>JAJOZX010000203.1:1370000-1710000 GCA_023014485.1 Bathynomus jamesi | reverse complement strand
AATTTCATTACGGTATCCATCAATACTAGTACCTTGCCAACGAAAAATAAGTCACGGTCCATATCGATTGCGGACCAATTCAAAATTTACAACCATATACATTACAATATATATACTTAGGAGGAAAGGTGTAGGTTTGGCTGTAAAGACTGTACACTAATGTAGAAATGTGTGTGCACCCATTTTGGTTCTCCCATTTAAAGGTGTTTGTGGGGCAAGTGAAGATCATGAGTTTTTCAATACCTCACAGTACTATGGGGGGCACCGCTCGGCAGAGGAATCTCCTTAAATGGGGTGTGTAAGGACAGAGAGTATCCCCTAACCCAAGATGCTGCCTCCCTATATCCCACAACACTTGTGTTGAGCTGTGGGATTTATCACCACAAAGCCTTAATTTTACTAACTTAAACTATACCCAATCTATCAACATATTTGTCTAATCGATTTTTAAACATGTTTATAGACGTGCTACTAATTACTTCTACCGGCAAACTATTCCAGCTATTTACTATTGTATTCGTAAAAATGTTTTTGGCAACTGCTGTCTCGAACCTTCTACTTCTCAACTTACACCCGTTATTTCTAGTCCTATTATATTGAGATATTTCGAAAAAGCTATCTATATCTACGTTATCGAACCCATTCATAATTTTGAAAACCTGGATTAGATCACCCCTTTGCCTCCTAGTCTCGAGTGTTGTCAATTTTAACTGTTTAAGCCTATCCTCGTACGACTTTGACCTAAGCGACGGAATCATCTTAGTTGCTCGTCTTTGAACTCTTTCGATTTTGTCTATATGTTTCCGTATATGCGGATTCCAAAATTGTACCGCGTACTCCAAATGGGGTCTAACTAATGATTTATAAAGTGGAACTATAATATCGCGCGATTTGTACTCAAAATTTCGAGCAATAAAACCTAACACTTTGTTCGCCTTATTGACCGCTGCTGTACTTTGTTTCGCTACATTTAAATCACCAGTGACTATAACTCCTAAATCTTTTTCCGGCTGTACGCTTGTTAAATGTTTCCCTGACATACTATACGCAAAATTACCGTTACGCGAACCTATATGCAAAATTTTGCACTTATCAACGTTAAATCTCATTTGCCATGTGACTGACCAATCAACGATTTTATTCAGATCTTCCTGGATTTTACCTCTATCTTCGTCATTAATCGCCCTACCACCCATCTTCGTGTCATTCGCAAACATTGAAACTGTACTGACTAGGCCGACATCTAAATCGTTAATATATATTAGAAAAAGCAAGGGGCCCAATAGAGAACCCTGAGGAACGCCACTCGCTACATTAGCCCAACACGACTCCGCTCCATCAACGACCACCCTCTGTTTCCTACCTCGCAACCACTCTTCTATCCAATTTATTACTACACCCCTGATTCCATGAGCCTTAGTTTTTTCAATGAGTCTTTTGTGCGGCACGGTGTCAAACGCTTTTTGAAAATCTAAATACACTACTTCAACCGCCCGATGTCTATCGTAAACGTCAACCACGCTTTGGAAAAATTCTAAAAGATTAGTTAAGCAAGATTTGTTTGGCCTAAATCCGTGGTGCGTATTTCTAACTAGTTTATGGAATTCTAAGTGTTCGACTATACGATCCCTAATTATTGATTCCAGTAGCTTACCTACAACAGACGTTAAACTGATTGGCCTATAATTTCCAGCCGCACCTTTATCGCCTGTCTTAAAGATAGTTGTTACGTTTGCTAACTTGAAATTATCTGTTACGCACCCCTCAGAAATAGACGCATTAAAAATCTTTGTTACCGGCACAACAATGATATCTTTTAACTCTTTTAGTTGTATGGGATATATGGAATCCGGCCCCGGTGATTTACGCGTTTTCATTTTATCAATATAGCGCATTACTTCCCCTTCACTAACCACTATATTATCCAAAATATTACCATTATCAAAAGGTATTATGTCTATGACCGTAGGGATATTCGTTACATCTTCTATAGTAAAAACTGACGTAAAAAATTCGTTTAGCAAGGTAGCCATTTCCTTGTTTTCAGAAACTAGATCTCCGTTTACATTTTTCAAAGGCCCCAAGACGCTTTTTACTGGATTTCTATTATTGACGTATTGAAAGAATCGCTTGGGGTTTTCTTTACCGTCACGAGCTATGGAGATTTCAAATTCGCGCTTGGACTTTTTTATTACACTTTTCGCTTCACACCTTAAAGATATGTAGTTGTTTCGTAACCACAAATTGTCTTTATCGCACTTATGTAGCCTATAAGCACTATCTCTACTCTTTATAATGTCTCCTACTCTAGAAGTAAACCACAAGGGCTTATTGTTTACTTTCGCACGCTTAATTTTGTACGGTACACATTCCTCATTTATAGTCCTAAATACTGTTTCCAACGATACCCACATTAGTTTTGCGTTGGAATTCCCCATTATGTTTTCCCAATTGACGTGTGACAATTTATTTCGAAATTTACTAAAGTCTGCGTGCTTGAAGTTAGGAATTTTAGTCGAGTTAGCTGGTTTCGAGTGACTTACTGAGAGGACAAACTCTACCATATTGTGATCGCTATTGCTTAACGGTTCTATTACTTGAAGATCAGTAATTAGCCTATCATCTGTAGTTATTACTAAATCTAAAATACTGTCCAACCTCGTATATATATATATACACACGAGGGCATATGTTTCTCTCAAATTGTGCACCGGATTGAGAAGATGTTTTTGTGGAAATGAACGTCTGGTGAGTGATAAAACATTAAAGCCGGTATTGTTTCATTTAGTGGAAAATTCTGTTTGCCCAAGAGCACAAATGTTCGAACAAACCTGTACACGCTTTATCAGTGTGACGCGCTCCCCCCAGCGAGCCGCCCACCCGTGTACCTCACGAAACACACCAGTTCGAACAAACCCGTACACGTTTCACGAGCGTGACTCACTCCGCCCGTCTAGCCGATCCGTCCACCTGTGGCTCATAGTCATCTCAGAGCTTGAACCGTGTGGACGTGCGAATAAGATGGAAATTCCTTTGAGAAGCATTCTCAACGCCTCGTACGATGTCTCCGTGACGATGTCATTGCGCGTGTTCAGGCGTGAAACCGGCACCATTAACTATGCACTTGAAACGATTTGCAGGCAAGCAAACTCTGGTAAACGTAATGTTATTTATTTAAGTGTTGAGGAGATGAATAGAGTCTTCGTGATAGTTCAGAAGTGGGGAGAGGACCGTTATAAAATACCTGCAGGTGTAGGTACAAGAAGAAAACAGATTAGTGATGCCCCCTCATATGCCGTTGTTTGCATGTTGTGTATAAATAACCATCAGCCGTGCATTGATATACGACTGATGTGGAACAATACATCTGATAATAACGTTCTTGTCCCTACGCAAAACCGCTTCATCCTCGACAGAATGTTTGAAATCGTCGGATTCCTCAAGCTGAAGCCTATATTAGACGGGTGTGTTACGGAACTGATTTATTTTGACACGGTTCTTGAATACGGATACACCGCTCTGCTCGACGGATTTATCGAATGTAGGAATGAACAAGGCGAGAATGGTCTAGAGCTGGATGCATATTTAAAAGGTTTAGATTCTTCGAAATATCCTGAACTTTGGTACAAAGCACTTGAGCGGTACAGGGCAGAGCTTGCCTACACTGTTCACCCTGAAGAGCTGTACCTCAATATAATGAATGGCTCTCGTTACGACTTGGAAGATTATTTTAATTGCCGCTATGCAGAGTGAATGAGCGTTCACGATTGAAAAGCTCGGGACGGTAAGAAAAAAACCCTCGATTGGAAAGGCGTGTTTATAAACTTGTATTTAATAATGAGTTGTGGATAACGATGACCTCTTTGTGCATGCTTTTGATTGTATTCTATCCGTGTTTAAAGATAACTTGCCAACCGAATGTAAAGTGGGCACAAAAATAGTATTGAACGATATGAAAGCCATTTATGTCGAGTATATGCATCCGTATCAGTTAAACGGTGAAGTGTTGCTTGGACGGTTTTACCACGTAGTACAAAGTAATATCGATGTGAATGTAGACCCTATCACGTGTGAGTTTAGCGTTTTGCACCGTAGAACATAAAGGATGTATATTTAATTATTTAATTGTATATGTATATATATATATATATATATATATATATATATATTTACACTGGGCAACACGTGTTTTATTGAATGATATCTGACACTTGATTCTAGGTAATTTGGGTGCGCTGAATACGAATTTCAACTCGGTTTGGCTCTATCAGGTCCTGATTCTTGTCGACAGCCTATGTGCCATTTTCCAGATTTTTCAAATTAGGACTAAAAAATTAAGTCATGTGTTAAATTTTTTTTTCAAGTTTCATGAATACAAGCAGTTCAAACTACAGTAAAATTACATTATAACGATAGAAATTACTTAAAATAAAAAACAAACAGATATGAAGCTTTCACTGTGGCAAAAATTTTCTTTTGTAAGACTTTCTAGCGTATTTGCTTGTTGATGGCAGGTCTCTTTTCAAGCACCAGCAGTAATCAGCCATCATGTGGGAATCCCAGCGGCCTTGGTACCGTTCCTCCATAATTTTGATATCTTGGTGGAATCTCTCCCCTTGTTCGTCACTTACATCACCTAAATTACTTGGAAATTGGTCAAGATGGCTATTCAAAAAATGCATTTTTATGCTCATATTGCAACCTAACTCTTTGTAGTCCCTTAAAAGTTTTTTTAAGATTTCTTCGTAGTTATCTGCCCTATAATTGCCTAAAAAGTTTTCTATCAAGTCCACGAATGAGAACCAGCCATTTTTTTCGCGTTCATTCATGACATTAGGAAAATTGCTGTCTTTAATCATTGTTCTTATTTGTGGACCGTCGAAAATTCCCGCCTTGATTTTTCATAACTTAAACTTGGAAATTTTGAAGTTATGTATTTGAAACACTCGCGTTCGTATCTAAAGCTTTTACATATTGTTTAATGAGGCCTAGTTTTATATGCAGAGGAGGAAATATGATTTTATCTCTGCTCACTAAAGGTGGATTAATTACGTTTTTTCTCCGACAGTAAGTGATGTTCGTGCTGGCCAGATTTGTTTGAAATAATGTTCTTCCTTGGCTCTGCTGTCCCATAAGCAAAGGAAGCAGGGATATTTAGTATATCCTCCTTGTTGTCCTAGCAGAAAATTAACCATTTTTAAGTCAACACATATGATCCACTCGTGCTCCCTATATTTGATAAGATTTAAAACCTTTTCTATATGTTCATACTTTTCTTTTAATTTTGTTGAGTGCCCAATCGGTATCGAGCCGTATAGATTGCCATTATGCAACAACACACACTTAAGACTTCTTTTCGAACTGTCTAAAAACAAGCGCCAATCATTTGCATCGTAAGACTCAACCCCCATCTTCTTTAACAAACCAACTATGTCGCAGCAATATACTAAACTATCCTCTGTTCTAAAATATTTAACAAGTTCTTCTTCTCTTTTTCTGTAAAATGAAATGTATGTGTTTGAAGTAAGCAAGTTTTTCTCTTTAAGTCTTGAAGCTAAAATTTCCGCAGCCTTTTTTGGCAAATTTAGATCCCTTACAAGATCATTCAACTCGGCCTGGTTAAACTTTTGCGGATCGTTTTGACCTTCAAATACGCTGGGGTCAAAATCGGTGTCTGACTCCTCAAAGTGCATAACAATATTTTCAGGAACATCTTCAACTAATTCTTGAGTTGGCAGACCCTTAAATTTTGGAATGGGGATCTCATTTGAATGTAGCACAGGTCGTATCGCGGTGTCGAAATTTGGGTACTCGATACAATGTTTATTTTTCTTAGTGAAGCCCGAAGTCTTGACAAAGCAAAGGTAGCAATCGGTCTCGTGGTTAGTAGGCTCTCGCCACACCTGATATGGAAAAAAAATTGTAAAGCGTTAACAAAAGCGACGAGAGACTTGTTTTTATGAATTTTATCAAAAGTTATCACCCAAACATTAACATTTCTATGTGTTTCAACCTTATGCAATATTTGAGATTCTTATAAACATTTTCTGTAAATTTTTGTTTATGTACCTAAGTTACAATTACATTTAGGTAAGTTACAGTATACTAGTGATTAAATTACGTAGTTTTATGAAATCATAAACTTACCATCGGAACTCCAAAAGGTATTTTTGAATCCGAACCCTTCGTCCAATGTCGCAGTCTTTCAATGCATATAGTGCAGGCTTATGTGGAGCCCACGATTTATCTTGGTCCCTCAGTTTTATGCCAAAATAAGCTAAGTAAGCTCTTTTTACGAAGTCAGTTATATTTGCTCGTTGATGTGGAAGTGTAAAATTTCCACATATATAACAGAAGGAATCAGGGTTGTTTTTGCATTTGAACTTTCTAGTGCTTGATGACATATTGCTTGATTGTTCTGCCAATTTGTAAAGGTATTTAAAGCCCTTAATTCATATAAATTTAAGAAAATCTGAAATATAAACACAAAAATTAGTTTAAATAGGTACTTATGAAATAGGTACTTACAATCTATGAAATTAAACTAGAAACACGGAGATGAGTAGGTACAATATAAATTACGTCTAATTAAATCAAACTATATTAAATCACGATGACAAAATTACTCACTAAATCATATGCCAATTCAAAATTATGTTAATGCCCAAACTTAATTAACTAACTCAACTGACTGACTGACTGAATTGACTGATTAACTCTGGAAACGAGTCGCTTTTATATATTTTAGTTGTCCCTCTAGAATACTCTACAGAGAACAGGAACGCTCGAGAAAATTTTAGAATTCTATGATATTTTTAGCTTAATTTACTAATATTAAAATGGGTTAAAAATGACAAAATTAAAAATTTTTAAGGTGTTACATATAAAAATATACATAATACAACAATACCATAACAATAGGTACAAATACCTAGATAAAAACCTAGTTGCATAATGTGTAACTGCAAAAAGACAGCGAGTATTGAGAAAAAAACCTTTTTATGAATACGACGAAAGAGGAGGGGTGTTGAGCAAAATCAGGACCTGATAGAGCAAAACCAAGTAAAAATTCGTGCTCAGCGCACCCAAATTACCTAGAAGTAACTGTCAAATCTAATTCAATAGACAAACATTTGAAATTTGTTCCCCAGTGTTATTATTTCTAATTATTTAATATACCCCATAGAACATAAAGGATTTATATTTATTTATTTAATTGTGATATATATATATATATATATATATGATGTGTGTGTGTGTGTCTGTGTGTGTGTGTGTGTGTGGAAAAGTGTTTCCACAGGAAAATAAATTTGTGTTAAAATTTAAAGATATCATTCTGTTTGTATAAATAAAAAATATGAATTCGTTAAATTCTAAATTTTGTGTAAATTGCCTCGATGCCCAGTGGAAAGTTTGGTTTCCTTTCTCTATAACACTAACGGAAAACAGTGTTGTCACATCTAGAATCTTAAACAGAGATTCTTAAATTCCAAATGTTGCTTTCAATTATTATAAATCACATAAGAGTTAAGTGTAAAACTACAATTGTATAAATTCTTTTGCTAATATCCAATTATACCAATTCTCTTGTTAATATCATTATTAGAGTAGGATTTTGCAAGTTTAATAGTCTTCTGTAACACTTGGCAACCATGGGTGTTTCTCCTGGACAAAGGGAAGCCCTTTGAAGAAGGCAACACGCCTGGAGAGTTAGTCAGGGTCTCGCCTCGGCCTCGAGTGGGTGTGAGTGTTCCGCCCTTCGGCCGGGCCGTTTCGGCTGGTCCCCTTAGCTTTTTTGATGTAAGCATTTGTTCGTTTAATACTTCTCTAAACCAAGTATTGTGTTAAGGTTCTGATTCTCTAATTACTCTGTAGTATAAAGAAATCCAGTATTTTTAAAAGTTATTTCAACCTGGTAAAAATATAGGACTGAACAAAGGAAGACTCGTCATTTTATATCCTTCCAAGAAAACATTCCCGTTTCTCAACGGACTGAGAGAAGAGAGGACGCCATCGAAGCGAAGGTATAAATTGGGTTGGTTTTATCGTAACTCGCAGTCAGATAAAGTAAGTAAGTAAAGAAGAACCGTGGACGTCAGTCAGATTAATTAAACTGTATAAACTCCCTTGTTAGTGCGAGAGAAGAAAACAATACCATATGCGACACCTTCGACCAACGCCAGGATTAAAAGAAGAAACATTTCATCGGCCGTAATGTTTTCTTCAGACACCGTCATTCAAACCTTTGTCGGCCAGAACCCCGCTTCAAGGACGTCAACGAGAAACGTTCCTTCAAGACGAGGAGCCAGGATTTGAAAACCTTTGTTCAGTCAAACCCCGCTACAAGGACGTCAACGCATCTGAAACGGAGGTCGGATTTCAGCGGGAATCACGCACTTGTTTAGAGAGAGGATCGTAACGGAAATTATTATTTGGGCACGCGGAGAGGAATTTTACAAATTTAATTTCTCTTGGAACATCTATGCGACGTATAGCAGTGACGTAAATCCCCACAACGGAGAGTGGAGGAATCATCGAATTTGGAGAAGATTTTCAAAGACTTTGATCGTCAACGAAAAACGGACGAACTGCATTGGAATTGATTACGAAGATTGGACGTTATATGCGACGGATAGCAGTGACGTAAATTTCTCCAACGAAGAGGGAGAAGAACGCAATTTCGACTCCGTCCTACAGAATTGAAGTAGAGAGGAAAGAAAACGGAAAAAACAAACAAACGCTTTTTTCAAGACGGAATAAAAGGAAATCAGGTTGCTTTTGACAAGTGAGGTTAACATTAAAGTAAATAAATAAACTACGTGAAAAAAAAGTGTTTAACGCATTGGTTTGAAAAGAATTTTTTCATTATTATTCTTTTTGTGGTGTACGAAGATTTGTGTTTTCGCATGCAGTATTTTTCGTATATATAAATACATAAATAAATTACATAAATTACAGTATGTTTATTGGTTTGTAAACAGTTCACTGTTCGTTTGAGTTAAAAACGATTTTTTGTTTATCGGTTTTTAAACTCGATTTGATTCAATTTCGCTGTTCGTTGTGATTGTAAAGCGATTTTTTTTTCTCGCAGTATTCTGGGTGTATATATATATATATATATATATATATATATATATATATATGTTAACCCCTCCATCTATGGCCCTGAGTCGGTTCGGAATCGACGGGGGTTCTGGTTAGGAGGCTGCAACGGATATTTCTTCTATAACATTCTAATTCTTTTCGGTCGCCACTCTGTTAAACTCTTGGCTACAGACTCGCCAGACTGTTATGCCGATATCTTCTATGGTGCTTGGGTTGTCTCTTTCTCTCGCTTTATGGGTCGAGAATTATTCATTCTTCTCTTGCTATAATACTCTGATACTTTCTCTTATACTAAAATTATCGACTTAACTAAGTTCTTCTGAAGAGAGCACGGCTCGAAGGGAAAAATAAAAAGTTTCTCTTACATTTAGTTTACTTCTCAAAATGTACAGGTACTGCTCTGAATTTACAGGGGTAGAGGTTCGACCTCTTTCGACCATGGCTCAGGCCGGAATCTAAAAATATTAAGAAGGGAAAGGGCCTCTGCCCCCTCCCCGCAGCGAGGCTGCTAGCAAAGGAGTCCTAATGAAGAGCTAATCTGAAGTGACTTAATCAAGAAGTCTAATGAAGAAGTGCAATGAAGAAGTGCTGTAATTTTACAAGTACATGTATAATATAAACTTAAATGTTTTGGGGGAGGACAGTTGAAGGTTAAATTTCCCCCCTTTTTAAACACATGATCAGATGGTTTGAAAGATTTCAACTAAAAAAATAAAATAAAAAAACTAATTTGTATTTTTCGCCGAGTCTACATTTATGAAGGCGATATCATTTCGTAATAGTACATATAAGTACAAATTAAGTACACGACTGAGTACGTATTAATTTTGGTTCATTACAATTACGATTACAATTATGGATTACTTCACATTCGCTTATGATTGTTCATTACAGTTCTATTAAAGTACATTCTTACATTATAAATTAAATCATTACATTTAATTACAGTTTCAATGGAGTACATTACAAGTTATTATTAATTTCAGTTTCATTAAAGTATATTACGTTATATTAAATTAAAGTATTACAGTTAATTACAATTAAACAGTTACTATAACTTTGTTTTGTTTTTACAGTGTTTCATATTAATAGACAATTAAGATGTTTAGAAATATAATACAACGTACATGGCACTTACGAGATAATTTATTTACGAAATAATATGCTATAATATGTTATGAATTTGAAATCAGAGCGAACGGAGGTATTTTATCTTTGAGGCGCTCGAATCTGCCAGTCAGCGGAATTCGATCACTTAACCTCAGCAATTTTTAATATCTTGAGGGGTGAACGCACATAAAAATAAAAATGAAAAAAATATAATACGAGAACGTATTTGAACGTTTTCGAACGAAGGCAAAAGTTTTGCGTTTCATAGATTGACACGAGTAAAAATGAATATTTAATAAAATTTATATAGGATAATGATCAAGATAAGATATGGACGTAAGAATGAGTATGGTTGAATAATGAGTATGGTTGAATAATAATGTTTATACTACATAACACCACAAACCTTATTACTAAAGAATTTACCATACATTGAATACGGAAGATGTCCAAATACTAAGAACGTGATTCAGTGTACAAAGTATGGGAAACGTAAAGAGAATAAAGTTATTTTATGACGTCATAGTGTATAAGTCATTATTAGAAAAGATGAATTAGGGAAATACAGTAATGAATAAAGAAGTATAAATCGAAATTCTATCCAAAAACTCGCTTAGGCGATTTTGGTTTCTTATGTAAAAATGAACATTCAAAATAAAACTATACGAACATAAGTTCTGCATGAAGACAATGAATCCATATAATGGTGGTGTAGGAATTGTTCATTGTTCACTTTTTACAGTATTTCCCCCTCCAAAATGGTATTAATACAATAATATAATACAATTAATACAATATAATACAATTGAGAAAATAACATCGTAAGTAATTCAAGTTAGGTGACGACATTCTTTTTTACAATACAAGTTTTATACAGAACAAGTGAGTTATTATATAATATAAAAGAATTCAAAGATTAATACTTTAATTTTACACAAACAATTAAGCTAGACAAAGAATGATATTGTCAAATTTTTTTTACAAAATTTGTATTTTTCTGTGGGAAAAATTATGTACATAATGAATAGAGTAAAAGGGAAAACTATAAGTTTTAAAGTTCATGGATTTTCAAGGTTACCATGATAGTACAATTCGTAACTAATTTTATTGACTATTGTAGGTAAAAAATCGAATTATGTAATGGATGATGTATAGACCTGTGGTCAAATGTGTATTTATGTTATTGGGTACAAAGTGTGTATTTTATAATTTCGAGCACAGATTAGCTGAGAGGATTGTTAAATTAACTGTATAAATGCATGAGCGAGAATTTATATATAATAAGCAAAAATGCTTAGGACTATATAAATAGCATAGTTAGCACTTGCACGCTATGAAATAGTTTATTGTGACATCCAATGATTTTAGCATAAGGTTTGTATGTATAATATATATATATATATATATATATATAATAATATATATAGTGCGCATACATGCGTGTGTATGTGTAGGGATTTGGGAGGTTTTTGAATTAACAAAGTTTAAAAATAATGTATAATAATTTAAGATGGGTTTAGGGTTATAAAATCTTTTGAGTCAATTATTGTTGTTATTATTATTATTATCATTATTATTATTATAAAAATCCTTTAAGTTCAAGGTAGTATTTAAGTATTTAATTAAATCAGTTACACGAATTAAGGTAAAAAAAAGACGTACTTAGAAGACCTTACGAGTAATGACAGTAACTCTCACGGTTTTAAAATTGAATTTAGACACACAATTAAATTCGACTACTAAAATTCATAACCATATTCTGTAGTAGTATGTCAATTTGACTATAATTTTCGTTTGATACCTTACAAATGGTACAATAACAATTTAAGGACAGTTACTCACGATTAATTGAACAAAATAAAAATAAAAATACAAATTAAAAATATGAATCAATTATGCATTTCAACGAGCTAAATACAATTTTATAATATTCTAAAAAAATAAAAGTAAATCGAGCCATAGATGAGTTTCGGCCAAGAATAAAAAAGTTATTGAAATGGAAGGAAGCATTTCGAACAATCTTTTCTTTAATAATCTCAGGTAAATTTTACATTCAAAATTATTTTTATATAAAAAAAAAATATTAAAAAGGTTTAATAATTTTTGCATGTTAAGTAGAAAAATTATACTCTTTCGTTAAATGTTGATAGAATTTTGAATTATTTGATATATTAGTCTGAAACTTGTTTGCATATGATAAATACATACGTTTTATTGTGTAGAAGTTTTATTAAAATTAAATGACAAAAAAGAACAAACAACTGAAATTTAGGGTATGTGCGATTATACGGGGGAATTGAGTGACTAAGCAGGGGGTATAAGTCTGAAATTGACAATTACATCTTTCGTGAGCACTTTGCTCTTTTTTTTTAAAAAAAAAGATTGCTTGTCACACTACTTAGAACAAAAAATTAAAAGAGTTCAACAAACGGAGGGACGGCATGTTCCTCATATACATTACAATAATTACCAAAATCGTTACAAACAATTGTAAAAACTATTTTGGTTACAAATAATGAATTACATATCTATATATTTATATACGCAAAACTGGCATGAAAAGAAAAGACAAATCGGTCAATTTCCTTCTCACAACAAAACAAAGAAAGGTTAACTAAAGACGCAACCCGGTCAATTCAGGTTGAATTAAATTCTCTTTTACAACACAAAAAAAGGTTGAATTAAATTCTTAGATTACATTTTCTTAAATTAAATTCTCTTAACTTACAAATAAAAAGTTGAATTCAATTGACTGCATTGAAAACTGACTTGGGACTCTAAATAAAAATAACTTGGGACTCGGAATAAAAATGACTTGGAATAAATCTCTCTGACTTGGAATAAATCTCTCTGAATTGGAATAAATCTCTCTGACTTGGAATAAATCTCTCTGACTTCAAATAAAACTCTCTGACTTCAAATAAAACTCTCTGACTTCAAATAAAACTCTCTGACTTGAATAAAACTGACTTGAACTCTATCAAGTATTCTGAAACTGAAAATGAAACTTAACTGTCTAACTTGAACGCTTGTCAAGTATCTTGAAACTTAAACTGTCTAACTTGAACGCTTGTCAAGTATCTTGAAACTTAAACTGTCTTGCACTTGAACTGCTATCAAGTGAAGATTAACTGAAAATGGAAAATGACTGCACTTGATCTCTATTCAAGTGGAGACGATTAACCTCTGTTTTGGTTGACCCTCTTGGTGCAACCTTCTGTCTTGAAAAACTGACTTAAAAAAATGACTTCAAAAAATGACTTCAAAAAAATGACTTTAAAATTACTTCAAGTATCTTTATAAATCTCTGGGGTTTGGTTGGCCCTTTTGGTTACAACCAACTGAAACTGTCTGAAAACTGAAAATGGAACTTGAAACTGCTTCAAGTAACTCTATAACTCTATAAACTCTCTGTAAACTCTCTCTCTCTCTTAATTTGCAAGTCAATTCAATTCAATAATTTGAAAAAAATTTGCAAACAAAAATATAAAATGTAAACAACATTTCACTCTGGTATTATTATGTTTGGTACATAAAATAAAATTATTCTATACTGAATATAACAGTGAAAATAACTGTGACAATTGACTCTGTGACAATTGACTCTGTGACAATTGACTCTGTGACAATTGACTCTGTGACAATTTACTCTGTGTTAAAATTACTGTTTCAATAAAAACAAATGTATCACTGGTGTCTGAAGTGTTCACTGTGTTTTGTGTTAAATTCTGGCTCCATACTAAATATTAACTGTTAATAATAATGACTTTTCAAATGTTTAGAAATTATTTTAAAAAAGAGTTTTGTACTTAACAAAATTTCCTTGAGACGTTTCATGAAGACGTCTTGCTGGCTACTTCTTCTTGGATGAAAACTAGGCGTGGAGAACTTGGAGTCGTGACACACCGGTTCAAGGGTGGATGTTACGAACTAGAAGTCGTGACACGCCGGTCAACTGGTTTTATCCTGATGCAGGGTAATTTCTATCTTGGCCAAAGAGTGGCCTCTTCTTAAAATCTTCTTCTTCTTAAAATAATCTTCTTAAAATAATAATCTTCTTAAGATAATAATCTTCTTAAAATAATCTTCGTCTTAAAATAATCTTCTTCTTAAAATAATCTTCTTCTTAAAATAATCTGTTAAGATCCTGGTAAAGGGTCGCCAAATGGTAGACCCCATATCTTCTTCTTATCCTGGCTATAGGGTCGCCAGACTTGTTAGACCCCATATCTTCTTCTTATCCTGGCTATAGGGTCGCCAGTTTGTTGTGCCGATATCTTCTATGGTGCTTGGGTTGTCTCTTTCTCTCGCTTTATGGGTCGAGAATTATTAATTCTTCTCTTGCTATAATACTCTGATACTTTCTCTTATACTAAAATTATCGACTTAACTAAGTTCTTCTGAAGAGAGCACGGCTCGAAGGGAAAAATAAAAAGTTTCTCTTACATTTAGTTTACTTCTCAAAATGTACAGGTACTGCTCTGAATTTACAGGGGTAGAGGTTCGACCTCTTTCGACCATGGCTCAGGCCGGAATCTAAAAATATTAAGAAGGCAAGGGGCCTCTGCCCCCTCCCCGCAGCGAGGCTGCTAACAAAGGAGTCCTAATGAAGTGCTAATCTGAAGTGACTTAATCAAGAAGTCTAATGAAGAAGTGCTGTAATTTTACAAGTACATGTATAATACAAACTTAAATGTTTTGGGGGAGGACAGTTGAAGGTTAAATTTCCCCCCTTTTTAAACACATGATCAGATGGTTTGAAAGATTTCAACTAAAAAAAATAAAAATAAAAACTAATTTGTATTTTTCGCCGAGTCTACATTTATGAAGGCGATATCATTTCGTAATAGTACACATAAGTACAAATTAAGTACACGACTGAGTACGTATTAATTTTGGTTCATTACAATTACGATTACAATTATGGATTACTTCACATTCGCTTATGATTGTTCATTACAGTTCTATTAAAGTACATTCTTACATTATAAATTAAATCATTACATTTAATTACAGTTTCAATGGAGTACATTACAAGTTATTATTAATTTCAGTTTCATTAAAGTACATTACGTTATATTAAATTAAAGTATTACAGTTAATTACAATTAAACAGTTACTATAACTTTGTTTTGTTTTTACAGTGTTTCATATTAATAGACAATTAAGATGTTTAGAAATATAATACAACGTACATGGCACTTACGAGATAATTTATTTACGAAATAATATGCTATAATATGTTATGAATTTGAAATCAGAGCGAACGGAGGTATTTTATCTTTGAGGCGCTCGAATCTGCCAGTCAGCGGAATTCGATCACTTAACCTCAGCATTTTTTAATATCTTGAGGGGTGAACGCACTTAAAAATAAAAATGAAAAATATAATACGAGAACGTATTTGAACGTTTTCGAACGAAGGCAAAAGTTTTGCGTTTCATAGATTGACACGAGTAAAAATGAATATTTAATAAAATTTATATAGGATAATGATCAAGATAAGATATGGACGTAAGAATGAGTATGGTTGAATAATGAGTATGGTTGAATAATAATGTTTATACTACATAACACCACAAACCTTATTACTAAAGAATTTACCATACATTGAATACGGAAGATGTCCAAATACTAAGAACGTGATTCAGTGTGCAAAGTATGGGAAACGTAAAGAGAATAAAGTTATTTTAAGACGTCATAGTGTATAAGTCATTATTAGAAAAGATGAATTAGGGAAATACAGTAATGAATAAAGAAGTATAAATCGAAATTCTATCCAAAAACTCGCTTAGGCGATTTTGGTTTCTTATGTAAAAATGAACATTCAACATAAAACTATACGAACATAAGTTCTGCATGAAGACAATGAATCCATATAATGGTGGTGTAGGAATTGTTCATTGTTCACTTTTTACAGTATTTCCCCCTCCAAAATGGTATTAATACAATAATATAATGCAATTAATACAATATAATACAATTGAGAAAATAACATCGTAAGTAATTCAAGTTAGGTGACGACATTCTTTTTTACAATACAAGTTTTATACAGAACAAGTGAGTTATTATATAATATAAAAGAATTCAAAGATTAATACTTTAATTTTAGACAAACAATTAAGCTAGACAAAGAATGATATTGTCAATTTTTTTTACAAAATTTGTATTTTTCTGTGGGAAAAATTATGTACATAATGAATAGAGTAAAAGGGAAAACTATAAGTTTTAAAGTTCATGGATTTTCAAGGTTACCATGATAGTACAATTCGTAACTAATTTTATTGACTATTGTAGGTAAAAAATCGAATTATGTAATGGATGATGTATAGACCTGTGGTCAAATGTGTATTTATGTTTATTGGGTACAAAGTGTGTATTTTATAATTTCGAGACACAGATTAGCTGAGAGGATTGTTAAATTAACTGTATAAATGCATGAGCGAGAATTTATATATAATAAGCAAAAATGCTTAGGACTATATAAATAGCATAGTTAGCACTTGCACGCTATGAAATAGTTTATTGTGACATCCAATGATTTTAGCATAAGGTTTGTATGTATATATATATATATATATATATATATATATATATATATATATATAGTGCGCATACATGCGTGTGTATGTGTAGGGATTTGGGAGGTTTTTGAATTAACAAAGTTTAAAAATAATGTATAATAATTTAAGATGGGTTTAGGGTTATAAAATCTTTTGAGTCAATTATTGTT
Source organism: Bathynomus jamesi (assembly GCA_023014485.1). NCBI lineage: Eukaryota > Metazoa > Arthropoda > Malacostraca > Isopoda > Cirolanidae > Bathynomus > Bathynomus jamesi. Next base: position 1,693,054 of record JAJOZX010000203.1, on the reverse strand, counting down.
GTTATTATTATTATTATCATTATTATTATAAAAATCCTTTAAGTTCAAGGTAGTATTTAAGTATTTAATTAAATCAGTTACACGAATTAAGGTAATAAAAAAAAGACGTACTTAGAAGACCTTACGAGTAATGACAGTAACTCTCACGGTTTTAAAATTGAATTTAGACACACAATTAAATTCGACTACTAAAATTCATAACCATATTCTGTAGTAGTATGTCAATTTGACTATAATTTTCGTTTGATACCTTACAAATGGTACAATAACAATTTAAGGACAGTTACTCACGATTAATTGAACAAAATAAAATAAAAATACAAAAAAAATATGAATCAATTATGCATTTCAACGAGCTAAATACAATTTTATAATATTCTAAAAAAATAAAAGTAAATCGAGCCATAGATGAGTTTCGGCCAAGAATAAAAAAGTTATTGAAATGGAAGGAAGCATTTCGAACAATCTTTTCTTTTAATAATCTCAGGTAAATTTTACATTCAAAATTATTTTTATATAATAAAAAAAAATATTAAAAAGGTTTAATAATTTTTTGCATGTTAATTAGAAAAATTATACTCTTTCGTTAAATGTTGATAGAATTTTGAATTATTTGATATATTAGTCTGAAACTTGTTTGCATATGATAAATACATACGTTTTATTGTGTAGAAGTTTTATTAAAATTAAATGACAAAAAAGAACAAACAACTGAAATTTAGGGTATGTGCGATCATACGGGGGAATTGAGTGACTAAGCAGGGGGTATAAGTCTGAAATTGACAATTACATCTTTCGTGAGCACTTTGCTCTTTTTTTAAAAAAAAAAAAAAATTGCTTGTCACACTACTTAGAACAAAAAATTAAAAGAGTTCAACAAACGGAGGGACGGCATGTTCCTCATATACATTACAATAATTACCAAAATCGTTACAAACAATTGTAAAAACTATTTTGGTTACAAATAATGAATTACATAACTATATATTTATATACGCAAAACTGGCATGAAAAGAAAAGACAAATCGGTCAATTTCCTTCTCACAACAAAACAAAGAAAGGTTAACTAAAGACGCAACCCGGTCAATTCAGGTTGAATTAAATTCTCTTTTACAACACAAAAAAAGGTTGAATTAAATTCTTAGATTACATTTTCTTAAATTAAATTCTCTTAACTTACAAATAAAAAGTTGAATTCAATTGACTGCATTGAAAACTGACTTGGGACTCGAAATAAAAATGACTTGGGACTCGGAATAAAAATGACTTGGAATAAATCTCTCTGACTTGGAATAAATCTCTCTGACTTGGAATAAATCTCTCTGACTTGGAATAAATCTCTGACTTCAAATAAAACTCTCTGACTTCAAATAAAACTCTCTGACTTGAATAAAACTGACTTGAACTCTATCAAGTATTCTGAAACTGAAAATGAAACTTAACTGTCTAACTTGAACGCTTGTCAAGTATTCTGAAACTTAAACTGTCTAACTTGAACGCTTGTCAAGTATTCTGAAACTTAAACTGTCTAACTTGAACGCTTGTCAAGTATCTTGAAACTTAAACTTTCTAACTTGAACGCTTGTCAAGTATCTTGAAACTTAAACTGTCTTTCACTTGAACTGCTATCAAGTGAAGATTAACTGAAAATGGAAAATGACTGCACTTGATCTCTATTCAAGTGGAGACGATTAACCTCTGTTTTGGTTGACCCTCTTGGTGCAACCTTCTGTCTTGAAAAACTGACTTCAAAAAAATGACTTCAAAAAATGACCAAAAAAATGACTTCAAAATTACTTCAAGTATCTTTATAAATCTCTGGGGTTTGGTTGGCCCTTTTGGTTACAACCAACTGAAACTGTCTGAAAACTGAAAATGGAACTTGAAACTGCTTCAAGTAACTCTATAACTCTATAAACTCTCTGTAAACTCTCTCTCTCTCTTAATTTGCAAGTCAATTCAATTCAATAATTTGAAAAAAATTTGCAAACAAAAATATAAAATGTAAACAACATTTCACTCTGGTATTATTATGTTTGGTACATAAAATAAAATTATTCTATACTGAATATAACAGTAAAAATAACTGTGACAATTGACTCTGTGACAATTGACTCTGTGACAATTGACTCTGTGACAATTGACTCTGTGACAATTTAATTCTGTGTTAAAATTACTGTTTCAATAAAAACAAATGTATCACTGGTGTCTGAAGTGTTCACTGTGTTTTGTGTTAAATTCTGGCTCCATACTAAATATTAACTGTTAATAATAATGACTTTTCAAATGTTTAGAAATTATTTTAAAAAAGAATTTTGTACTTAACAAAATTTCCTTGAGACGTTTCCTGAAGACGTCTTGCTGGCTACTTCTTCTTGGATGAAAACTAGGCGTGGAGAACTTGGAGTCGTGACACACCGGTTCAAGGGTGGATGTTACGAACTAGAAGTCGTGACACGCCGGTCAACTGGTTTTATCCTGATGCAGGGTAATTTCTATTTTGGCCAAAGAGTGGCCTCTTCTTAAAATCTTCTTCTTCTTAAAATAATCTCCTTAAAATAATAATCTTCTTAAGATAATAATCTTCTTAAAATAATCTTCGTCTTAAAATAATCTTCTTCTTAAAATAATCTTCTTCTTAAAATAATCTGTTAAGATCCTGGTAAAGGGTCGCCAAATGGTAGACCCCATATCTTCTTCTTATCCTGGCTATAGGGTCGCCAGACTTGTTAGACCCCATATCTTCTTCTTCTTATCCTGGCTATAGGGTCGCCAGTTTGTTGTGCCGATATCTTCTATGGTGCTTGGGTTGTCTCTTTCTCTCGCTTTATGGGTCGAGAATTATTAATTCTTCTCTTGCTATAATACTCTGATACTTTCTCTTATACTAAAATTATCGACTTAACTAAGTTCTTCTGAAGAGAGCACGGCTCGAAGGGAAAAATAAAAAGTTTCTCTTACATTTAGTTTACTTCTCAAAATGTACAGGTACTGCTCTGAATTAACAGGGGTAGAGGTTCGACCTCTTTCGACCATGGCTCAGGCCGGAATCTAAAAATATTAAGAAGGCAAGGGGCCTCTGCCCCCTCCCCGCAGCGAGGCTGCTAAGAAAGGAGTCCTAATGAAGTGCTAATCTGAAGTGACTTAATCAAGAAGTCTAATGAAGAAGTGCTGTAATTTTACAAGTACATGTATAATATAAACTTAAATGTTTTGGGGGAGGACAGTTGAAGGTTAAATTTCCCCCCTTTTTAAACACATGATCAGATGGTTTGAAAGATTTCAACTAAAAAAAATAAAAATAAAAACTAATTTGTATTTTTCGCCGAGTCTACATTTATGAAGGCGATATCATTTCGTAATAGTACACATAAGTACAAATTAAGTACACGACTGAGTACGTATTAATTTTGGTTCATTACAATTACGATTACAATTATGGATTACTTCACATTCGCTTATGATTGTTCATTACAGTTCTATTAAAGTACATTCTTACATTATAAATTAAATCATTACATTTAATTACAGTTTCAATGGAGTACATTACAAGTTATTATTAATTTCAGTTTCATTAAAGTACATTACGTTATATTAAATTAAAGTATTACAGTTAATTACAACTAAACAGTTACTATAATTTGTTTTGTTTTTACAGTGTTTCATATTAATAGACAATTAAGATGTTTAGAAATATAATACAACGTACATGGCACTTACGAGATAATTTATTCACGAAATAATATGCTATAATATGTTATGAATTTGAAATCAGAGCGAATGGAGTTATTTTATCTTTGAGGCGCTCGAATCTGCCAGTCAGCGGAATTCGATCACTTAACCTCAGCATTTTTTAATATCTTGAGGGGTGAACGCACTTAAAAATAAAAATGAAAAAAATATAATACGAGAACGTATTTGAACGTTTTCGAACGAAGGCAAAAGTTTTGCGTTTCATAGATTGACACGAGTAAAAATGAATATTTAATAAAATTTATATAGAATAATGATCAAGATAAGATATGGACGTAAGAATGAGTATGGTTGAATAATGAGTATGGTTGAATAATAATGTTTATACTACATAACACCACAACCTTATTACTAAAGAATTTACCATACATTGAATACGGAAGATGTCCAAATACTAAGAACGTGATTCAGTGTACAAAGTATGGGAAACGTAAAGAGAATAAAGTTATTTTATGACGTCATAGTGTATAAGTCATTATTAGAAAAGATGAATTAGGGAAATACAGTAACGAATAAAGAAGTATAAATCGAAATTCTATCCAAAAACTCGCTTAGGCGATTTTGGTTTCTTATGTAAAAATGAACATTCAACATAAAACTATACGAACATAAGTTCTGCATGAAGACAATGAATCCATATAATGATGGTGTAGGAATTGTTCATTGTTCACTTTTTACATATTATATATATATATATATATATATGTCTGTGTGTATGCATATATCTATACGTGTGTGTGTATGGATAGGTGAACTATTTTTGTTTGTAAACAATCAAGTGAATTCAATTTCTTTTTTGTTTTTGTATTAAGAAAAAAAAAATTGACAGGTTTGTGTTTTTTGCATGCAGGATTTGCGTATTGTTTATTGTTGATAACGAAATGATTTCTGCAAAGTACATGGTAAATTCATGGAATTTGAGAAAGAAAAATTTTAAAGTGAATATTTAATTTTTTTTTTTAAATTTAAATTGTCTCACATTGGGTTAACAGAAAACGGAATTTTGGATTTGAGTTCATTTTATTGACTCTTGAAATTTTTTTTACCTAATTTGTGTATATATAGTTCGTGCGTGTGTTTGTTGTTTGGCTGGCTCGTTTCAAGCGCGCGCGGATTTGGCGTTTCGGCGCATTTAGATTTGGTAAAAAGGATTTTCTTTCCTTTTTCCCACGCTCTTTCGCTTTCCGTGCGCGAACTTTTCATTTTTGTTTTTAAGCGTTTATTGCGTGGAGCGCAAATGGTTTTGTCTTTTGTTTTTTTTTGTTTAAATTAAAATGAATTAGTACATTTCGAGTAATGTATCGAAATCGACAGCCAAGTTTTTCATCTTCGTTGGGATGATTTTATTGTTTATTTAAACTAAAAATAGTTAATCTCAAGCTTAAATTTTTTCGCTGAAAATTCTGTTGTATATACGGTATTAGGGATAAGTTTTTTTTTTGTTTCGCTTCGCCTTCCTCGTTTGGAAGCCCATTTTTTCTTTTGTCGTTTTCGAAGAAAAATGGATAGATGTAATTATCGGAGAGTAATATTCCTACGGTTCCAATTTTTACGTGGACGAATGCGGTAACGTGGTACCCCCATACGTGGACGAATGGTTGGACGCATTAGAGGAATATTATGTTCATTATAACGTTCGTGGTGATATCGAGAAGATTCAGATGGTTACTCACTTCTTACTCGATGAAGACGGAAGCGCCCTATGAAGAGACTGTCCCAGACATCACGAGGGAAGTTCTCGATGAGGGACATTTTCCGGGGAAAGAGGTCTGTAACGAGATCGTCCCAGATGAAGTCCGTAACCATGCAACTTCTGCTCATACGGAATTCCAATAAACCTTAGCCCCCCTCCCCCGCCCCTGGCCTAAACCATTAGAGGTACAGTAAAACTAAACATACCTTACAAAAGAGAATTTAATCCTGCATTTAATGGTGTTCCAGCCATTGGCTTCCAAGACAGCCTGAATTCGCTTTGGGTAGCTTGCCAAAGTGACGTGAATAGATCTTGATCGTTACGCAAATTTGCTAAAAGAGTTTCAATGTGTTGCGTCATTGTATCCTTCGAAAATCGATTTGCTGCAGGTTCTTGAAACAAGAGACATTCAACCTTGTCCTTTATAACTGATCCAATGTGTTCACAGACGTTCAGGTCAGGAGAATTTCCTGGCCATTCTTCATTTTCAAAGAAATCGATCTCATGGTTCCGCAACAACTGTTGAGTGGCTAATGCCTTAAAGCAGGGGGCCTTATCGTGCAGAAGTGTGACCTGATCGACATCCATAACATTGTTTGGGTTTCTTAGAAAAGGAATAACATGCTGGGATAGAATAATATCACGAAAATACTGTCCATCTCAACTCTGACCATTTGGCTTCAGCACCCACATGAGCTTCTTTGCAGTGAACAAAACAAACGCGCCAACACTGTCTGGACTTTTTAATAATTCGCGATAATGTTCACTGTCATAGATTTCATCTGGTGTTGTGGCCCACACTCGATCATTTTGGTAGTTAGGCCGACGTGTTACGTAAACAAAAAATTCATCGGAGACAGCTAAATGCATGAAATCATCCACATCCCAATCTTCAAGATAATGGACAAACCACATTCTGTCATCGATGTTAAGTTGAGTTTTTCTTGGCTTTGGAAGTTCATGCCAAGGCTTTAAACTTTGCCTATGACGGTACAGTCGAATGATCTCACCACTAACGATCTTTCCTCTCAACACTTCGATCTCTCTAGAAAGTTTAGTACAGCTGTTTTTCCGATTACGCGTACCGCTTTCAATAATGTCCTTTGTTTCCTGAGAGAGTGGCAAATTTGGGCGTCCAGATTTGGTTGTATCCATTTCACATTCATCCAGAGTTTTATTCCAATTTCTTTTGACGAAGTCCTCACTTCTTCGAAACTTTTTGGCAACCCATGAACGTGTTATAAAGGTGGCTCCAGCATCACGAGCTTCCCGAAATGTTATTGCTCGTATGCGATCTATCACACGTTGCCTCTCCGAATCACCAATTAATTGAGAAGCCATTATATTATCACTTTATCAGCTAGAGTAATTTTAATACCTGCAATAAATAAAGAATTTTATATATTTTTATAATCACTAAAAACTATTTCGATATAAGTAAACATGTAAGCTGCAAATGGGGGGGGCTAAGTTTTTTCGAACCCCTTATAATTAATGTTAATTATAATTAGTTCATGGAAATTCATTTCTCTAAATTTTTGTTCTCTTAAAGTTTGATAAGACAATCGCGTATAATTTAAAAGTGTATGCACACGGTGAACTTAAACCAGTGTAAAAAAGTGGACCTAAAGAAATCAGACTCCAAGTGTTCAAGGACATGCAAGTGACCGTTAATTATAAGTGTTCATTAGTGCATAAGTCTCAAGGACACACAAGTGACAGTTTTATAAGTGTTCATTAGTATATAAGTATTGATTTTAATGTAAAATTTAACTGATAAGTAGAGTGGATTAACTACTAAGTAGATGTATTTTGTTAACTATTTCTTTTATCTTCATGTAACATTATCTCCAACTACTTCAATAATATCTTTGTCTTTATAAAACCCTACATCCAAGTACTTTGTTTGAGAGGATTTTTCAAACTAACCCCGAGTACCAACTCTGGGAGGGGAGCCATGTGGAAAAGTGTTTCCACAGGAAAATAAATTTGTGTTAAAATTTAAAGATATCATTCTGTTTGTATAAATTAAAAATATGAATTCGTTAAATTCTAAATTTTGTGTAAATTGCCTCGATGCCCAGTGGAAAGTTTGGTTTCCTTTCTCTATAACAATAACGGAAAACAGTGTTGCCACATCTAGAATCTTAAACAGAGATTCTTAAATTCCAAATGTTGTTTTCAATTATTATAAATCACATAAAAGAGTTAAGTGTATAACTACAATTGTATAAATTCTTTTGCTAATATCCAATTATACCAATTCACTTGTTAATATCGTTATTAGAGTAGGATTTTGCAAGTTTAATAGTCTTCTGTAACACGTGGCAACCATGGGTGTTTCTCCAGGACAAAGGGAAGCCCCTTGAAGAAGGCAACACGCCTGGAGAGTTAGTCAGGGTCTTGCCTCGGCCTCGAGTGGGTGTGAGTGTTCCGCCCTTCGGCCGGGCCGTTTCGGCTGGTCCCCTTAGCGTTTTTGATGTAAGCATTTGTTCGATAATAACTCTCTATCAAGTGTTGTGTAAATGATTTCATTTCTATTATGCCTTGTGAAAATATAGGCTAGCAAAGGAAACCTCGTCATTTATACCCCTCAACGAGAGAGAAGCATCCCATTTTCCACCCCCACAACGGACTGAGAGAAGAGAGGACGCCATAGAAGGAAGGGTATAAACTATAAGGAATTGTTCAGGAATCTTCGCAGTCAGATTAATTAAATTAAACGGTGTTAACTTCCTTAGTGGTACGAGGAAGTTAATAACAACAAATAATAATATCATAGAAGCATCTTATTTTTCCACCCCCGACATATATATATATTTTTTCTGTATTAATATGCATTTGATTATACGTTTGGTATATTATTATTTTCAATATATTTAATTATTTTAATATAACTGTGTATATATATATTTTTCCTGTACTAATATATTGATAATACAACGTTTTGTATATTTTTTATTATATATTTCCCCTTTGTGTTTCTTATGCTACTATTATTTTTTGATCATATATATATTCCATTGTATATTTATTATATATTCATCGTCCGTATGCTATTATTATTTTTGATCATATATATTCCATTATATATTTATTTCTATATATTTCCATTAATTCGCCTAAATAAACAAAATCATGTAATGGTGTTTTATTTAATTCTTTTTGGTTGTACATGGTATTTAATTATATCAATTGGATGGCTTCTAAAGCGGATTTGTAAACCAGAATATATGCATTAATTATATAAATAGCGCTATCTGGCAACTGGCGGATTAAGGATTAAGCCAGAATACAGTGCCCGCGAAAAGTATCCGATCACCCTTGAAATTTGTATTTTTTACATAAAAAACAATGTTTAAATGTATACTAACCTTATATTAGTATTTTATCATCTGTCCTTTGGTTTGGATGACTTGTTCTAGACGTTTTGGCATGGATTTAATCAAGTTTTGACAAACTTCCACTGATATTTCCTTGCACCATACCTTTTTGATGGCCTCTTGTAATTTTTCGACTGAGCCAGTGTCGTGGCATTCAACCTTATTTTTTATTATTAGCCACAGATTTTCTATCGGATTGAGATCTGGACTATTACCAGGCCAATCCAAAATATCAAATTTATTGTCAGTAATCCATTTTGTCACTATTTTGGCCCTGTGACATGGTGCACCATCATGCATGTATGTTTTTGTCATTTGGATTGCCATTGCCATTGGAAGTTTATCCTGTAGCATTGGTAAATACCGTGCACCATTCATAGTTGTGTTCTTCGGAAGAAAATATAAGTTTCCACGCCCATAGTAACCGAAACAACCCCAAACCATCACACTTGGAGGGTGTTTCATTGTCTTTAGGGTGTATTTAGGGTCCATCCTATTTGAGCCAATAGGCCGGCGAACCTTTTTTGGACAACTTCTGAATGTCAAAAATGTCGACTCATCGCTAAATAAAACCTTTTCCAGTCATCAACAGTCCAATGAATGTATTTTTTACAAAATGCGACACGTTTTTTACGCATTTTTTCATTAATGAACGGTTTCTTAGCAGCATGGCGGCGAGATGGTAATCCGAGTTCTTTTTGGAGCCGCTCCTGGATAGTTCGTTCAGAAACACCAGATAACAAATTATTCATATTAAATTTTATTTCTTTCGCAGTTATTGTTGGGTTTTTCAATACTAAACGTTTCATAAGTTTGTCTGTTCGCGAATTTGTTTTTCTCGGTCTGCCAGATCGTTTTTTAGGGACTGGCGTGGTTAGGCCACCATTGTTCTTAGCCCGTGAAACCCATAAATTAACGGTACTTTGGGATATGTTTAATTCCTTAGCTATCTGTCTCTGTGATTTCCCACATGCATGCAAAGCAACAATAGCACCTCGACAATCACTCTTAAGTTGTTTTTTAGCACACATTATATATAAATTTTATTTACACCACTTTCTGTAAAAAAAAAAAAATATCAAGAAATTTACACAAACAGTGAAATCTGACAAATTTGAGACACAGCCACCCGCAACGAAGGCTACCAGAACACTAATTTGAGAATGCGTTGGATAGCTCTCATATCAGCGAGCAACCTCAAAGTTACCAGATGTCGCTAGAACAAATAGAAAGTGAATTACGTGTCTCTGAATATCAAGGGAAAATATTGTATTTTCTTGAGTGATCGGATACTTTTCGCGGGCACTGTATATGCTTTAATTAAATAAATACCGCGATCTGGCAACTCAGCCAGATAGCCAACTAGCGGGTTAAGTCAGAATATATGCTTTAATTAAATAAATGGTGTTTTATTTAATTCTTTTTGGTTGTACACGGTATTTAATTATATCAATTGGATGGCTTCTAAAGCGGATTTGTAAACCAGAATATATGCATGCGTTATATAAGTAGCGCTATCTGGCAACTGGCGGATTAAGCCAGAATATATGCTTTAATTAAATAAATACCGCGATCTGGCAACTCAGCCAGATAGCCAACTAGCGGGTTAAGTCAGAATATATGCTTTAATTAAATAAATAGCGCAAACTGGGAACTCATCCTGATACGCCAACTGGCGGATTAAGCCATAATATATGATTTAATTAAATAAATAGCGCAAACTGGCAACTCAGCCTTCTAAGCCAACTGGCGGATTAAGCCGGAATATATGCTTTAATTAAATAAATAGCGCAATCTGGCAACTCAGCCAGATAAGCCAACTGGCTGATTAGGAACATATTAAGACAACGGCCGCTCGGCTGAAGTCTTAATATGTGCTTGGCTCCTGCCAGGCGAACACCTCTCCTCTTCCTTTCTCTCCTTCTCCTCTCTCTTTCTCTTCGGGGATAACTCCGCCTCCAAGTTGCATAACCCCTTGTTGCTCTTGCAACATTCCCCCTCCCCCTTTGTTACATAAGAAGTTGCAACATTCCCCTTGTTGTATAAGAACTTGCAACATTTCCTCTTGTTGCATAACCCCGTTGCAACATTCCCTCCTCCCCTTTGTTGCATAACCCCTTTGCAACACTGATCAACATTTGCAATTGCATTGCACTCGTCCATTTTGAACCCGTACTACTAATGGAATTAGAGAATTTTGAGGTTGGCGTGTTCGAGGGTCTGTACATTACAATTAGTACCATATTTAATTTTTCAATTTTTGCTGCTACACATTCTACGTAGCTATTTGACATACTTATAGTCATTTCTGCCATATACTTTTCGCGTATGTAAACAGCACATCCTCCTTTACGTCTCACTGTTCTGTCGGCTCGGAGGATGTTATAGTTGTCTTCTTTTTTTTTTTTTTTGTCAATACAGAACTCACAGTTTGCCTGGCAGTCCTTTAGATGGGTTTCCGTGAGGCATGCAAAATATGCTCCGGTTTCTTGCAGGAGTCCTTTCAGGTATAAAATTTTGTCCGGGAAATGGTTTGATTTAAGGCCCTGAATGTTGGTTAGGATTATTTTTATTTTTTCCCTTTTGTTTCTACATACTTGTGTTTCCGATTCATTTTTCAAAGGTGCCGGTTTTGTTGCCTTGTGATCCTCCTAGAATTTTCCTCTCTTTATCTGTTTCGATACCCGCTGTCCCGATATCGCATGTAATGCCTTTCTGTATGCCTTCTGTACTGGTCTCGGATCTCTGTATTTGTAAGTTGGCTTTGTATTTGTTGGATGGTATTCAGTAGTTGAATTGTGTGGGCTCATCTAAAAAATTGGTAGCCCTCTTTGTTGCTGGTTTCGTCTACTCACCTGTCGGGTTCCTGTCGGGTTCCTTTCAGGGTGGTGGTAACGGCATTTTTGTCCGTATTTTCACCTCCTATATCTTGTATAGCTGTTGCAGACAGTAAGATGGTGGAACTTACACTTTTTTCAAATTTGCAATATCCTCTTGTGTAATGTGTTTTACATATTGTAGGATGTGCATAGATTCATTGCCCATCCCGATATCTGCAGTACCCTTTTGCGTAGTATTTACTGACGGTATTTTCTATGCTTCTACTTCTTGTTATCTGATTATTTTCTATGTTCTTAATTTTTATATTATCATTATTTTTCTTTGGCTGTTTATTTCTTACGTTTTTAGTTTTTATCTTTTTATCATTTTGCTCGTTGGGCAGTTTTACTACCTCGCAACTTTTACTTATCTCTTTTCTTTCATCTATGTCTTCATTCCGTATTATATTGTTATTCGTTATTATATTGTTATTCGTTATTTCCTCTTCGCTTTCATCCACTGGAATTTTCACTGGGACATTTCCGGACTCTTGTTTCCCTATTATCCCCTCCTTTTTTGTAAACCTCGAATTTGGTTTCTCCATTTCTTTAAATACCGCGAAGGAATTTACAGTCTGTGTACATGCGTCACTCAGAAATTTCATTCCCACGATCTGTTTCGCGATCGAGACGAGAGGTATTTTCCCATCATCCCAGTTCATGCAAATAAAGTCATGCTATTCATTAATTATCGTAAAAAGAAATACACACAAATTTTTTTTATTCCTTTCTTTCTCTCTTCTTTCCTTTCGATGGTCACGAGGGTTTTCTGACCTTTGCGTTTTATGACCTTTTTCCTGCCTTCTTTCAAAATTTCTCGAATGCTAACCGTGTTACGATTTAAATATATACGCTAAACTGGTGATAATTTATGTAAACTGTGTTGCACTTTCTTAATTTTAATGAATTTCACTTTATAATTTATATGCACGGATTCACTGATACTTTTTACACTTTCAGGTGTAAACAGAATAAACCGCCGAGTAGTTTATTCCCTCCTTATTTGGGTGTTAATACAGAGAGAGACGCAACACGTCCATTCCCCACAAGGTATATATATATATATATATATATATATATATATATATATATATATCAGAGGCGGTTCTTGGACTGGTGCATTGGGTAGGCAGAATATTATATTGATATTGATAAATGGCGGTTTTTATTCTTAATATAGAGTTGGTCCTCCTTTAGCGGCAATAACAGCTGCAATGCGTCGGGGAATTGATTCATACAGCTTTTGGACAGTGGCTAGAGGAATCCTGAGCCATTCTACGAGCAAACCCTGCTCCAGTTCCCCCAAAGACGCCGGCGGTGGGAATCGGCTTCTGACCTGCTGCTCCAACTGACACCACAGATGCTCGATAATGTTAAGATCCAGGGATTGTGGAGGCCAATCCAAGCGTTCTACTTCACTAACATGCTCTTCAAACCAGTTTTTAACGACCCCAGCGGTGTGGATTGGTGCATTATCATCCTGGAAGACGGCGCCGCCATTGGGAAACAGCGTTTGGACCATGGGATGGACCTGGTCAGCCAATATTGACAGATAGACCTGGGCATTAACCCTACTATGCAGTACTACAGCTGGGCCAAGAGTATTCCACGATATTGCTGCCCAAACCATCACAGATCCGCCTCCATGCTTAACGGTTGGGGTCAGGCAGTCGGGGTCATAAGCATCTTTAGGCTGTCTCCAGACGTAAACTCGACCGGAACATGGAAATAGCGTAAAGGAGGATTCGTCGGAGTAGACTACATTCTTCCACCGGTCCATTGACCAATTCTTATGGTCATTACACCATTTTCTGCGCCGCTCAATGTTGATGTGCGAAAGGAAGGGTTTGGCAATTGCAGCCCTCCCATGGTATCCAGCTCCATGGAGCTCGCGACGTACAGTTCTGGTCGATACCGGGCTTGCAAGATGCTGGTTAAGCTCTGCAGTCACTTTTGGAGCTGTGGTCTTATGGTTCTTTGTCACAATGCGCTTTAGCACCTGGCGGTCTCGATCACACAGCTTCTTCTTGCGTCCACTATTGCATTTGTCGGTGCTTGTCTTTCCATGGTTTTGGTATGCAGACATGACCATAGAGACAGTTCCTCTGGATACATTGAACATCTGAGCGGTTTTCGTCACCGATGCACCAGCCATCCGCGCTCCGACAATTTGCCCTCTTTGGAAGTCTGACAGGTCTTTCATAACTGCTAATTCATAATTCATTCAGATCTGTAAAAACAACGTGAGGGTTATAACATGACGTATACACTCTCTGTTACGCATTTAAATAGGTTTGCCAGTCATTTGACCGTTTACTTTGTGTCTGAGCAGTCCGTAAAGATAACCGGTGAAATCGGCGGGGTGTTCATATTATTTTGTCTAACCCCTGTGTGTATATATATATATATATATATATATATATATATATATATATATATATATATGTATGTATATATATATATATATATACATAATTTCAATAAAGGTATATAATTATAACTATATATGTATATAAGGGTGTGTGTGTGTGTGTGAATGGAATGTGAGTAAATTAATTCAAATTTAGTTACATTCGGAGGGAAACAATAATTATTCTCATTTTGCTGAAATGTGGTATGCGTATTTAATATTTTACTCACAATTCAGGGGTAGAACATGTTGGTGCGTCCCCAGTTCCTATTACTACTGGTCCAAGCGGAGTAATGGCCGGGCAAATGTTGTCAACTTCTTGGGATGAAAAGAGCGCACGATTGTTGAGAGCATTGAACAAGAGGATTGCACTCTCGACTGTGTTGATCACCCAAACAATTTATATATATATATATATATATATATATAATATATATATATATATATAAATGTATATATATATATTTTTTAAATTTGTCTTTGCATTAAAACCACTGCAATATATCATATTTCCGTCTTCAAAGACAGCAGGCAGATATATAGATCTAGTTGGTCATTAACAGTTCTCGCGTTCCTACCAAAATAAAAACATGTTTTTAATATAAATTATGCTGTACAAAAAAGTCTCAGCTTGTGAATAAAAATTAACTCTACATAAAAATGCATGTAAAAGCGTATTATATATATTTATGTATAACAAAAAAACACAGATACACTTTCGATAGCACCTCGTCACAATTAGCCGAATTCATCATAACTTCTATTGAAATGGGTTACAGAAAAAATTACTGCAGAATGATGTTCTGGGGAGGGAATGAATCTTTTATATGCGAATGCTAGTACGCCCCGTCCCAATTCGTACGGATGAGAGACGCCTCCTACTTTATCTCATTGGAGAACGGCGGTGAGTGCGCGTGGTTTTGAGGAAGTGTTGATCCACTTGTTCCAGGGATAATGAATTGTGGGCAGGGCATACATTTCGAAACGTAATAAAATTAATCTTGTTTGGTGTTCCATTAAATATATATATATATAATATATATATATATATATATATATATATATAAATATAAGCGGAACGACCCGGCGTTCCCTGGGTGGAAGTTGAACGCTTTCAGAGAACACGCCCTTCGTACGTGTATTAAAAATATCACGCCGTACTATTCAATTAACCGGCATGCAACAATTTTCTCATAGGTTTCAATTAATTTTAACTCTTTAATGTATTTTGGGTCATATGTGACCCAGTAAATAATCTTTATTTATTTCTTTAACAGAAGCCTTTTTTTAATAGGATTTGATTCTATATAGGTTGTATTTGTCGGTGTTCTTTTATATGTATATGGTACGAAACAAAACAAGAAGGATTTATATAGTTTTTTCTAAGAGTATGACCCGGCTGTGAGCAAGGTAAGAAGTGTATGTAATTTTTCCTCCTTTTGGAGGAAACAGGTATACTTATTTGAATGCCCGGTTTAGGTCAACTGAGTGCCCCGTTATGGAAAATATCACGACTTAGCCTAACCAATCGTCAAGGACGTACAGCTAACCTGACCGGTCATTCAAATAACCTTACCCGGCATTCAATAATTTTCCCGTAGGTTTCGAGCAATTTTAAGCAACTTTTATCTAATAAATTTTTCCCTCAAGTAGACGTTTCCGTGTTTCAGGGTGACACACACACACACAGACAGACAGAGAGCATATACACACCTTACCTTACAACCTTACAAAGGTTTCACGCGATGATTCCTCATTTCGTGAAGGTCAAGCTTGTCGCCCCTCCTCTCGAGTTGGCCTGGTGAAGTAGTGAGTGGGTTTCTTGTGCTCTCCACATCACATAGCCAGGTACGCCCGGCTCATCGGGGATTGTTCTGAGTCAGGCGTCTAGTCTTCTTTTGAAGATGTCCACTGCAACTCCCTTCGTGTTTCTTAGATCTTTGGGCAACTGATTAAACAATTTTGGTCCTATCGCTACAAAAATATTTTCTTTCAGGGTTAAGGATGTGCCCTCTCTCGCCTTCAATTTGAGAATACGAAACAGTCTACCGTTTCTACATTCCACCGATGTTTGGTGAGTTATAGGGTTCAGAGTAAGATTAGGGACTAGTTTCTCCATTATTTTCCAAGTGCAAATAATGGTGTATCTCTCTCTTTCCTCCATTCCAGTGAATATAGGTCTAGTTCGCGTAACCTTTCCCAGTAATTTAGTTCTTTGCACCCCTTGATCTTGGCTGTGAAGCTTCTCTGAATCCCTTCCAGCTGTCTAATGTCTTCTTTTTTATTTTTTATATGGGGATGTTAGGACCGAGCAGTATTCCAATTTGGGTATGATCAGGTTTATCAGTAGAGGAATCATTACATTCCTATCCCTTCTTTAAAGGTTCTCAATATCTGTCCCGTTATTCTCTTTGCTCTTTTTACTGCTCTTATTTTTGTGTTTCAAATTTCGCATCATCAGTCATTACAACCCCTAAATCTTTTGCTCTGGAATTTCTCTGAATTTCCTGTCCATTTGGGGTATAATATTCCATGGATTTTAGGTCTTCTCTTTTTCCGTACCGTAATAGCTGAAATTTCTCGGTGTTAAACTTCATAGTGTTGTCTTCCGTCCACTTGTAGATTCTGTTCATGTCTGTTTGTAGAGATCCTCTATCTTCTGCGTTTCTTATTTTTCGACTGATCTTTGTGTCATCGGCAAAGGATGTTACTGTGCTGTCTCTGGTAACGTCCTCATCCAAGTCAGTTAGCATGATTATGAAGAGTACTGGAGCTAATACTATTCCTTGTGGTACTGAGCTGAGGACCTCTGATTCTGATGAAGATACTCCTTGTACTGTAACAACTTCCCGCCGCTCACTAAGGAAATTATATATCCATTTCCCTACTTTTCCTGTTATTCCCATATATTTCAATTTATGTATTATGATTCAATGGTCACACTTGTCGAACGCTTTAGCAAAGTCTGTGTATAGTACATCATAGTTTTCATTATTTTCAAGTGCATCAATAATGTTGTTGTAGTGTTCCATTAGTTGTGATAGGCATGATCTGCCTGACCGAAACCAGTGTTGGTTATCATTTAATTTTTTCTGAGTTTCGAAAATTCATAGATTTTCTGTCTAACTATTCTTTAAAATATTTTTGTGAGATGAGATGTAAGCGATACTGGCCTATAGTTTTTGGCCTCTGATCGATCTCCTCCTTTATATATTGGGACTATGTTTGCGCTCTTCAGGATGCCCGGTATTTGTATTTCTTCCGTGTCTAGTGATCGTCTCCATTAGTGATGGATCGAGTGGTCGGTTTTTCACAACCGCGGTTGCGGTTGTGTTTGCGGTTGTCGAATTTTTTCCAACCGCGGTTGCGGTTGCGGTTATCATATACTATGAAAAATGCGTAATTATTAACTGGATTTAGCCACTATAGTGCGATTTAGCCACACTTGGTACATAATATATACTAAATAGTATTTATTTAGTAAATACCTTATGTTGAACACAAGTTTTGCAATACACCGCTACCGCTATTTGTGTGTTGCAAAACTTGTGTTCAACATAAGGTATTTACTAAATAAATACTATTTAAATGAAGTATTTCTAAACTTATATAGCTATTATGAAAGAATAGGTCAAATTAATTAAAACCATATTTTGCACTAAGTGTGTTACCAGGATGAGGGACGAGGACCCATCGCACTGTTCATCCCACCTACCACTTTCCCCAGCCTCCACCCATTGGAAAGTTATGGATTATTATTCATTTGAAAAACTGATGTCAAACTTAATGACAGGCAGTGTGAATTTCAAGAATAATATTTTTGCTGCATTTTCACCTTTCAAGCGGCAACGCCTCTCATCGTACAACGTTCCCGCTCCACGCATAAGGAGACCCATCATTTTCTTTTTAAAAAAAGAAATATTTCTAATTTACCTAAAATTAAAATTAACTAAGCTTTTACAACCGCAACCGCACTTATGGAACGGCGGTTGCGGTTACGGTTGCGGTTGTGAATTTTTGTGCGGTTGTAGTGCGGTTGCGGTTGCGGTTATTCGATCCATCACTAGTCTCCATATCCAGTATACTGGCTCAGCGATTGCACTCTTGCAGTTTTTGATCAGTGTGGCATTCCATTTATCCGGTCCTGCTGATGAGTGTGTTTTTAGTTTCCCTATGGTTTGTGTAATATCATCCGTCGTAAAGTCGAAATCCGTTATACTTTCCCCTTGTGGTTCTTCTTCAAAGAACGCGTTTCTATCGCATATCAATTTGTCAGTTTTTGGGATACTGAAAGATGATTCGTACTGAGCTCTTAATATTTCAGATACTTCTGTTAGATCCTCAGATAAAGCACTGTTCTTATTTTTAAAGGTCCGATATCGCATGATTTTTCAACTTTCTTTTTGCGAAATTATAAAAGTACTTTCAGTTAGCCTTTATCGCTTCTATAGCGTCGTCTTCTTTTTATGTATGCTTCTTGATTAGTTCCTGTATGACGACATCGATAATTTGCAGTTTATCATCTAATATTTTTCTGATGTTGTTATCTTTACAATTATTTAATTTTGCAGTCACTATTTTTCTCTTTCGAAACAATGCCCTCTTTTGTCTCTCGACATAATACCCTCTTTTCTCTCGAACCTGCTTCTCTTTCCTCTTTGTTGTATCTTTGGGACATGTTTTTCCACAATTTCTAAGGTCTTCTCCTCAAATGTCTTTAGCATCTCCTCCGTTGTCTTGGCCTCGAAAATGGTTTTGCAATCTACTACTTCCATGCTGGATGTCACATCTTCCCAGTTTATAGCTTTGGAGTGAAAATTAAAAATTTCGAATTTGCTTCTTTCTGTTGTGCGTGTTCTTTCCTTTCCTGTTGCTTTTATATTAGTTTTTATTTCAATGATGTTGTGGTCCGATATCATAGTTGGGGATATTTCTACATTAGCAATTAGATTACAATTGTTTGTGAATGTCAAATCTAGGCAGTTGTTTTTTCTTGCGTTTTCTGTTATTTCTTGCGTTAACATAAATTCATCAGCTTGAGCTAGTAGCATTTTTACATGCTCCTGGTCTTCTCGTGTGCCCCCCTTTTCCTGGTGTATACATATATTTTTTCTTATTCTTTTATATTTCATGAAGGGAAAATTAAAATCACCACAGAGAAAAATATTTTGGTGTTGGAGAGTGTAGATCTTTTACCAAATTTCTTACTTCTGTAATGGAATCTGAAAATTTTGAGGTTGGCGTGTTTGGGGGTCTGTACATTACAATTAGTACCATATTTAATTTTTCAATTTTTGCTGCTACACATTCTACTTAGCTGTTTGAGGTACTTATCGCCATTTCTGTTATGTGCCTTTCGCGTGTGTAAATAGCACATCCTCCTTTACGTCTCACTGTTCTGTCGGCTCGGAGGATGTTATAGTTGTCAATTTGTATTTCTTTTTTGTCAATACAGGACTCACAATTTTCACAGTTCGCCTGGCAGTCCTTTAGATGAGTTTCCGTGAGACATGCAAAGTCTGCTCCGGCTTCTTGCATGAGTCTTTTCAGGTATAAAACTTTGTTCGTGGAATGGTTTGATTTAAGGCCCTGAATGATGACTAGGATTATTTTTATTTTTTCTATTTCGTTTTCGCATACAAGTGGTTCCGATATGTTTTCCAATGGGGGTGCCGGTTTCGTTGCCTTGTGGTCCTCCGAGAATTTACTTCTTTTTATCTTTGTCGGTACTTGTTGTCCCGATAACGCATGAAGTGTCTTTGTTCGTACCTTCTGTCTGGCTCTCGGATTCCTATATTTGTCAGCTGGTTTTGTAACTGCTGGATAGTATTTAGCAGCTGAAATGTATTGGCTGCGTCTAAAAAATTGGCACTCTTCATTGATGTTCGTTTTTTCTGTTCCCTCGTTGCGTTCCTATGAGGGTGGTGGTACCGGCATTTTTTTCCGTATTTGCAACTCCCATATCTTGCATAAGTGTTGCAGACCGTAGGATGGTGGAACTTGCATTTCTTATCAAATTTGCAATATCCACTTGTGTAATGCGTGTTGCATAATGTGGGATGTGCATATATGCATTGCTCATCCCGATATCTGGAATTCCCTTTCGAGTGGTATTTACATGCGATCTTTTCTACGCTTCTACTTCTTTTCTTATTATTTTCAAAGTTCTTAATTTTGGCATTATCATTATTTTTCTTTGGCTGTTTATTTTTTGTTTACAGTTATCTTTTTATCATTTCGCTCGTTGAACAGACCCCGAAAGAATTTTCGGTCTGTGTACATGCGCCACATAGAAATTTGATCCCCACGACGTGTTTCGCGTTCGAGACAAGAGTTATTTCCCTATCATTCCAATTCATGCAGATAAAGTCATGCAGTCGTTGACAGAAATCACATCTAATCGCCAAGTTTTCCGTTGTTACCAGATTGCACAAATTACAGATTAAGTGAGAATTTGGACCCACAGCCATGCTATTCCTTAATTACCATAAAAAGAAATATCCACACAAATTCTTTATTTATTTTTTTATTTCTATTTCTTTCCTTTCGATGGTCGAGGGTATTTCGACGGTTTTCTGGCCTTTGCGTTTTATGACCTTTTTCCTGCCTTGTTTCAAACTTTCTCGAATGCCAATCGTATTTCGTTTTGAATATATACGTTAAAACGTGATAAATTATGTAAACTGTATTGCACTTTCTTAATTTTAATGAATTTCACTTTATAATTTATATGCACGGATTCACTGATACTTTATACACTTTCGGGTGTAAACAGAATAAACCGGAGATGGAGATTTTTAAATATTCCAATTTTTGTCTAATTAAAAAAATTAAAATTTTGTTTGCTGAATCGTAAATGTATCGCCTGAAAAACGTGCTAGAGTTCCGCCGAGCTTATGAAGTGTCTATAATGTCACTATCTTTCAACCAGTCCGGAATACAGAGCCCTCCAGCGGCCTCAGATGACCTCGGAGGTCAACGTCACGTAGCCTATATTCTTCCCAAGCCTCAGTTACCTCTGCCCCCAAGTCTCATCCAAATTTGGCCAGTGGTTTGGCCGTCAATAAGCAACAAAGTTCTTCGACCGTCACAAATATAAATAAGATATATACACATGGGATTGAAATCAGAATGGTCACCTGAGATCGTTTACACACAGACCATGCATGGAACAAGGAACTCTTCAGGGAAAATTAAATCCACAACAGTTCGAATAAGTAATGGTAAATGACAAATACTATAGTTTTACTTTTTCATAATGTTATATATATAATGTTACATATATATATATATATATATATATATATATATATATATATATATATATATAATGTATATATATTATATATATATATATATATATATATATATATATAGAGAGAGAGAGAGAGAGAGAGGAGAGAGAGAGAGAGAGAGAGAGAGAGAGACCAAAACTGAATGTTAAACCCCTTAGATTGTTTTGATAAATTGAATAAAGAGTTACCAGATGAGATCGACCCCGGCCGAGGACAATATTACCGTTATTTCCATTTTATATCTGATGTGTATATATATATATATATATAACTTATATATATATATATATATATATATATATATAAACACTTATTATTTCCATTTTATGGATATATATTAAATGCGGACTGATTTAATATATATATATATATATTATATATATATATATATATATATGCATTTTATATATTAAATAAGCCGAGTATATACATATTTTAATTCATCGTTACTGAATGTGTGTATGTGCTCTGAAAAAGCGGGTCAAGTCAGAAAAATAAGGATAAAAAGAATTAATAGTATATGTTTATATACAGGGTGTCCCAGAATTAACTATCTATTTCAATGAAATCGGACAAATTTTTTAAAAACACACTTTTATTTATGTTTATCATGTTTAATATGTGTTAAAAATGTATAAATTTCTAAATTTTTTTCATAATTTTATTTTCATAATTTTTTCATTATCTGGTCCAATGAAAGACCGTCTGAAGTCATAGAATGGCAAAGAGACTCTCCAAAAGTTAACGTGTGGCTTGGAATGACCAAATCCAAAATTTATGGTGCTCCATCTTGTTGAAACACAACATTATCAAGAATGCCATCATCAAGAAGCTGTGGTTCGAGAAACTGCTGAAGCATATCAAGGTAGACGGTACCTGTTACAGTTGCTTCCGCAAAGAAGAATGGGCCATAAATTTTGGATTTGGTCATTCCAAGCCACACGTTAACTTTTGGAGAGTCTCTTTGCCATTCTATGACTTCAGACGGTCTTTCATTGGACCAGATAATTAAAAAATTATGAAAATAAAATTATGAAAAAAATTTAGAAATTTATACATTTTTAACACATATTAAACATGATAAACATAAATAAAAGTGTGTTTTTAAAAAATTTGTCCGATTTCATTGAAATAGATAGTTAATTCTGGGACACCCTCTATATAAAAATTAATATATATATATATATATATATATAATATATTATATATATATATACAGGGTGAGCCAAAAAACTATTACCTTGATTTTGAACAATATAATTTTTCCTCTATCAAATGTTATTTGTACAATCAATATACAGTATGTGTCCTATATAAAATTTCATGGTCTATCTTGTGGTGAGGTTGGATTTTTGCTAACTGTAACCATTATTTTATAATTCGCTGTTTTCAGACATGGTTAGAAAAACTTTCTCTTTCTATACAGTTTCCTAATTGAGTCCAAGATTATGCAGAATGTGCCCTCCTCCATTATCAGTGCACGCTTACAACCTTGACTTCTCCCTTATCGACGGCAGTACCGCATCAAGGATTTTTTCTTGGTAATAAGCAGCAGTGATTTTGGCATTTTCATCAATAAAAACAATCTCTGACTTCCATAACTTTGAAATAAAGATGGAAATCATGACTCTTTGAGAAAAATGCGGACGTTCCCTGCAAAGTCGATCTAGACTAATAGATTTTTTGTCCTGTCTTCCATAAATTCGGCCATTTTGTGTTTATTGTTGAAGCAACCGTAAAGGTCTTCTCGTCGCTGAAGCATATTTTTGACACTTCTCTGTCTGGGAATCGATTTAACAGAGCACGACATTTTTCAACTCTTGCTTGCTTATTTGATACAGAGAGCTTATGAACTTCTACTCTTTTAAAACATTTAAGACCCAGATCATCTTTTACTATACGACGAACACTAGAGCGAAAAATACCAGTAGTTTTTAAAATTTCTCAAACGAACTTGTGGGTGTTGGGCCGTTCTTCTTGACTGCATATCATGTATGAAACCGTGTCAATATTTTCCTCAGTACGTGATGTGTTTGGCCTTCCACTGTCTTCATTTCGTTTGGTCGACACCTTGTGATATCGATTTTCTTTATGAGATATTAAAGTCCAGGTATCGTCCATCGTTTATTTGGAAACTCTTTCTTCATTCGTTTTGCACCCGTGTTTCTCCTTACGCAGGTTCAATATCAATGCTTCATCTTCGAAAGAGTATTTCATTATGTTATAACTTGTTCACCAACTATAGCAGAATGATGGTCTGAAATGAAAAAGGAAATAAATTCATTATTTTGTGTAAAAATTAGGAAAATTAATTATTTATGGAGAACCTGACTGTCATCTGAAAGTATCAGTTGCTGAATTTGACCACCTTTTAATTGAGCACCATATTCTGATACCTCCCTCCCTAACCTTTGGTTAGCTTCCGCCCTTCGGGCGGAAGCTAACCAAAGGTGTGTATATATATATATATATATATATATATATATTATAAACACACACACCTTTGGTTAGCTTCCGCCCGAATTGTTCATTCTGACGAAGGTCAAGCTTTTCACTCCACCTAAGATCAACAGTTTAACGTGGAATCCGAACCACGCCCCACCAGCAGCCCTTCGTCTTAACCACTAGGCCACCAAGGGTACCCATTTATCTACCAACTACTTTATTGTGTGGAAGGATGAACAGCTGGGTTTTGCTGCGCGCCGGCTGCCGTCACCGGGTCTGGATCCCGGGGCTGATGAATTCGTAGTCAGCGACGCTAACCACTACACCACCGAGAGGCATATATATATATATATATATATATATATATAATATATATGTGTGTGTGTGTGTGTGTGTGCATGATATGTTTGGATGTGGATGTACGTGTGTGTGTGTGTGTGCATGATATGATTGGATGTGGATGTGTGTATGTTCATAGAAAAGCCGATCAAGACAACGCCCTATCAAAAGCCGTCAGAAGGAGCGAGGAAAGTCGTGTTTTAGTTCAAGTGTAGTGAGAGGATGTACCGTTTCCGTACCCAATATATAGATATATATATAGATATATATATATATAATATATATATATATTTCTCTTCCCGTGGCAAGAACACATCCTATATACTCGTTTCTATATATATATATATATATATATATATATATATATATAATTATATATATATATAGATATATATATATATATATATATATATATACCATATATATATATATATATATATATATATATATATATATATATATAATATATATATACCGGTATATATATATATATATATATATATATATATACACACAGAGGGTGATCAAATTATTAGAGCCACTACATAAAAAATAGTTTTTCTTGTATAAGTTTATTTCTAATGCTAATAATAGTAAAATTTCGCTAATTTAAACACTTATTTTATTTCAGAATATATTTATATACACTCTACAATCATATTAAACACATTTAGTACTTAGTGGGTCCTCCTTTGGCCTTAATTAAGGCAGCAACCCGTCTAGGCATACTAGGGTGTCTCAAATATACGAATGGAGGATTTCGGGTCGGGGCGACGCTTTCCCGTATTACACCTTTATAAAGGATTGTTATCAAAATTTGACAGCTGTAGGAGGATTTTTAGTGGTCACTCAAGTTCGCCACTTCTGTTTCACTTATACAAGATTTTCTTCTCTTTCGCAGGTGATGGTTACTAGAGCAGGAAACCAGTTGTGGTTGCTGGACAAGGGCCCCAATTGCAGCGATTGTTTGTCCACGACTTCCATCGAAGGAGCAATGCCTGCTCCTTTACTTCCACCACCACCAAGACCAAGAGGGAAGGAAGACCAAATCGGAGAGCATTCGCCTGGTGGTGGAAACCATCTGGCCCATCTGGGAGAAGGCCAACATACCAACTACCACCAAGAAGTACGCAGGGGAGAAGCTGGCGAAGTTGATCGATACCTACGACGCACTCAAGAAGAACAGGACAAAGCCGCAAGAGGGTTACCGGTACAAGGAGGGGATGTTCAAGTCGGATTTGGAAGACGTGTTTGACGTGGCTCACTCCTCCGCGCTATCCTCCTCCAAGGCCCCTCAGGAGGACAAGGATTTTCTCACCTCGCAGAGGGAAGACAGGATGTCGTCAAGTCTTGCGGAGGTGGACCAGAAGACAGCGAAGAAGAAAGCTGTGAAGCGGAAGAGGGATCTTGCAGCCACGGCTAGGAAGAGTAAATGGGATGCTGGGGTGACACAGCTCATGGAGGTAGCGACCTTGGAGGTGGATGGTAGCAGCACTGAAATAAACACGGAAGACGAGGATGATGACGACGAGACGTACCAAGCGCCCAGCACCAGCAAGGCCCAGACTCAAAAGAAAAGGCGAATGAATGCCCTTACGGACCCGAATCTCATCGCTGCTTGGGATCGCGACAACATGTCCGTGAGACAAGCAACGTCGTCCTTTGCAGCAGCAGCTCAGAGTTTGGGTCATGACCTGGATGACCTGGTAATCTCGCCAGCAACTGTTCATCGAACACGGAACAAGATCCGAAAGGAGATGGGAGAAGAGTTGACCCGAAAGTTCGAAGCTTCTGGTCCTTTAGTCTTGCACTGGGATGGGAAACTGTTGGAAGATATCGCCAAGGAGAAGAAGGAGGTTGACCGGATTGCTGTTGTGGTGACGGGCGATGGAGTCGAGGAGCTTCTTGGTGTACCCGTTGCGGTGGACGGCACTGGAAAAGAACAGGCTGCAGCCGTACTCCAGGAAGTCCAGGCTTTTGGCATTTCGGAGCAAATCATTGGACTGGGATTCGACACCACAGCTGTGAACGCTGGGATGATCCAAGGTGCTTGCGTTCGCATTGAGCAGGAGTTTGGCCGTCCCATGTTGTGGTTGGCTTGCCGTCACCACGTCTTGGAGATCTTACTCAAGGATGTCTTCGTGCGATGTCTGGGGCCGTCCTCTTCCCCTGACATTCTCCTCTTCAAAAGATTTCAACAGCGGTGGGCCTCCATTGACAAAGGGTCATTCTTGTCCATCGGTGACGAAAGCAATCCCACAACAACTGACAACTGGGCAAATCAAGCGTCTTCCATGAAGAAATACCTGCAGCAGACGCTTTCCCACGGCACACATCCCCGAGAAGACTACCGTGAACTCCTCATCCTTTCCTACCGCTTCCTTGGTGGTCAGGTCCAGGGGGATTTCGTCAGCCTGGGCCTATCACCACGCCAGATGGATGGCCAAAGCCATCTATGCCCTCAAGATTTTCATGTTCCGTCACCAACTGGACCTGACAGCCAGGGAAGAAGGAGGACTTCGGCGGCTGTGTTTGTTCATCTCCCTCGCGTACGTGAAGCAGTGGAATGAGGCAATGGTCTCGAATCGAGCTCCACTGAACGACCTAGAGTTCCTTCGCCTGCTCGAGGCCTACCCTGACAAGGAAGTCAGCCACACGGCATCCATGGCCTTGAAAGGCACCTGTGGTACCTCTCAGAGGATCTCGTGGGCTTGGTTTCTTTGTCGACCGCATTCCAAAGGACACGAAGCTAAAGATGGTCCAACGACTTCAATCCCCCGCCACGAAGAAAGGACTCAAGCGGATCGATCCGAAGAACTTCAATCCACAGCAATCCATCGAGCTCTTCGTCACCCGGAGAACAAAAGAAGTCTTCTTCCGCGCGATCCTTCCAGAATCTGAGTCTCCCACCTTCCTCATGAAAGAGGATTGGATCACGGCGCAAAAGAGGGTGAAAGCCCTGAAGGTGGTCAATGACGCCGCCGAGCGTGGTATCGCTTTGATGAAAAGATTCAATTCCACCATCACGCGTGATGAGAAGCAGAAGCAATTCGTCCTCAAGGTGGTTCGGGCTCACCAGAAGTTGATCCCCGTCAAGACGAAGGAGAGCTTGAAGAGTAAAATCAAGTAGTGTAGGACAGATTGATGATGAAAACAATCCATTTATACGCGCTTATTTCAATTAATGAAAGGTGCATTTCGTTTATTTTCATTTTTGTTCAGAAATAAAGAGAATAAGAGAATGATAGAAATTTCTTTTTTTTCCTAAATAGCTACAAGAAAGTGTTAAACTTGAGTGACCTCTAAATACTGTTCGATTCCCATCATTTTTCGATTTTTAGAACCTCTATGCCTATTGAAATCGGGGCAGCATTCGCGAGCAAGAGAAAATCGAAAAAAAAAAAATTCTATGTATTAATGAGACACCCTAAGGCATACTCTCTATACAGGCTTTGCAGCTGGCCTGTATCTCAGAATCACGGTTCAAACGGCAATTATTCGTTCTATTAACCATATTCAAGTTATTTCCTCGCCTTTCAGTCTACGCTTTACTATTTCCCATAGGTTTTCGATAGGGTTCATATCCGGAGAATTTCCTGGCCAATCCACCCACGAGAGGAATATTCTTTGCAGCCAGAAAACTTTTAACTGACTTTACAGTGTGGCATGGGGCCGAATCTTGCATAAAATGGAATGGTTCACCATTTGGAAACCAGTCGGCGATCTGTGGAATAAGTCTTGTTTCCAAAACCTTTCGGTATTGGTCCTGCCTCATAGTACCCTCAACAATGTAAATTCGTCCAGTACCTTTACCGCTTATTACTGCCCATATCATGACAGATGTTGGATGCTTAACCGTACTTACGACACAGTCTGGATGATATTCCTCACCAACACGTCGCCTAGCGTACTGTGATTTATCAGACATGACTAGGAATGTGGATTCGTCACTGAAACACACCTGCAAATGAAAAGAGAAAGAAATGATTGCAACCAAAATGAAATGTGCCTTGTCATACAAATATCAAAATAATACATTTTACTCAAAATAAGCATACAAGATCACTAAAATATTGTGACTTACCGATTTCCAGTCATCTACAGTGAACTTTGAGTAGTATTTAGCCCACTTTGAGCGTTTTTTGATCATTGTTGGAGTCAATTTTGGCGTTTTCCTTGGCCGGCGACTACTCAATCCAAATTCCCTGGCACGCCTTCTTAAGGTCATTGTCGAAATGTTGATGTTTTCCTTTTCCAGCTCCAATTTAAGTTTGTTAGTAGTGCTTCTCCTATTATTTACTAGTTTCTTTTCAATGCATCTGTCGGCTCTAGGTGTAGTTATCCTTTTCCGACCACATTTACCCTTTCTTTTTGGAGTCAGCTCTGGATTATCCCTTCAACTTTAATTTTTGATGCGATCCTGTCAACACTCGCACGTGACACATTCAGTTCTTGGGCTATTTTTCTGTGAGAATAATCAGTTGCAGTCAGCAGCGAGAGCATTCTGTCTTTCTTCTTTGGCAATAGATCACATTTATTACCCATGTTGGGGAGCCTACAGTACATAAAAGTTATTCCTGTAAAGAAACACTAATTTAATAAAAAGAATCACAATACGTTGCTGAGAAACAATATCATATCGGTGTATCATATTCCACGTACAATGGTTTAAATATAATAACTTATCATTAACTTAACATACACTTATGGCACCTGACCACTTGACACAACCTTCCACGTTCACAGCTGAAACACTACTGAACCCACTTTTCACATACTCACCTCCCGCTACTCCCCAAATTAACCCATATCCCCAATTTCTGTTATTCAGGTAGAGAATACTACATG
This sequence comes from Bathynomus jamesi, assembly GCA_023014485.1. NCBI lineage: Eukaryota > Metazoa > Arthropoda > Malacostraca > Isopoda > Cirolanidae > Bathynomus > Bathynomus jamesi. Next base: position 1,664,009 of record JAJOZX010000203.1, on the reverse strand, counting down.
TGTTAACAATTTGGAATACTGTGTGCATACTTAAAAGGTTATTATTTAAACTAAAAACCCCATATTATAATGAAAATGTTTTTCAAGGGGTGGCTCTAATAACACTGGGTAACAAAATTTGAAAACTTTTCTGTTTATTGTGATTTTTCTGTCGTTTCTTAATGATTTCGGAGCGCTGATTCCAAAAATGATATTGGTTTTGCTCTATCATCAACCGTTTCAAATATATAGGTTATCACACTTTTCATATGGCAAAGTATATAAAGAAGGCTAACATAAATATTTTCTGAAAATAAAAACACTATTGGAAATTAATGTTTATTGAGCCAAAATTGTTTGACAAACCCAAAATGGAGCAAAGGATATAATATATATCATGAGGAGAACCGATAAGAGAATAACAAGCCTCGTTATGCAGTGTGCGTTCCTTAAAAATGCACTGAAGAACGCGACTTCCGCGTATGAACATTCTTATCCTTTCTGATCAGCGACCATACGTAGTCTCCCATCATGGAAGCATCACAATAGCCCTGGTACCTTTTCTCCATCGTTTGAATATCTTGATGGAATTTTTCACCATGTTCTTCACTCACATCGCCCAGGTTATCACGAAAAAAGTCTAGATGTGAATGCAGATAGTGTAATTTTAAAGACATACGGCACCCCATTTTGCCATAGCACTTAATCAAGTTTGACACTAACTCCTTATAGTTTGGTGCTTTATGGTTGCCTAAATACCCACGAACCACATCACGGAAAGCACACCAAGCCTCTTTTTCGATCGGAGTCATCTTGGCTTCAAGGTTCTTTGAATTCAACAACGCCTTGACTTGTGGTCCTACAAAGATGCCAGCCTTGACTTTGGCCTCAGAGAGTTTAGGGAACATGACCCGAATCTGTTGGGAAACTTCTCCAAAATCTAACGCAGTTAGAAAATGCTTAATTAGACCCAATTTAATATGGAGAGGTGGTAGCAGAACTATGTCAGGCTTCACAAGAGGTTCGCTGAGTACATTGTACTTTCCTGGTTGCAGTCCTTCACGTGGAGGCCACTGAACTGTTTTATAGTGCTCAGTTGAAGCCCTGCTATCCCACAGGCAAAGAAAACATGAATATTTAGTAAACCCTCCTTGTAAACCTAACAGGAAACCAATCATTTTAAAATCACTACACACGTCCCAGTTATATTGTTCATACCTGATTTGAGTGAGCAGTTCTTTGACATTTTCATAGTACTCTTTCATTTGATCAGAATGTGCAACTGATATAGATGGATATTTGTTCCCATTGTGGAGTAGAACAGCTTTTAAACTCCGAGTTGAACTGTCAATAAACAGGCGCCACTCTGAGGGTATATGTGTTAACCCAATAGATGTTAATAGACCATTAACCTCGCTGCAATAACAGAGAGAGCCATTGACATCGTAGAACCTTGCAAACGCTTCATGCCGCTTTCGGTATACAGTGCTCTTGCAGTCTTCTCCAAGCAAATTCCACTCTTTGAGTCTGGAGCTCAGAAGCTCAGACCCTGATTTCGTCAGACCCAAATCTCTAATTAAGTCGTCCAATTCCCTCTGATTTGGAAAGTGAGGGTTTGTACTGAAAGTTACTGTATATTCTTCATCATGACTGTCCTCACCAGCCGACATCTCAGATGAGCTAGCTGCATCCTCATTTTCAACCTGCAACCTGCAACCACAGTCTGTAAATACAGAAGGTAAAGTAATGGATAGATACCTGTTCTGGTGGACGTGGTATTGGAAGACCTTCGCCATGTGGTACAGCAGCTATGGACGACACTATGCTTGGATACTGAAGAGTCTGCCTTCCTTTAACTTTCCTATACTTAGAAACATCTACCATGCAGTAGTAGCAATCGTCGTGGTGGCTCTTTGGTTCTCACCATATTCTGGGTACCGCAAAGGGCATTGCCTTGCGTACTCCCCGCAGCCACCCTTCAAGTGTGGAGCGGCAGCTTCCACAGATCACATGGGATGCCCAGGGCTTATCTTGGTCACCCATAGGCATACCAAAATAGAGCCGATACGCGATCCAGAACTTGGTGCCTTTCACAATCTTGTGCGGTACTTGCTTGGGGCCTATGTAATACCCACAAACGTAGCATAATATATCCGGCGAGTGTTTACAAGCTCTAGTTGCCATTCTCTTTACCAAACTGTACTACATTAATCATAACCAGCAGATATAGAGAGAAGAGTTATTAAATCATCAACAGATTACAGATTCCAGCAAAAAGATGTATTCACAACACTGAAATAATGTTCGCAATAAAAAAGGATCGGTAACACTCAAATCGTCAGCACAGAGAAGCACAGAAACACAGTACCTCAGTGCTGGTAACAATCAGACAAACAACCTGCTTTCTTTGTGTGCTCACACTTACTGACTTCTCAGACTCTGCGCTCTTCTTTATATAGCACAGTGGAAGTTTCGGGCAATTTCTAGAGCAAACATCCGGATTGTTCTCAACAATTCCTGATTATTCTGATATTGCTGTGCCCATAATAACATTATACTGGTAAAACATGAAAAATGGATTATCTCTGAAACCATTAATGAAACACACAAACCAAGGCCAGATTTGGACTCAGCGCCCACAAATGCATATAAAAACATAAAAAATTCTATATGAACAGAATCAGTGTTACACAGTGTAATTTGATCACACTCTATATATATATATATATATTAACAGCAAACAACACGCAGTACGGGGCTCGAATAAACCTTAGCCCCCCCCGCCCATGGCCTAAACCATTAGAGGTACAGTAAAACTAAACATACCTTGCAAAAGAGAATTTAATCCTGCATTTAATGAGAAACAATTAAAACTTGGTGTTCCCGCCATTGGCTTCCAAGACAGCCTGAATTCGCTTTGGGTAGCTTGCCAAAAGTGACGTGAATAGATCTTGATCGTTACGCAAATTTGCTATAACAGTTTCAATGTGTTGCGTCATTGTATCCTTCGAAAATCGATTTGCTGCAGGTTCTTGAAACAAGAGACATTCAACCTTGTCCTTTATAACTGATCCAATGTGTTCACAGACGTTCAGGTCAGGAGAATTTCCTGGCTATTCTTCATTTTCAAAGAAATCGATCTCATGGTTCCGCAACAACTGTTGAGTGGCTAATGCCTTAAAGCAGGGGGCTTTATCGTGCAGAAGTGTGACCTGATCGACATCCATAACATTGTTTGGGTTTCTTAGAAAAGGAATGACATGCTGGGATAGAATAATATCACGAAAATACTGTCCATCCCAACTCTGACCATTTGGCTTCAGCACCCACATGAGCTTTTTTGCAGTGAACAAAACAAACACCAACACAGTCTGGACTTTTTAATAATTCGCGATAATGTTTATTGTCATCGATTTCATCTGGTGTTGTGGCCCACACTCGATCATTTTTGTAGTTAGGCCGACGTGTTACGTAAACAAAAAATTCATCGGAGGCAGCTAAATTCATGAAATCATTCACATCCCAATCTTCAAGATAATGGGCAAACCACATTCTGTCACCGATTTTAAGTTCAGTTTTTCTTTGCTTTGGAAGTTCATGCCAAGGCTTTAAACCTTGCCTATGACGGTACAGTCGAATGATCTCACCACTAACGATCTTTCCTCTCAACACTTCGATCTCTCTAGAAAGTATAGTACAGCTGTTTTTCCGCTTACGCGTACCGCTTTCAATGATGTCCTTTGTTTCCTGAGAGAGTGGCAAATTTGGGTGCCCAGATTTGGTTGTATCCACTTCACATTCATCCAAAGTTTTATTCCAATTTCTTTTGACGAAGGTGGCTCCAGCATTACGAGCTTCCCGAAATGTTATTGCTCGTATGCGATCTATCACACGTTGCCTCTCCGAATCATCAATTAATTGAGAAGCCATTATATTATCACTTTATCAGCTGGAGTAATTTTAATACCTGCAATAAATAAAGAATTTTATATATTTTTATAATCACTAAAAACTATTTCGATATAAGTAAACATGTAAGCTGCAAATGGGGTGGCTAAGATTGTTTGGAACCCCTTATAATTAATGTAAAGAACGACGCTTGTGTAGAAGAACGTCCGCGCAAGATGAGACAGAACGAACAAACGGAAAAATGAGGTACCTCCCAGGAATCGAACCCGGGATCATCCAATTGCCGGTCGGACATGCTAATCACTACATCGAGGTCCCCAATCAGTCAGAAGTCGTAATTCTCCTACATACGAGCGGAATCGAATGCCCTGAGGGGGCACCTTCTCATGCCGTACATTTTCATTTTCATTTGTTTGTTCTTTCTCCCATCTCGTGCGGACGCTCTTCTACACAAGCGTCGTTCTTTACATTAATTATACTCTGTGTTGTTTGCAGTTAAAATGTGAATATATGTACGGCATGAAAAGGTGCCCCCTCAAGGCATTCGAATCCGCTCGTATGTAGGAGAATTACGACTTCTGACTGATCGGGGACCTTGGTGTAATGGTTAGCATGTCCGACCGGCAATTGGATGATCCCGGGTTCGATTCCTGGGAGGTACCTCATTTTTCATTTGTTCGTTCTTTCTCCTCATCTTGTACGGACGCTCTTTTACACAAGCGTCATTCTTTACATTATATATATATATATATTAGTGATATAGCGGTTGTCCGTAACTGCAACTGCAATTGCGAAGCAACCGCACATATTCTCAGCTCTGCAACCGCAACCACATTTATCAGTGCGGTTATTGCGGTTGTTTGAGGATATCTTCTTACTAGGGCAACCAAATGCTATAAATGCTAGTGTAATGGCTATAAATGCTATAAACGTCGCCAAATGCTGTTCCTGTCATGCCTCATGCCTTCATTCAAGGGTGCAAAAAAGTCCTTGGATATCCTCCCTCAAATGTTCCTAGTGAACTATTATTTAGTGGAGCAGGGATCATCTACGATGAAAGGAGGAATAGGCTGAAGGGGGACAAAGCTGAAAAACTTTTATTTTTGAAATAGTCTCCCAGCAATTCAATTTAAATATAAAGATTAAATACTATATATATATATATATATATATATATATATATATATATATATATATATAACTTATATATACAGGGGTTGGCCAAAATAATATGAACACCTTGATAAATGGCGGTTTTTATTCTTAATATGGAGTTCGTCCTCCTTTAGCGGCAATAACAGCTGCAATGCGTCGGGGAATTGATTCATCCAGCTTTTGGACAGTGGCTAGAGGAATCCTGAGCCATTCTTCGAGCAAACCCTGCTCCAGTTCCTCCAAAGACGCCGGCGGTGGGAATCGGCTTCTGACCTGCTGCTCCAACTGACACCACAGATGCTCGATAATGTTAAGATCCGGGGATTGTGGAGGCCAATCCAAGCGTTCTACTTCATATCATGCTCTTCAAACCAGTTTTTAACGACCCCAGCGGTGTGGATTGGTGCATTATCATCCTGGAAGACGGCGCCGCCATTGGGAAACAGCGTTTGGACCATGGGATGGACCTGGTCAGCCAATATTGACAGATAGACCTGGGCGTTAACCCTACCATGCAGTACTACAGCTGGGCCAAGATTATTCCACGATATTGCTGCCCAAACCATCACAGATCCGCCTCCATGCTTAACGGTTGGGGTCAGGCAGTCGGGGGTCATAAGCATCTTTAGGCTGTCTCCAGACGTAAACTCGACCGGAACATGGAAATAGCGTAAAGGAGGATTCGTCAGAGTAGACTACATTCTTCCACCGGTCCACTGACCAATTCTTATGGTCATTACACCATTTTCTGCGCCGCTCAATGTTGATGTGCGAAAGGAAGGGTTTGGCAATTGCAGCCCTCCCATGGTATCCAGCTCCATGGAGCTCGCGACGTACAGTTCTGGTCGATACCGGGCTTGCAAGATGCTGGTTAAGCTCTGCAGTCACTTTTGGAGCTGTGGTCTTATGGTTCTTTGTCACAATGCGCTTTAGCACCCGGCGGTCTCGATCACACAGCTTCTTCTTGCGTCCACTATTGCACTTGTCGGTGCTTGTCTTTCCATGGTTTTGGTATGCAGACATGACCATAGAGACAGTTCCTCTGGATACATTGAACATCTGAGCGGTTTTCGTCACCGATGCACCAGCCATCCGCGCTCCGACAATTTGCCCTCTTTGGAAGTCTGACAGGTCTTTCATAACTGCTAATTCATAATTCACTCAGATCTGTAAAAACAACGTGAGGGTTATAACATGACGTATACACTCTCTGTTACGCATTTAAATAGGTTTGCCAGTCATTTGACCGTTTACTTTGTGTCTCAGCAGTCCGTAAAGGTAACCGATGAAATCGGGGGTGTTCATATTATTTTGTCTAACCCCTGTATATTGTAATTATATACACCACTTTCGAATGGGCGGTGGTTGGGGAAAGTGGTTGGTGGGATACAAAATGCGTTGGCTCCTGGTCCCGCATCCTGGAAACACTTTTTACAGTTACTTTAGATTATAGTCATTATATTGTAGACTGTGAAAAGTGTGGCTCAAACGCGATATTTTATTGTGTTGTTTATTCTTAGGTAATATTATGATGTTATAGGGTAAATAACCGCAATCACAACCGCGCGGAGCTCTATTTGTAAGCTCCGCAACTGCAACCGCAGAGCTATGAAAAATGACAACCGTTACTTCACTAATATATATATATATATAATTCTCTCAACTAACACGACTGGCTGTGTGACTACCTTTGTCCCAGAGCATGGCCTCCATTATGCTCCATGATGCTCCAGCAGTAAGAAGAAAGCAAACATACCATTCATGTATCTGTATTCGCTTAATTTTAAGGTTTGGTACCACCTAGCCTCTTTACCACCCTTCCCTAGCCCATCTTTTCCAGCACTGTTGCAAAACGTTGTAATAGGCTCTATTCCCTTTATTTTAAAGTTTGGAGCCCCCCTAGTCCTCCCTAACCCCATTTACAGACCACTGCGCATCTTTTTCTGTAATATTGTAAATGTTGCATGTAATGTTTCAATGTTATATAGTATCATGTTGAAATGTTGCGAGTTTGCAAAGTCATGGTGTCTCATGTTGCAATGTTGCACGCAATTGCATTTGCACCCTCCTATTTTGCTATAATTCTACTGGAGTGTTCTGTATTTTCAAAAATGGGTAGTGTTAGTTGGTTGTGGCATACCAGCATACGTGGAAGTGGGCAGTGCTTCAGTGCACCTTCGGTAAGCCTATCTCCTAAGAGAGTAGGCCGGTTTCGCATGTTACGCGCTGCCCTGAATTCTTTTTTAACAAATATTTAGTATGGGTAATAAACAAAAAGAAAAAAGAAAAAATATATAATTCACTGAAATGTTAAGAAAAAATGATAACAACGATCTTATAATTTACATCTTTAAAAATTCCCGTTAAGATAGCAAGATATTTGGATTAATTTTTCAGACTAAATAATTGAATTGTTTTTCGGCATACGATTAAGAATTTGATACTCCATGCAAATGATATCAATAACTGAGGAATATCGAATAAAAATATCAAGCTTGTTACTTTATTTGGTAATAGGAACATAAAAACAGGCGGTAAGTAGCCAATTAGACCAGGCTAGATCAGAGACCAATTAAACCCGGTTCATAGAGCACTACGCCTTTTATACCTATCGGTTAGAAAGGACTCCAAAAAGTTCCAGATTATTAGAATAATTGGCTATTTCTGGTCATCTAGCCACGTGGGTGGCATGAGAAGGCGTTACAATTGTGACTACGACGTGATCCCAGACCACGTTGGGAGCCTGCCCTGTAGCACACAGTCAAGACCACCTAGACACAAGGCCTATTCGTTGGTTTTGGACGTCATCCACTGTAGTGCTATAGTCTTGGCTATAGCGAGACATGCGCACGGCCGTTAACAAGCGCATACAGCGTATTGAAATTTCTTAGTAAATATCTTCTATATCAGCTTTCTAATGCAATGATGTTCCCATCAAACTTTACAATTATATTTGCTTGATTAAGTATGGAGGTTCTGATTTCTGTAGGATGTATTAGCAAAAAAGAATATAAATTAATCATGCTACAAGTGATACAGGGAATTTGGCATTGTAATAGTGCACTACTTTCATCGTAAATAATTATATGTAGCAAAACAAGTTAGTGTATGGAGTTGTCAGTTATACACAATTTTTTTATTAATTATCCAACTAGATTATGTCATTCTGTTTTTAATATTGGCCATTGTTTAGGATTGTCCACAGAAATAGACAGTAGTAGATTTTATTGGCACATGGGAAAGTGATTCAGCCTAAGGCGAGACATTCATCCAGGCACGAAGGAAACAAGTGTTCATTGAAGACATGAATAATGAAATAAACACTTTATTACAGACTCAACAGGTACAAACACTATACAAATGGTGCATATAAGGGTAAGAAATAGTTGTCTGGAGCAGTGACTATTTAGGGCAATGGAACACTATGAATAAAGAACATACAGTTGTCTACTCCAATACTTCTAGCTTTGAGATCCATAAAATATATCGGATATCAGTCCGCTAACCTTGTAATGAATTGAATGAATAGCAGCGCTTCACTGGCGCTTCGACTGCCGAGGTTATGTCGCGTCGAAACTAAAATAAAGAGAGAACGCGAGGGAATAAAGAGAGAGAGAAACACTGGAGAAGGAGCAGCCGAGAAAAGACCGTGAGAAAAGTGAGAGAAAGCAGTAGAAACAGCAAAGAGAGGAAGAAATTATATCTGAGTCACATTAAATAAAGAGTAGGAGGCCAGTCTGGCGGAGAAAAGAAAAAAGTGTGTCCTTCGGTACAGGTGTGGAGTCACCCAACAAACGAGAAAGTAAGAGTGGAGCCTGAAGGGCAGAAAGGGAGGAACTTGGAACGGGCGGCGGCAAAGGAAGGGGAAACTAAGGGTAAATGTGAGACGGAGAGAGGAATGCCGAAAGGGCAGAAGGGGACAAGATCGCCCTGTAATAAGATGGCCATGCGTGAGGCGAGTGTGACCAGTGCGCAGGCATACCAGAGCAGTCTCAAAGCGTCGATCACGCTGAAGGCCACTGACGAGTCGTAGGCTTCAAGGCCCTCAAGAAATTCCTGGATACATCCTCCCACTGGCGCTGCCACCGCCGAAGGGGTGCATCCAGGAAGAGGTTTGTTAGGATCGAAAGGTTGGGAGGACACCTCCCTCGCCGCAGCGTCCGCGCATTCGTTGCCCGGAACACCGACGTGGGAAGGTACCCAACAAAAGACGACCTACTGTACTTACGACGTGGTGAAAGAAGGACAAGCCGGTCCTGGATCTGTCGCACCAACGGATGCGGGGAGACGAGAGAGGACAAGGCATCAAGAGCGCTGCGGGAGTCAGAATAAATGAAAAAAAGGATGTAGATGAGAGGAATCGAAAGACCAAGAGAATAGCTGAGAGTTCCGCCGTAAAAACGGATGCCGCTGGGGGAAGGGATAGTAATTGAACTACGGACGGGAAGGCTGCCGCATAACCCACTCCAAGTGGCGAGCGAGAGCCGTCAGTGAACACGGGGATAGAATCATAATGGGAAGAGGAATGGGCTAGAAACAATTGACGGAGGGCAAAAGGGTGGCACTGTGACTTTGGTGCAATAGAGATTAAGCAGCAGATACGAAGCGGGGGGAAAGAGTTCACGCGGGAAAGGTAGAGGGAGGAGACGGAAGAATTCGTCGTTCCACCCCTAAAGAAGACAGAACGGGGGCCATCCGTAGACCGTACAGTCGAACCAAATGGGGACGACGGTCAAAGTAGGCCGAGTGGAAGGGCCGAAGAGGGATTGGTAGATCGGGTGGGAAGAAAACTGCCGAACGCGAAAGAGGTATTTTAAGTGCTCTAAGGTACGGTGGACATCCAGCGGGAGATGGCCACTTTCCGCATAAAGACCGGAATGCGCCGGTGCTGATGCGTACACCCAGGGAACCGATCGGGTTCAGCATGCGCAGGGCGAAGGCAGGGGTGGAGGAATAAGTCTGACAGCCATAATCCAACTTAGGACCAGGAACCGCCAAAGGGTGTGACGGTCAGCACCCCAATCAGTATGGGAAAGTAACTTGAGAAGAGTGCAAGTCTGAAGGCACAAAGCCTTCAGGAACTTCAGGTGGGAACACAAGAGGCGGGAATCAAGGAGGAGACCCAAAAATCTAGTTTCTAGTTACGGGGAGCGGTGAACACTAAAGAGAGAGGGAAGGGACGGCAGTGCAGCGGCGGCGGCGACAAAAATACATCACCACCCTCTTCGAAGGGGAAAACCGAAACCCGTGATCTGTGGCCCATCTGGAGACCGAATCCAGGGTCCGCTGGAGGAGACATTCAAGGAAGGTGGATCGGGAACCGGAGCAATAAATGGCAAAGTCGTCGACATAGACGGTGGCTGTAATCTCCGAGGGCAGAACCGTCACTACGTCATCTATCGCCAAAGCGAAGCAGATGCTCAGGACACTGCCCTGGAGTACTCCTTCCTCATGAGAGTGCACAGAAAAGAATGAAGTACCCACCTGAACACGAAAGGAACGAGAAGACAAAAAGGTGGAGATGAAGGAAGGAAGAAGACTTCGGAATCCCAGGAGGCAAAGTTTACGGCAGATCCACCATCGCCAATAAGTATCATATACCTTCTTAAAATAAAAAGAACTGCATAGACGTGACGCCGCAGTCTCCAGCTGAACCAAAATGTCAGTGGTGCTACGGCCCCTGCAAAAACCGGTCTGTGTGGGAGAAAGCAAATTGTGGCGTTCGAGGTGCCACACCAGAAGCCGAGAAGCCATCTTCTCAAGAAGTTTCAAGGAGCAGCTTGTGAGGGCTATTGGACGGTAGTTAAGGGGATATGTCAGATCCTTGCCGACCTTAGGAAAGGGGAGCACCACTGCCTCTCTCCAACAGGAGGGGAAGGTGCCCTCCACCCAAATCCAATTATTGAGGGTGAGTTTATGAAAAAGCACTGAAGGGTGTTGTAAGTGGCGCAGCATATCAAAATGAATGCCATCGGGGCCGGGAGCAGACTTGTCGCAAGAAGCCAGCGCTGAAGGCAGTTTCGACATAGAAAAAGGACGGTTGTAAGGGAAGTTATTGGGAGTCTGGAAAAGATGAGGGGAGCGAGCAAGCAAAGCCTTACGTCGGAGGAAAGCGGGATGACGGTGATCGTGTCGGGAGAGGGAAGCAATGGTCGAGGCCAAGACTTTGGCTACTACAGTAAGGGACGATACTAGGTCCCCGTCTATCATAAAAACAGGAGGAGGATGGGGAGATTTACCAGAGATCTTCCGGATCTTGTTCCAGATTCGGGAGGAAGGGGTGCGGGAAGTGAGAGAGGAGACATAAGTTCGCCAGGAAAGGAGGTGGGCTTCACGGACCGTGCGACGGGCCTGAGCTCGCGCACGTTTGAAAGCTACTGAATTAGCAAGAGATGGGTTGCGTTGAAGACGGCGAAAGGCTGACTTCTTAGATCAAACGGCTAAGGCGCATTTCGGGGTTCATCATGGGACCGAAGTAGCGGAGGTGCGGGGCAATGTCGACTTAGGGATGGACGACGGAGCAGCACAAGTGACGTAATCGGTGAGGTACGTGGAGGCAGCATCTATCGTCGGAAAGTTACTCGGAACTGCAAAGGTTTGGCTTTCAGACCGGAAAAGAGGCCAGTCAGCTCAGGCGAGAGACCATCGGGTAGAAAGAGCTGAGGAGCCGAGGGTCTGGGATATACGAAGGAGGGGAAAGTGGTCACTGCCGTAAAGGTCTGGAATGACAGACCAAGAGAAATCAAGGAAAGCGGAAGGAGAAACAGGCGAAAGATCTATGGAAGAAAACGTACCGGTCTGGATGTGAAAAGCTGTGGGCTGGCCGGTGTTAAGAAGACAAACAGAAGGATTTGAGAGAAAGGAGACCACAACGCCAACCGGCTGATTGGTGATAGTGTCACCCAACAGAGGATGTCGCGCGTTGAAGTCTCCCAAGAGGAGAAAGGGGGGAGGGAGTTGCAAAAAGAGCAGAAAGATCTTTTCCAGAAACTTCCTGTGACGGAGGGAGATATAATGAATAAATTTATTATAATCGGTCAAGGAAAACCCGGGCCGTAACAGCCTGGAGAGGGGGTGCGGAAGGGAAAGGGAATAGATAGCACCTCAGACCGAACAAAAATGGCCGTACCCCCACGAGGGGCTGCATCGAGGGAAGGGGGGAGAGGTACGATAAGAACCTGCGGAGAGGGCACAAGGGGCGAACCCCAAATCCGGTCTCCTGAAGGCAGAGACACACTGGAGAAAAATCGCGGATAAGGAAGTCCTCCCAATTGGGAAGAAGGCCTCGACAATTCCATTGAAGGATAGCAGCCATGAAGTGCGGAAAACAGTCGGAGTGAGAGACGTTATCGGGCGATACCTAAAAGTGTGACCAGAAGAACGAGCAGACGAAACTGGAGGTGGGGGGGCGCAGGTTAAAGAAGAGGAGATCGAAAAGCGGATGAAATGAGGTGGAGGGAGTTTGGGTTTCGGGGGGAGTCAGGGAATGCGAGAAGGGGGTACAAAGTAGAGTGGGGTGAATCCAATTTCCGGGTTGGGGGTGGAGAAGAGAGTACCGGGGCATTGGGAGGTCAAGGAGGAAGCGGGGTGGAGGAGAAGGGGGAGAGGGTGGACGTCAACTTGAACTTGAAGTTCAGAAACTGCATGACCACCATCAGGAATAGAAGAAGGAAGGGGACTGTCGCGAAGGGAAACGAGGGAATTCAGAGGAGACGGCAAAAAGAAAGGGATCACTGGAGACGGGAGGGGTATGGAAGAAAACTGGTGGAAGATAGTAGAGGATCATCCAATAGAGTCCGTGACAATTTCTCCTGATCAAGGTTTGAAGGTTGGTTTTAGATGAATTGAGGATACTGATCAAAATAAGCTTGGGCATCCCTCGCGAAAATGTGGGCTAACTCAGCTAGGCGGAGAAATCCAAGATGGCTGCCACAAAAAAACAATATTGGCATATCTTCGCTTGTATTCATGCCAAAGATGCATTCTTGGTATCTGAATGTAGGTTTTTGAGGTCGAGGAATTCAATTGTAACAACAGATATGAGTTATATCTAACATAATCCATAATAGATCAACAGCATCCAAAATGGGGACCATAAAATCAATATTAACAGGATATATTCATGATACATACAGTTCTGCTCAAGTTTGATTTTTGTTCTATGTATGTTCATGTTATTTTAAGGTTCAAAGAAGTTATTTATTAGTGGAACGAAGCACACAAAATAATAATGGATGTCTGTATGTGTCAGTGATGAACGCCTTACGCCTAGTCATCAACACCATTATCGTCAGAGTCAGTCACTCCTATCTGAAACAATCGGGTCATCTGTTACAACTGTTTCCTGTTGTTGTATAATTTCATCAAGTTCCTTAGAAGAGATGGCTTTGTATATCTCACTGGCTTGCATATACCATTATCAATTGTTCATCCATGGTTCAGGGGAGGAGGAGGAGAGTCAGCCTTGTCGAAGTTCAGAAATATGTAAGTTTGGTAATTCACTCTCCTCATTTTTAGGTTATGTGAGTCTCTATCTGGAGGGAGCCTCAGTGTTGATTTCCTCCTCATCTGTTTCCATTTCCGTGCTTGTGTATCACCCATGGACTTGCTTATCTTATCATTGTAAATGAAGCGTATAGTATATGTAGCCATATCATCAAGTACCTGTTCTGTCACTGGAAGTGATTTCCCGACTGAAATGAGAAGAAATCGAGCCTCAGCTGAGGAAGATCCTTTCTCAAAGATGGTCTTCTTGCCATGGCCAGAGAATGCAGTTGTCCTTTCAGATCCGCTATGGATATGCAGGGGGATTAGGATGTCCGATATTTCTTTGGGGCATAGTGTGCGCAATCTATGATGTTTCTCTTGCGTTTGATCGCCAGAAGTCCATCAAACCTGTGAGCAACGTATGCACACAAAACAACACTGATGACTGGTGTTTGTATCCCAACTTTACGGATCTGGAAATAGAAGAAGAACAAGGTTGCATCTGCTTCTAAGTGTTCACAATCATAATCCATAATTTTGGTACCTACAGATATGTTCCAACAGTTTGGACCAACCAAATAGATAACTTCGATGTTTGAATGCTTCCTGCATAACATGACGAACTCATTTTTGAGGAATGACTGTAGACGTTGTTTGTTAGCAGAACTGAAGAACATACGTTGAAAAGCCTTGGATGATGGAAATTTGTCTGACAATTTCAGGAAAACAGTTCTTAAACTTTCAGCATAACCTGAATTACTCAATCGCTGATTCCGCTCACTGTCATTGATACTGAAAGGCAAATCATAGCGGTCATTCACAAGCACGATCCGGGTTGCATGTTGGTGTCTGTTCAGAATAATGGAGAATACCTTGGATACATAATCTCCCCATGCAAAGATGGTCCCATCTGACTTCTCACGGTCTTCAGCAGGTGGTGTGGACAAGCGCCAGAAGAATCCCATATCAATTATTGCAACCACTTGGAACTGGTTCGATGTTTCGCATGTTCAGTTTTTCCACCAATTTTGACTTCTGCACCTTTGATGTTGAAAATAGACAAGCATTCATCTGTCACTCGAAATTCCATCACTTCTGCCAGGTTGAACCTCTCATTGTTGGTTTCTGCAAGTGAGACGATTGATACGATAGCTCTGTTCTTCATTGCCCCTGATTTAGTGACTCTGTAACTCGTATCATCTTTTACTGGTGGTGGATTGCTGAAGTTTCGCCTCAGATTCCTGTAGTTCGTTGCATGGAAAAATTTGCTATTGTTGAACAGCCGGTATCTGCAGAATGCCTCCAAAATATTCTCACCTTTCCTTCCCTGTGTTCAAGGCGTCACTTCGTTTGATGCTTCCATAGATTTAGATCTACGATAATAACAAGTATGGCAGGTGGATGGTGGAGTACTGGCTGGAGCCGAGCTCTCTACCAGAAGAAAGAGCAAGGTACAGTGCTTACAAGAAGTCTCATGCCTCTGTCTCGTCCCAAGCTAGTCTGTTAGGTATAAAATGGGCGGTCCTTATGGCAGCGGAGGTGTGTTCGGATTGGTGCACATAATTGCTCTAACCCAATCAATGACGTCATTATTAGGTCACTTCTGCTACATTTTAGTGTTTAAAATACGAATGATTAAGAAGCAGAATGAGAAAGTTTCGGGATGTTGGTATGGTTATGGAGCAATCCTATTCATCATAATATTAGCTGGGCATTACATTATACCGTCTCAATATATACTGTAGACTATGGAGAACGACTAATTCGGCAAATATCCCAAATCATGGCATGATACCTAAGTTATTTTGACGCAGGTCTGAATTATTTGCTCAAATGCAATTATTGATATTAAGTAATTGTTGGGAATTGTTGTCAATATTGTTGTTTGTGATACATATCCTACGTAAAGAATCTAATGACCAAATTCCTCAGTGAACCTCTCACGCGCTCGCATTTCGAGGAAGTCACGGTCGTCTCACTAATAGATAGTTTATCCATTGTTTTAAGTGGTAACCTATTAAGCGAACTATGTTAAACCTATTCCATCTTATGAAAGTCATTAGTCTAAAGCAAGACTGGTGGGCCGTGAATCAGAGAAATTTGCATTTGATTTGTTCATCGTAATTATTACGTAATAGAGTATACTGTATATAGTAGTATATAAGAGTTTATTGTAGCATATCATATGACAATTCCCATAAACATGTGATGACCTCGATGTTGCCAGTTTTTATTTTTTCCTGAAACTATTACCTTTTCATAGTTTGTTTCAACAATGCATATATTATCATCTCCACGAGCGTAGACATTGCAAGAAAAGATTCTAACTAAGGATAAGTAAAGTTCTTTCATGGTCACAATATATACTTTTATAGATGTCAAACATAAAAATATAATAAAATTCTATATTAACATAAATATATATTCGATACACATTTACGTCATAGCTTTAACATCAGTATTTCGTATAGCTTCCTCCAGCATCAACAATTTCTTGCAATCGTTGCGGCATAGAAGAGGCCAGATTGTAGGGAATGTTTGGTGTTCTGCGTAAGCTCTCCCAACTATTCCTCGTGTGAGCTAAAAGTGCTTCAAATGTTCTTTCATTGCGTTGCTCCCATTCGTTAATCATTATTGCCCAAAGGTTTTCAATCGGATTCAAATCAGGAGAACGTGGTGGCAGAATTAGATTAATAATCTCTGGGTGAACTTCGTACCACGCTCTCACAACGTTACTCCTATGAATGGGACTGTTATCTTCCATTAAGTAAAATAGTTCCGGTGCTGGAACCAGATCCGCACGAACACTCCAACAATGCAGGGAACCATAACTACCTGTTGAAAATGTTTTTTCGTCACTGTACACAACTTTTCTCCAGAATTCTTCCTCCTGCGGCAAGTATTGCAAGGCAAATCCCATCCGCGCCTCTTCATGCTCAATCGTCAATGCAGGTTTTATAGCTGGACGGCGAGAAAAATACCCTGCCTCGTGAAGTCTGTTGTTCACTGTATTTGCGCTACAACGAAGGTTCAGGTCTTTGTAAATATGCGTCGCTGGAACAAACGGATGCTCTCTGGCATGATTAACAATCGCAGCATCTTCCTCTTGAGATGTTAAACGCGGAGGACCAGACCTCGGCAAAGTAGCGATTGAGTTTTCTGCTTCATACCGATGAATCCACCGTTCCACAGTGCTTCGATGAACGTCTAGTCGTCTTGATATTTCTCTTATTGGCACACCATATTCATGCAATGTCACCATTGCTCCCCGCACTGCCTGGGTCGTCTCGTGGTGCACAGACGGCCTTTCCATCTTTGTGTAAATGGCTTATGTGAAGCGTGCTGGGACGATAAAGGAAATGAGAATACCATGCACCCCTTCTGAAATTGATTTCGGTTGTGAAGGGTACCAACCCTTAGAATGGTAATAATAATCAGCCAATTTCCTATTTTGCTGAACGTATGCATAAAAAATTCGTCTTAAAAGCCAAGGATCCAAAGATTGTCAGCAATAGTTTATATCCCAACTGAATATAGTCAGCCATCAACAGTATGATCATATTTTATTTCCATAATTACTCATGACTACTCTGTCATAGTAAATAACCTTATTATGACTTAGGTAGTAGTGGTAATTCTGAGTGGCGGCCTCTAGCCACATACGTTAAACCTATCAGTGCGTCTAAGACCAGACTCTTCTGTTTCCGTCAATTCATTGTTAGTTTAAGGTATTTTGCTCTTTGTCTTTCTAGGTCTAGGGCATTAAAATAAATATTTGAGTTTGTGTTTAGCATTTCATATGAATTTCTCTCCTCTCCCTTAACCCATCTCCGCGTTCATTTTAGCCCCCTCTCTCCCTTTCCTCCTCCCTTCGTAATTCCCGACCCAACCTCGTTTCCTTCGACAGAGCAACGCTTACCGCCATCCTCATTCCACTTCCTTCATTAAACCTATTATCGCTTTTACTGTCCCTTCCTTCCATCCTTCAATGCCAGCGTTCTTAAACCTAGCACATAAATTATATAATATGGAATCTAACACCTTAGATCTCTACGCATTCATGTTACTTGAAGACGCCTGTGTCTTAGGAGAATCTAAGTGTTGAGAGTGGGCTTGAGGGGTAGTCTATAGATTATTACAGATGACCTTGAACGCTCCAACTATTTAAAAATGATTATTTATTACGCACATCATATGGCATAATACACACATGAATTTAAGTATCTCTTACACTATAGGAATGGAATTGAATCCTACCAGAGTTAAAACGCGCAAAATATGATAGATTAGTTTGTATTAAGAGGTCACTAAGAGAAAAGGATTTGGAGTAGAGCGGAAGGCAGAGAGTATATTTTCTCGAGTTTCGGTTATTATTAACGTTATATGGATACATTGCCGATGTCCCTGCTGAAGACCTCTGATGGGATGCGGTGTGATCAGAGAGAGAGAGAGAGAGAGAGAGAGAGAGAGAGAGAGAGAGAGCTTAAATCACACCTTTTAAATGGTTTGTGGGTGAGGGCTTCACGTATGTTATTTTAGTCCAGGGTAGTTTACGTAGAGGTGTTAACGTAACTTGCACTTGGGACTGTTAATTGTAAGACAACTACCATGGCTGGGACTGAGACACGTTATCCCCTGCATACTCTATATATATCTATATACAGTATGTCTCTATATATAAATAGATAGAGTGATTAACACAAAAATAGATGTGAACGTCATTGATGGGGTTAGAGCAATTATGTGCACCAATCCGAACACACCTCTGCTGCCAAAAAGACCGCCCATTTTATACCTAACAGACTAGCTTGGGAAGAGACAGAGGAGTGAGACTTCTTGTAAGCACTGTACATGAGAGAAGGCTTCTGGCTTCTGATCTAGCTCAGAATCTTCAAGAATGAAAAGATGTTGCTCTCTGATTCAAGAAATGTGAACTCTATGAACAGAGTCCGGTCATCACTGCATGCTCTCGCGAACACCACTACATCAAATGAAGGACATAGTGAAAATGCTCCAAGCCGAATGAAGCAAAACGAACAAGGATCTTGGTAGCTGCATCACCACTGAATCTGACTGCAATCCATTCAACTTGAACAACCCTAGACTTAGGTCACTACAGACTGGAGTTGTTGCGTATTCTTCATCAACCAGAATCTATTTTTCAAAAATAGATACATGCGCGATGTGTCGCTAAATACACAATATCTAGTCTTATTCGCACAACGTAGAGATGTGTCATAAATTGGGGTATTAGCCAATCAAATGTTCCCGAATCAACGTTAGGAGTTTTTGAAGGTTTATAAAGAAGCCACAAGTCAGCGTTATGGATATTTGCTTTGTGACCTTCACCCGCGAAACACGTTTAGGTGCTTTTAAGAACGAATATATTCCCAAACGAACCTGAAACGGTGTATATTCCAGAATGACAAATAGGCTGAAGAAATATCGTGAATTAATAAAAATCTATCAACGATTGCCCCGGGCACTGCAACAGATGTTTGTTAAAAATATCGACTCCGACTTTTTAAAATGCATCTGTGAAATCTATCGTAATGTTATAAAAAGCAATGTGCCAATGAAACCTCCTCAGAAGGCTCGCTTACGTCGTTACAAGAATATAAAAGTCAAACTGTGGGTAAGAAAAAGCGAATTATTGAACAAAGAGGAGGATCTTTCCTACCCATCCTATTTTCAGTTTTGAGTCCTTTACCGACTAGATTAATGTAATGAAGAAGGTAGTAGTGATTCCGCACGAGGTGCATACTTCAATGCAAATTTCAAACAGTCTAGACACGGCTCTAGAACCGTAAAAGTAGGCTTAAAAGAATGGAAAGCGAGTTGTCTGCCCTATTAAACAGTGAAAAGTCACCTGATGAGAAAAGGATCTTGTACCAAGAGGCTTTGCAGAAATTTCTTCATGAGTACGAAGATTATAAGAATCCGACAGAGCTTCCCGTGGTTATTAGGCACAGCGCGAGCAGCGCTGAGCATGGTGACACAGGACCTAGGCCCGACGTTAGAGATGACCAACCAAAGAACAAAGGAACACAACACATCGAACATGTTTTAAAAAACAGTCTCCCACATTCATTGAGGAAAAAAGGCTTAAGTCTTTATAATCTATTGAGTGAGGACCCCATCATACAGTGAGCCGATACAGGCGACGTCATTGTTGAAGGAACAAGGGTACCAGGATCCAACATCGTTGACATTGTTCATGATCTGCTGAGAAAGTGGGACAGGCCCTCACCAACAATATAGAAGCATATTAAAGCAAAACTACAACATCGCCCCCAGCAGCAGCGTCTCTGAAGAAGAGAAAGAAGAGAACAAACGGCCAACCTTATCCACGTGTCTCTAAAATACGCAAATGGCTAACATATTAAGTAAAGTCAATTATGACATTTCTTACCCCGCCTCCTATGGTGGCGTTAATAGGCTGTACAGAGGTGTTTACGGAGTAGGGAAAAAAATGTTGAGCGGTTTTTGCGGGAGCAGGATGCTTACACACTTCATAAACCGGTGAGAAAAAGTTTTAAAACGGCCAAGACAACAACGGCTTCGATTGACTCTATTTGGCAAGCGGATTTAACAGACATGCAAAGATATTCAATGTATAATGACGGATACCGCTACATCATATTCATAATAGATGTATTTTCTAGATATCTGTGGCTAATTCCACTGAAAAATAAATCGCCTGAAACAGTTGCTGAAACTACCAAAACGTTGATGTTAAAAGAAGATAGGGTTCCTGGCTATTTTTGTACGGATATGGGGAAAGAATTTGTAGGTCGCGCTTTTCAGAACATGCTGACAGAGTTTAATATCAATTACTACACCTGCAGTTCTATACATACGGACTCTTTAGCTGAAAGAGTTCAACGTACCATAAAGGAACTCATGCATCGCTATTTTACACATAAAAACACATACAGATATATAAACATTCTCGGGTCATTGGCATCATCATACAACCGTTCACACCACCGTACGATTGGCACAACACCTAACGAAGTTTTAGAAAGAGTAACGCGGCCATAGGTGAGAAGAGAGGGAGCACCGCCACCACACTCTACGCATTCCAAAATCAATGATTATGTAAGGCTATCACGTTCGGGAAATAAATTCGCGAAGGGATTTGAGAAAGGATGGACACATGAGATATTTAAAGTTCGTGCTATGAGACCTATAGACGAGATGATGATGTATTACTTTGAAGATTTGAATGGGGAAGAGATCACTGGTGGCTTTTACCACGAGGAGTTGCAGAAAGTGACATTTAATTTTAAAATTGAAAAAATTATAGGCAGCAAAGGTTCAGAAAAGAGAAAAATGTACCTGGCGAAAAAATGGCTGTGTTACCCAGAAAGCTCCAACACCTATATAAAAAGCTGCTGCAATAATGAAGCTTAAATAGTATGCAACATGGTGCCTAGCCACTTCTATGTCACACTCCCGTCCTCTTCTTCTCTGTCTGTACATCCTAACAACACCCTGGCCAACTTTGTGACAGAACTCCACGGACGCATTGAATTGGAGCGTGATTCGTATGAGGTGGGTTTATGTGAACTCCAGTTAGTCTCCAAATTTTTAACTCTTGAAAATGAGCAAATCATATTTCTGATCCTTAGAAGATTCGATGAGTGCGAAAAATTAGATATAACCTTAGAAAATACTATGCGATCAGTCCTGTTCGGTGAGGTGCAGTACTATAGCCCAAATGTTTCGCTAGGAATCGGCCATTATGGTACAGCCGTGGACATTGTGGCGGGGCTAAACAAGAGTCTTGAAAAGTCGTACATGACAAACGATTTACTTTTTGAAGTCGTAAACATAGACACACCTGCATCTACATTGAAGTTAAAATCAACGCTAGTAGAAATATTAAAGATAAAGAGCTGTTCACAATTGTGGCTGAGGGCCAATATAGTACAGCTCTCCAAAGAGATACCTTTCACGAGGCACAACATGACTTGTCCAGCCTAATGAATCGGTTGAATTTGGAGAAATTGGGTGAAAGCTCTCCGCCCCCAGACATGTGCTGTATTTACAGCAATATCGGAAGGCACCAATTTGTTGGGGACACCCAGGCGCGCCTGCTGCACATTGCACACATCCCCAGCCATAGAGGGAAAAGTTTGAGCATTACATATGACAAGCCCCATTATGTGAATGTTGCGACTAATCTATTAACCAACATCTCAATATATATAAGAACGATTGAGGAAAAAAATTTCCCATTTGGTGATGGGAGCTTAACAGTGAAACTACACTTTCGTCGTTTATAATGACCCGAAGGCCATTCACAGTCTATCGAGGGGTCAGATATCAGCGTGGAAGTAGGCTTGGATCCATTTTATCATCCATACTACGCACCGCTGTCCCACTGTTAAAGAAGGGTGCTAGATACCTAGGGAGGAAGGCGTTACGAACAGGTTTTAACGCGGCAGAAGACATAATGGGTGAAACTAAACCTAAAGAAGCTCTAAAAAACATTTAAAACGTACACGGGACGAAATCATCAAAGATGCAAAGAGAAAAATGCGTGGTGGCGGAAAGAAGAGATCTGCCAGGAAGAAGGGGCGTCATGGCGTCATGGCGCGTTTCACCCATCCGTGTAGTTCACAATGTTGTAAATCGGAACTGTCCCTCTTTGATATGCCCCCCACTCAGGTCTCTATTGAGCATAGCGACTTTATTACAATTAACTCATTAAACACAATTAGTTCGCAGAGTGCCCCTATAGAATTCGTGATACCCAGCTCAGGCCCTTACTTTTTTGTTCGAAGCTGCATGCACATGTACGCTAAACTGCGTATAGCCCATTCAGATGGAACGGACTGCGATGATAGTTACTCAGCGTACCCTGAAACCAACTTTTTACACTCCATATTCAGCCAATGTGAGGTGTATTTAAATCAGGTTAACATCCCGGCAGGAACGGGGTATTATCACCTACGATCCTATCTGAAAAGGGGTTTTGGACGTCTTCATACATATTCCACATTCCAGGAGAAACTGCTTGTGAACGGCATCGATCTAAAGCTAAAGCTCAACCGCACGAGTCCTGAGATCTGCATAAATCTGGGGTCTGATCAAGAAGAGGGCGCGAAACCGTTGTGATTCACATAATGGAGGCTTATTTGGGTATACGCCGACTGAAATTAAGTTCGCCTAAACAAATAGGAATTGAGAAAGACAATACACGCCACAGTAAAATACCCAATTAACAGGGTACAGATCAAACTATACACGGTGCCCGCCGGGTTGGCCTCGAAGCAACTAGAAAACGTGGCCTTTGGAGTCCTACCTAAAAGAATATTAATTGGAATGCAGGACCACGCCTAGACGAATGGAAAATATAAAAAGAGTGCCTTTATATTAGAGAATTTTGGCCTTAAAAATATTACTCTATACATAAATGGTATCGCTTTGGGAGGGACTATGATTACGGACTACTCATCAGACGCTGTGTTCCCTCTCTGCGCGAGAGCTTATAGTAGCCTGGCTCATAATGCAAGGGCATGTGACGAACTTCGGTTTGGCGTAACGCAGAAAGAATTTTTCGAAGAATTTAACATTTATTCATTTGATATTACGCCTGACTTGTCTACTAGTATAAATATGCACTTAAGTCCACAACAGAGTAGGAATATCTCAGTCAGGTTGGAATTTGCCAACCCTTTAGACGCGCCTTTTAGTGTACTCGTGTACCTCGAATCACAAGCACTAATAGAAGTTGATCGTTTCAGGAACGTGGTCACAGACTTTTAAAATGGACGCGAATACACTCCAGAGAGTAATGAAAAGTAATCGAATCACACGCTCCAAATTTATCCGTGTGTTTGCAAAGAATGAAATATTGAAATTGCCAACTACGAGAAATTGGTACGGGATTATGAAGAACATCGACATTGTGGGGGGTGAGGGGATTCATTGGTTTGCAATCTATTTTAAAAATAGGGAAAGAATGTACTATTTTGACTCACTCGGCACTCAGCCCTGGAACGATCCTGTGATTGTACAATTTATCGAGCAAATACATGTACCTGAGATTGTATGGAACCCGTACCGCTACACGTGCGGCATGTACACCCTCTCATTTCTCATGCACATGTCACGTGGGAAGGGATTTATAAATTTTTAAAAATTATTCGATTTGTGCGACACTGAAATGAATGACGAGTTGATATGCAAACAAATAAAAAAGTTCCCATATATTCGCACCCGTTGTATTGTGTAAAGGTGTGTATCTATATTGTGTAAAGGCCTATTTGTCGTCATTAAGACTTATTTAATGGATACTGGTTCCGCTTTGTACATGTTTTCTACCATTTAATAAATTAAGTGAAAATACAATGTGTTTTGTTCTTCACCCAGAAAATACTTACATTAGTTCCTCGATGACCTGGCATTCGTTGGACCGGATGTGAGCCAATACCTCTACCTCTGTGTTCAGGTCGCTGGGTTGGTTGTGCGGTAAAGCATCCATATCATTTATTCCCCTTTCATCAAAACGAAAAGTAGCTATAACACGATCAAGTTCCGCATCGGTCCGATAAGGAGAAATTAACATGATTAGTTCATGCTGAATCAAATAAAGTTAAGTAAAATTAAATTAGTTTAATTAAAGAGATAAAATAAGGGAAAATCCCGATTAGGACGCCTGGCAAATTGTAATCACAAAGCAGATATCCTGACAGTTTTCAAAAGTAAGCATCGGGATTAGCTTAAAAATGTTTAATATTTCTAAAATCCTACCTGTACAACTTTCTGTAAATTTTTTAATTATCAAGAAATGTACAAATAAAGCCGCACCATATATATATATATATATATATGAAAATTATTTCACGAAAGTAACACGTGAAAAATATTTATGATAAATAAAACCACGTGGTTTATCATATATATATATATATATATATATATATGCCGAAATAACCGCAAAGGAAACAGAGAACGGGTTAATAATTAAAAACAAGTACACTAATTTACAGCTCAAAAGGAAGATAAGCTGGGTGTCCTACGCTTCGTCTGTCAGCAACGGGCCTCGAACCTGCAGACAATTCTTAAAAGTTTTTAATATTTCTAAAATCCTATCTGTCGATATATATATAAGCTAGGTTAGGTTAGGCTATATTATGTCCCGGTTAGGTTCAGCTGTGTTAGGTTAAGTTAGGCTAGTCTATATTATGCCCCGGCTAGGATATGATAGGTTAGGTTATATTATGGCCGGTTAAGTTCACTTGTGTTAGGTTAGGTTAGGTTAGGTTAGGCTATATTATTATAAACGATAAAGAGTCCTGGCCGATATATATATAGGCTAGGTTAGGTTATGATATACTATGTCCCGGTTAGGATATGATAGGTTAGGTTATATTATGGCCGGTTAGGTTCAATTGTGTTCGGTTAGGTTAGGTTAGGTTCAGTTGTGTTAGGTTAGGTTATATTATTATAAACGTGAAAGAATCCCGGGAATAATATTTCGTTGCAGAGAAACTCAGAATAATGCTAGGTTAGGTTAGATTATCTTATATCTGGTTTGGCCATGCTAGGTTCGCTCGACCTCTGGACAGATTTCCTTTCACTTCACTTTATCACGAATTTTAAAAATTATTTAATACTGAATGAAAGCATATATGGTAAGAGATGAGTGGCAAAACGCTGGGTGATGGAATCCCCGTTAAACCGTAGGTCTAGGGTGGGGTGAAAAGTTTTACCTTCTATGCTAGTTTAGGTTAGGTTATATTACACTCGGATAGGTTAGGCTATATTATGTCCGGTTAGGTCAGGTTAGGTTGTACTATATCCGGATAGGTAATGCTAGGTTAGGCTAGGTTAGGTTATATTATATCCGGATAATGCTAGGTTAGACTAGATTAGGTTATATTATTATAAACGAGAAAGAGCCCTGGGCCGATATATATATATATAGGCTAGGTTAGGTTAGGATATATTATTCTAAACGATAGAGTCCTGGGCCGATATATATATATATATATATATATATAGGTTAGGCTAGGATATATTATGTCCCTGTTAGGTTCAATTGTGTTAGGTTAAGTTAGGTTCAGTTGTGTTAGTTTAGGTTAGGTTATATAATTATAAACGAGAAAGATTCCTGGAAATAATTTTTCGTTGTAGGTAATGCTAGGTTAGGCTAGGTTAGGTTATATTGTCCTAAACGAGAAAGAGCCCTGGGCCGATATATACTGTATATAGAGGCTAGGTTAGGTTAGGATATATTATTATAAACGATAGAGAGTCCTGGGCCAATATATATATATATCTATATATATATATATATATAGGTTAGGCTAGGATATATTATGTCCCGGTTAGGTTCAATTGTGTTAGGTTAGGTTGGGTTAGGTTCAGTTGTGTTAGGTTAGGTTAGGTTATATTATTATAAACGAGAAAGAGTCCTGGGAATAATTTTTCGTTGTAGGTAATGCTAGGTTAGGCTAGGTTAGGTTATATTGTTATAAACGAGAAAGAGCCCTGGGCCGATATATATATAGGCTAGGTTAGGTTAGGATATATTATTATAAACGATAAAGAGGCCTGGGCCAATATATATATATAGGCTAGGTTAGGCTAGGATATATTATGTCTCGGTTAGGTTCAGTTGTGTTAGGTTAGGTTGGGTTAAGTTCAGTTGTGTTAGGTTAGGTTAGGCTATATTATTATAAACGAGAAAGAGTCCTGGGAATAATTTTTTCGTTGTAGAAAAAATCAGAATAAAGCTAGGTTAGTTTAGGCTAACAGCAAAGGATCTTTTCCGTTTGACACACATGGTTCGATTTTATTTTAAATTTCTACACAGACGTAGTTTTGTATGCTGATTACGAAAATCAGAACCATATTTTGGAGAAATTAATAATAAAAAAGTTACAACCCTTTAAAGTATTTTATTAATATTAGTGACAAAAATCAACACAAATTAATATTTTCGATTAAATGTTGCGATGCACTGTAGCATTTTTTGGAACTGGTCGCAGTTTTCGTGTCTGCGTCGCCAAATAAACTCGCAGAGGCAGGAATCGATCATCGAACGATGAGTGCCGCAACGTCGTTTATTAGAGCGTTTAAGGCAGTTCCATGTGCTTTCAACTTGTTGCGTGTGGGGCGTTCCATTTTTCAATATTAAACATACTCATAAAACATATACCATTTGAAAGCTCACATTTTTCCGAGTCTAAAAATTTAGTAATCCAAAAGTATCAATGGCAAATAAAAAGTAACTACGTTTAAATATAAAACCCTATACCGATCAATTTGTGATGCGTGATCTTTACGGGGGCTCCGCCCCCGTACCCCCGAGACCTAAATTATACAAATAATAATGTAATAACATATTCATGTTAAGTTAGGTTAGCGTAACAATTACCAAAAATACCATCTTACAACACAGACTGAAGATTTATAACTTAGCCAACCTTTATAATGTTTGTTCCACAAACTTTTCAAATTGTCCACTCTATCGCTCATGATTGTTTGAATTAGTTCCCATGGAAAAGATAAATAACATTACTAACATTTACAATAACAACACAATACATAACAACATAACAAATTAGTGAACATTTAAATAGGGAAAAACCAATCTTTACTTAACCTAACCTAACCTAACCTAACCTAAAAATTCAATCTTTAAAGGGTTGTAACTTTTTTATTATTAATTTCTCCAAAAAATGGTTCTGATTTTCGTAATCGGCATGCAAAACTACGTCTGTGTAGAAATTTAAAATAAAATCGAACCATGTGTGTCAAACGGAAAAGACCCACTGCCTGTACATTGGCACAACCTGTTTTTACAAAACTAAATAATTATCAATTTAAAAGTAATTAATTAATTAATTATCAATTTAAAACTAATTAATTAATTAATTATCAATTTAAAAAAAAAGATAGAATCGCTGGATGCAGAGGATCAAGTCATAATAGACTACTATCCAGAAATATGTTACACTCTATATCTATTTATAACTGACATGCAAATATATCAGATCCAAAGAATTACGGAATCCATCAATACCAGTACCTTGCCAACCAAAAATAAGTCACGGTCCATATCGATTGCGGACCAAGTCACAATTTACAACTATGTACATTACAGTATATATACTTAAGAGGAAAAGTGTAGGTGTGGCTGTAAAGACTGTACAGTAATGTAGAAATGTGTGTGTGCACCCATTATGGGTCTCCCATTTAACGGTGTTTTTGGGGCAAGTAAAGATCATGAGTTTTTCAATACCTCACAGTACTATGAGGGGACCGCTCGGCAGAGGAATCTCTTTAAATCGGGTGTGTAAGGACAGAGTATCCCCTAATCCAAGATGCTGCCTCCCTATATCCCACAACACTTGTAAAACTATGTTTTCTTAAATTTGTTCTACATCTTGGCTTAAATAATTTCATATTATGACCTCTAGTCTGGTTATTGTGATCTTTAATGAAAAGAGAATCAAAATCTATCTTATCCAACCCATAATTTTACTACCTTAAACTTTGCCCAATCTATCAATATATGCGTCTAATCGATTTTTACCATGTTTATAGACGTGCTACTAATTACTTCTACCGGCAAACTATTCCAGCTATTTACTATTCTATGCGTAAAAAAGTTTTTGGCAACTGCTGTCTCGAACCTTCTACTTGTCAACTTACACCCGTTATTTCTAGTCCTATTATACTGAGATATTTCGAAAAAGCTATCTCTGTTTACGTTATCGAACCAGTTCATAATTTTGAAAACCAGGATTAAATCACCCCTTAGCCTCCTAGTCTCGAGTGTAGTCAATTTTAACTCTTTAAGCCTATCCTCGTACGACTTTGACCTAAACGACGGAATCATCTTAGTTGCTCGTCTTTGAACTCTTTCGATTTTGTCTATATCTTTGCGCATATGCGGATTCCAAAATTGGATTGCGTACTCCAAATGGGGTCTAATTAATGATTTTTAAAGAGGAACTATAATATTGCGCGATTTGTACTCAAAATTTCGAGCTATAAAACCTAACACTTTGTTCGCTTTATTGACCACTGCTGTACTTTGTTTCGCTACTTTTAAATCACCAGTGACTATAACTCCTAAATCTTTTTCCTGCTCTACGCTTATCAACTCTTTCCCTGACATACTCTACGCAAAATTACCGTTACGCGAACCTATATGTAAAATTTTGCACTTATCGACGTTAAATCTCATTTGTCATGTCACTGACCAATCAACGATTTTATTCAGATCTTCCTGGATTTTACCTCTATCTTCGTCATTAATCACCCTACCACCCAGCTTCGTGTCATCCGCAAATTTTGAAAGGGGCCCAATACAGAACCCTGAGGAACGCCACTTGCTACATTAGCCCAACACGACTCCCCTCCATCAACGACCACCCTCTGTTTCCTACCTCGCAACCACTCTTCTAGCCAATTTATTACTACACCCCTGATTCCATGAGCCTTAGTTTTCTCAATGAATCTTTTGTGCTGTACGGTGTCAAACTATCGTAAACGTCAACCACGCTTTGAAAAAATTCTAAAAGATAGGTAGATTTGTTTCGCCTAAAACCGTGCTGCGTATTTCTAACTAGGTTATGCAGTTCTAAGTGTTCGAGTATACAATCCCTAATTATTGATTCCAGTAGCTTACCTACAACAGACGTTAAACTGATTGGCCTATAATTTACCGCCGCACCTTTATCGCCTTTCTTAAAGATAGTTGTTACGTTTGCTAACTTGAAATTATCTGGTACGCACCCCTCAGAAATAGACGCATTAAAAATCTTTGATAGCGACACAACAATGCTATCTTTTAATTCTTTTAGTTGTATGGGATATATGGAATCCGGTCCCGGTGATTACGCTTTTTCATTTTATCAATATGGCTTATTACCTCCCCTTCACTCACCACAATATTATCCAAAATATTACCATTATCAAAGGGTATTATGTCTATGACCGTAGGGATATTCGTTACATCTTCTATAGTAAAAGCTGACGTAAAGAATTCGTTTAGCAAGGTAGCCATTTCCTTGTTTTCAGAAACTAGATCTCCGTTAACATTTTTCAACAGCCCCAAGACACTTTTTACTGGATTTCTATTGTTGACGTATTGAAAGAATCGCTTGGGGTTTTCTTTACCATCACGAGCTATGGAGATTTCAAGCGCTTGGGCTTTTTTATCACACTTTTCGCTTCACGCCTTAGAGATATGTAGTTGTTTCTTAATCACAAATTGTCTTTATCGCACTTATGTAGCCTATAAGCCCTATCTCTACTCTTTATAATGTCTCCTACTCTAGAAGTAAACCACAAGGGCTTGTTATTTACTTTCGCACGCTTAATTTTGTACGGTACACATTCCTCATTTATAGTCCTAAATACTGTTTCAAACGATTCCCACATTAGTTTTGCGTTGGAGTTCCCCATTACGTTTTCCCAATTGACGTGTGACAATTTATTTCAAAATTTACAAAAGTTTGCGTGCTGGAAGTTGGGAATTTTATTCGAGTTAGCTGGTTTCGAGTGACTTACTGAGAGGACAAACTCTACCATATTGTGATCGCTATTGCTTAACGGTTCTATTACTTGAATATCAGTAATTAGCCTATCATCCGTAGTTATTACTAAATCTAAAATACTGTCCAACCTCGTAGGTTCCCCAACCTTTTGAATAGGAAAGCTATCTTCGAGAAAATAAACTAAACGATTACTTTCCGCGTCTCCCTTCATTGTATCGTAATTCCCTTTGGCACAATTAAAGTCACCCATAACTAAAGCCTGCTCACTACCTATTATTCTCTTTAGTTCACGATATAACGCTTCGTCCGTATCAACTGTTTGATTTGGGGGCCTATATATAACCGCAACAACAAGTTTGAAATCGTTCAATTTAAGTTCTGCTATAGTCGAATCTATTGGTTCTAGAATTGTGTGCTTTACTTCTATAACGTTCGCAATATTATCTTTGATATAGAACATAACACCGCCTCCTCGCCTACCATTCTTTTTTTAACAAAGTCTATAACCTCCCATTTGATACTCCTCTACAAAGTCACGTGTTTCAGTGCTGAGCCACGATTCATTTATCGCAATTAAATCATATTCATTACGAGCAATTAAAGAAAAAAAAATCGTTTATTTTATTTCGTAAGGTACGAGCATTTAAGGATAGAACCTTCAAATTGTTTGTAATTGCGACAACTTCGCGAGCGCAGGGAAAATTTGTGGAATTTACGCTGGGACCGTTGGAGTTACGGCAGCCTGAAAAGAAGAGACAGTATTATGAAATAGTCTTCCTAAACGCGCAGCTCCAACTTCATTAAGATGAAGTCCATCTCCGAGGAAAAAGTCCCTCCTGCCGTCGAAACTGTTCCAAAAATCCGCAAAATGCACTCCTTCCTGATGGCAAAGAGACTTTAGGTTATTGTTAATATAGGTCGCCTTGCTGTAGAAATCGTTACGTTGGATAATTCGAGGAAGTATACCTGTTAAAACAATCTTATTAGTTTTTCCCTTTAATCGCTCTAGTAAGTCCCTGTACCTAGCCAGCAGTTCTTCCGATCTAGAATTTAAACGTTATTAGTACCGACATGAAAAACGTATGTTGTGTCCTCGGCGGTACCGTCTGTAAAATGGTCAACACTATTAGTTATATCCTTCACCCTTGCACCAGGGCAGCAGTAACGGCGCCTACGACGAGGGTTTCTCCAACAGAATTCCTCGAGCTGCCCTCGAACAATGGAATCGCCAACGAGTCGTATTTCCCGTTATCAGCATCTTCGAAACCTAAAGCAGAAAACTTATTGTTTGTTATTTCTGGTAGACAAGTCTTAGGTTTCCTCAATGGGGCTCCATTACGCACTCGAACGAATGGTTGGAAACTAGGGGAAGAGAGAGGGCTATTAGTACTATTTATATTATTAGTAGAAACTGAGGCAGGAGGGGTCGTAACCAGGGTCTTAAGGGATTCTAATTTTGCCGTCAGGTGCATCACGCTTTCTTCAAGCCTCACTCTGGCCCCCCTCTCACGTTCTAACTCGTTCCTCAGGACTTCCATGCTTGAGCACCACCTGCAAACTAACTGTTCATTATTATTAGCCATTGTAAACGCGTAAGCGGAAAATTTCCCTTCACAACGACTGTAAGTGCGTGACGGTGGTGCCATGCTCTTAATTAGTAAAAAAACAAAAAACGAGCTTGGAAATTAATAAATTACAACGTAGGTCTACCGAGTGCTTATTGCGCCGTCACCTGAGCAAACCCGCAAAGATGTTCATGAAACGCAAAAACAGATTCTTGTAACAAAAATTTATAGTGAATGAATATATAATTAAGCTGCCGACGAAAGATCTGTAAAAGAAAGACTATTAGTAGTACTTATCTGTCCGCGATTCGACCGACTTTTTTCCTTTTTTCCCACGGTGTGTGACCACACTCTACCTGACCTCCCGAAGGAAGGGAAAATGAACCTTATGACTCCTCGTTTTCTGATAGATTTGAAAAACAAACAAGGCAAGCCACGTGCAGTATCCTTAGTTTAATCAAATAATATAGTACTGAATAAAGTTAATAGATGAAATATATTCGTTATTGAATGATTAGTAACACGAAGTAATTTAGTTAAGAATGCACCAAACACTTTTTTTTTAAAGACACCTCAGCGAAAACCACTTATTCAATTGATAACACTCAACACTCGATAAAACACGTCTCTTCACAAGGAAAGACTGATCACATATGATCACATGACTGATCACACATTTATAAATATGTATGGGGCGAGAATTACAGTAAGAGAAAACGCCGATTAGGGCGCCCAGCAAATTATAATCACAAAGCAGATATTCTTACAGTTTTCAAACGTAAGATTAGCTGGATGTGCTACGCATCATCTGCCAGCACCGGGTAATCTTAAACGTTTTTAATAATTCTAGTCTTACCTGTAGAACTTTCTATAAATTTTTAAGTTATCTTTAACAAGCGTGTAATAAAAATTTAACTTTCAGTTAATAAATTTCAGTGTCTAAATGATGTTATCAGGAAGGAAGATTATCTGTGTGTGCTACGCATCGTCTGCCTCCCCAGGGGTCTCGATCCCCTGGGCAGATGTCTTTTCACTTCATTTTATTACGTGTATTTATAAATTATAACACTTGCACTGAATGAAACGATATATATATATATATATATATATATATATATATATATATATATATAGCCCGGCCTTCTGCTTAAATCAGAAACTAATTTTTGCAAACGCATTTATTATGGCTTTTTATAAATTATAACACTTGCACTGAATGAACCGAAGTATAAAGCCCGATTCACAAATTAAATTAATTACTTACATTTCAATGCCGTCTTCAGCGGCTGTTTCTTTCTCGCCGTCACAAATTTCTGCAATGTTTTGTGTGGAGAGAAGATCACTCCGGTCTGCCGCTGCAAAAAGTTGAAGTGTAGACAGCGCTGCATCTCCATCTTGAAACAACTGCGGGTAGCCGTAAAGGTTTGGTGATTGGCTCATGGCGATATCTGTGGTCACTCGCTGATAAATACAACTGTTGTGGATTCCAGATGAAAAGGCCCCCTTTTATATACACTATCCTACTTGTAAACACCACAATAGCCGAATCACGAGTTTCCTATTGGCCGTCGGTGAAATTTTGGTGGGCATAACGTGTAAGCGTGACTGCTGCCCACCAACCATAGGTCCTGGGGCTCTGCCCACTGGGTTGTAATTGGTTGACCCGTGAATTCTGGGGCGTGTCAGATATAACTTACCCAATCCATAGATTTCTTCCAGAAATGATGCATCGAGAGAGAGAGAGAGAGAGAGAGAGAGAGAGAGAGAGAGAGAGTTACAAGGAGTTACAAGGAGTTACAAGGAAAAGAAGTACCTCAAAAGGCCTTGCGGCCCATACCGAGGAGGTACCAATGGCAACGGGTGCCACGGAACATTTTCTACACACTCAAATAGTGTGCAAGATTTGGTCTAACCTTTTCTTGAACTGATCCAGAGAGGAACTGTTCACAACTTCCGAAGGTAACCTGTTCCATGTGTCACAGATCTTATACGTAAAGTAATTCCCACACACACTCGTCCAAAACCTTTTCAAATCCAACTTCCAACCACTGTTACGAGTTGGGTTATCATTTAAACTAAACATACTTCTAAAATCGACATCGTTGAACCCGCGTAAGAGCTTGAAAACCTCGATCAGTTGACCGCGCAGCCTCCGAGTTTCAAGCGAAAACAAGTTCAGGGCGCGTAACCGTCGATTATAACCCATATGCCTAACGGAAGGGATTAACTTTGTGGCCCTCGCCTGCACTCGCTCCAGCCTCTCAATATCTTTCCTGAGGGTGGGCGACCAGAACTGCACAGCATACTCCAGGTGCGGCCGAACAAGGGAATTGTACAGTGAGAGCACAATCTCCTTGTTCCGAAACTAAAATTGCCTCCTGATATAACCCAATAGTTTCTGGGCTTTCTTTTCCACCTCTACACACTGTTTCGTAAACTTAAGGTCGCTGCTAATTAGCACACCCAAGTCCTTTTCTAAATCAGTCACCTCGATATGACTCCCCAACATCGAGTAGTCCGACTTGGGATTGGCGTAGCCAATGTGCATCACTTTGCATTTACCCAAGTTAAACGGCATTTGCCATTTTTCGGACCACTCTCCTATCCTACCTAGGTCCGCACGCAGTTCCTCGATCGCTTCGGGCGTCCCAACATTGGCCCCAAGCTTGGTGTCATCAGCGAATTTGGCGATCCGACTGACGATGCCACTGTCGATATCATTTATGTAAATGATAAACAACAGTGGCCCCAAAACTGAACCCTGAGGAACCCCACTAGTGACCGAGGCCCAACCCGAACTAGCCCCTTTAATTACAACCCTCTGCCGCCTATTCCTCAGCCAGTTTTCAATCCACCTACCTATTTCCCCACCGATACCCAGCGCGCGCACTTTCGCCATTAGCCGGCGGTGAGGTACCCTATCAAAGGCTTTCTGAAAGTCGAGATAAAGTATATCAATCGCCCTACTCTTATCATACTCACTTAACATGACGTGGAAAAACTCGAGCAAGTTGGTGAGACACGACCTATGCCGTCTAAACCCATGTTGGGAGTCCCCAAGCAGCTTGTAGGAATCCAAATGGTCAACGATCCTATCATCTATTATCCCTTCTAATAATTTACCTACAACTGAAGTGAGAATAATGGGACGATAGTTCCCTGGACTTTCGTGATCCCCTTTCTTAAAGATAGGGGTCACGTTGGCTTCCCTCCAGTCACCAGGCACCTGGCCCATCTCCAACGATTTGTTGAAGACTGTAGCCAGGTGGGGAGCCACCTGGTCGCGCACTTCTCGCAACACTCTGGGGAGAAACTGGTCTGGCCCAGGAGCCTTACACGCGCTCAGTTTGTCTATTCTATCGGCAACGACTGTCGCGGTACATCGAACACTATCCAGGCCAGCACATTCGTTCCTCACGCCTGGCTCGGGGATGACGCGGGTATCCTCCCTGATGAACACTCTCGCAAAGTACTCATTAAGCACATTAGCGATGTCCGCGTCGGAGGTCCGCAGAACGCCGCTTCGGTCCTTTAGTGGACCTATCATGCTTCTAATGGGCTTTCTACTATTAACATAACTGAAGAACTCCTTAGGGTTCCCCTTGCAGAGGCTTACCACCCGTAGTTCTTCGTTACGTTTCGCTAGTCTAACCTTTGCCTTCACTTCCCTACACAGGCGGACATACGCTTGCGTTGAAGCAGGTGTGACCGGTTTTGAGAGTATGGCAGCAGACTGCAGCACCATAAACTCGTCCCGGAATGCACTCCACACCCGCTCAACATCGCCGCCGACCTCTAACCCCATCTCACCTACGCTATCCCTGAGGCTAACAAAGTCCGCCCGCCGGAGATCGAGCTTACTGCCTCTCGAGTTACTACGCTTCACCCGAGGGACGCGCACACGGAACCTAATCAGACCGTGATCACTCCCGCCCAACGATTCGTGAACGGTGAGGTCAGTGACGAGGTTGTCTTCGTTCGTGAATACTAAGTCTAGAACGCTTTCGCCTCGTGTAGGCTCGTTGACCCACTGAGTGAGGAAGTTCTCATCAGCAAAGTCAACTAGCCTCCTCCCTTCAGCATCGGCAGTCCTGTTTTCCCACTTTATGCCGCGACAGTTGAAGTCTCCTAAAACTACACACACCCTATCACCTAGCAGGCTACTGAGTTCGGTGTACAGGGCTGTATCCTCCTCGAGGAGGAGATGCGGAGGTCTGTACACCAAGATTAACCTATAATTCGTCCCCCCCACGTTGAGATCGACACCAAGCAGCTCCCGTTCCGATCGGAACTGGCAGTCAACCGGACTCAACGTGTCAAACCGGACTCAACGTGTCTCAACCTGACTCAACGTGTCATCAACCGGAGAGAGAGAGAGAGAGAGAGACTAGAAATTCCTATCCTCACGTCCGCAAACATCCGGGAATCATTAGAAACCGAAAAACACAAGTGATTTTCAAGGAGAGAGAGAAACAAAAGGATGTTTGTTTTCTCCCAAAAGGCCCGCGAAAAGTTAGAGTCTTCCAAGCCCATATAAGCCATAGTTCACTATAACTAGCCTTCACTTTGCTCTGCTCGTTACTCCTCCTCGTGAATCTCGTCATTCACGTAGCGCCGTTCGACCTCAGCCGGCCTCAGTCCCTCAAGCAACACCTCAACAATACACGAAGCGAATCAACATTTGAGGCGACCCACAATTTCATCACTCTACCGGCGTCATCCTTTTGGCACTGGCTTCACTCATCCTTCACCACAATTCGATCGGCGCCCGTTCAACAAGTATCTCAACAGGCCCTCAGTACATCCTCCTGCCGGTAGGCCAACACGTCTTCAGAGTTATCTACGGCGAAACGCAATACGGTCACACTTCACGTAGGCCCTCGTCAGTTTTCAGAGTTATCCACGTCGAAATCGCAAGTCGGTAAGCCTCTTTCGGCCCTCACTCGGCCTACAGTGCTTTGTTACGTCGTGCTAGACTATTTAGTATTTAAAGCTGAAAAGTCCACGAACTCAGCTTAATCGCGTAGGCTCTAAAAAGTGTCTTCAATACCGTTCAAACTCTCCCGTTAAGACAGCAGTAGGCCTATTCAAGTGTTGTACCAATACCGTAGTTTTGTATCACATTGTTATTGTGTTCATTCATATACTGTAACTTACTTATTTTGCATTCGATTAATTATGTGCTCTTTTATGCATTTCATTTTTACCGACCTAATCCATTTACTGTACCATACTGTATTACTGTATTTCAGTCATTATTGGTTTAATTACTTATTCTGTTTTCGCCTCTGCATATCTCATTAGCCCACCTGAATTAGTGTATTTACTTAACAATTAGACTGTATAACCATTTATTATTGCTCTTAATCAATCATCTTAAACATAGTATAAATACCGTTATAGAATTGTTAATCACTATAAATACCGTTATAGAATTGTTAATCACTGTGGACAAATAATTGATTTATTTTCCTAATTAAACACAAAACAACAAAGTAATTCCTCTCTCCTTATTAAATATTGTTTATTTGGGCTGTAGGCCCAAGCTGGTGACCCCTAATTAGTCATTTAAATTTAGTTCATAAATTATAGTAAGCTTATTTTCTTGGCCACATCAAGATTTATGTAAAACATAGATAAAGGTTTTAATTTTTAGAATTGAGTTCTGTAGTAATGTTTTTATTTACATTAAATTGAATATTATGCAATAATATCCATATTCTTTGGAAGTCAAAATAGGATAGTGCTAGATCTATGTACGATCAACAACAATGAAGCGGGGTGCACAGACGCCGACGACTTGGCTGTTTTACGCGACTATTTCGAAATTCGACAACACATCCAGGAAATAATTGACCCAAACGCGGATGGGGACCACGCCTGTGACTTGGATGCTTTACGAGATGACTCTGGAATTCGATGTCACCACACTGAAGAGAAAATAATAATTCAGAGAAATTCCTATTTTTCTCATCCTGAGAATGTTCTCCTTAGTATGATTCACGATGAAGCAAAACATATCAGAGAATTAGGATGGAGGAGAATCCTTAAAGCAAGAGATTCTGAGTCAGCCGTAGTGAGAGTGTTTAAATTGCCCACGTTGAACTTTCAGTGCAGTGAGTACTACAACATGATTAACTGGTAAACTTATGAGCTGTCAGAGCCTCCTCTGACAAAAGTTCTATCACGCTCCGACATCCTGAACTATATATCATCAGGAGATGTACCTGATTTCATCCCACGCTTTCCTTGCTACACCCAAGCGGTTGAACGGCATATAAAGCTGGTAACAGAGGCTTCAGCTGCAGTATGCGGCTCAGAGGCAAGGGATGGATTTATCAGAGCAAGATTAGAATCCAGAAAGAAAATGCCAAGAATGGAAAGAAAAAGTGACTACAGTGTGTAACTAGCCTAAGTCCGATAATGGTAGGGTGGTTGGGTCGGGCAGGGAGGAACTCGAAATGCAGCCACCTCCACGTGGTGAGTTCTGGGTTATTTTGTCAATATAGTACATTCAATATTGACGAAATAAGCGAGGAGCTGCATGCATATTACATAATAAGTCATCAAAAATAAACCAAGCATATGCAAAGTAAACTGCATTGGTGGACCTAAATTATTTAATTGCTCAAATATATAAACTTCTTAAATTACTAAAATATGATATAATGAATTGTTAATTGCATTACTTAATACACAATTAACGAATAAACTGTGGTGTGGGCCGAAGTTGACCATAATAGCGTCATTATAAAATACGCTATTTATGTAAATTTTCCCGTATTTTGGAACGTCTGCGGAGGCAGAAGAAATTATCGCAGGACAAAAATATTTAAAACTAGTCTAAAATAAACCTTTAGGATGCTTTACATCGCTATTACAAGAAGGTAGGATGAAAATTAAAACTATAAAAAGTATTGAAAAATGCGTATTTTGGCGCATTTTTTGGATTTTCAACGAGCGTGTGGAGGCAGAAGATATTATTGCAGATCTCTGAGATTTTACACACTCACTTTTGACGTGGAAGAGCCACTTTTCCGCGCTATTACAAACCGAAAATCGAAAAAAGTGTAAAAACGCTCCGCCCTATTATGTCATGTTACATCATAACGAGTACTTGTACTCTACGATTGAGAATGTAAATCTTGTCGTCATGGAGAATCTTAAGTATTTTTACCACTATATTAATATATATCATGACGAGGTTTGTAGTGAGGTTGTGGCTAAAGGCCTGTGCGAGTTTTTAACAGACTTTAGAGACAAGTATCGATTGTTAAACAAAAAGGAAAAATATGGGCATATGATTCTCTCAAATAGTGCACCGGATTGTGAATAAGAGGTGTTTAGTTCGTGAAAATGAACAAAAATGTCTGTTGCGCATTCGGATAAAACCTTAAAACCTATATTGCTTCATGTAGCGGAAAAAATTCTGATTGCCCAGTATAATGGGCACAAGTATTCACATGATTCTTTCATGTTGAAACAAACCCGTACACGATTCAACAATTTATGGTGTGGCTCGCTCCCCCCGTTCAGCCGAGCCGCCCACCCGTGTACCTCACCCCTCCGAAACACACGAGTTCGATCAAGCCCGTACACGTTTCACCCATGTGACTTACTCCTCCACATCTGTTCCCCGACCTAAACAGCGCACCTGTTGCTCATAGTCATCTCAGAGCTTGAACCGACTGCACGTGTGAATACGGTGGAACTTCCTTTGAGAAGAATTCTCAATGCCGCGTACGATATGTCCGTGACGAAGTCATTGCGCGAGTTCAGGCGTGAAATTGGCACCATTAACTATGTTCTTGAAAGGATTTGCAGGCAAGCAAGCAAACGTAATGTTATTTATTTAAGTGTTGAGGAGATGAAGAGAA
Organism: Bathynomus jamesi; assembly: GCA_023014485.1. Classification (NCBI taxonomy): domain Eukaryota; kingdom Metazoa; phylum Arthropoda; class Malacostraca; order Isopoda; family Cirolanidae; genus Bathynomus; species Bathynomus jamesi. The sequence continues at coordinate 1,624,508 of JAJOZX010000203.1, read as the reverse complement.
TCTTCGTGATAGTTGAGAAGTGGGGTGAGGACCGTTATAAAATACCTGCAGGTGTAGGTACAAGAAGATAACAGATTAGTGATGCCCTCTCATATGCCGTTGTTTGCACGTTGTGTATAAATAACCATCAGCCATGTATTGATATACGACTGATGTGGAAGAATGCATCTGATAATAACGTTCTTGTCCCTACGCGAAACCGATTCATCCTCGACAGAATGTTTGAAATCGTCGGATTCCGCAAGCTGAAGCCTATATTAGACGCGCGTGTTACGGATATGATTTACTTTGACACGGTTCTTGAATACGCATACACCGCTCTGCTCGACGGATTTATCGAATGTAGGAATGAACAAGGCGAGAATGGTCTAGAGCTGGATGCTTATTTAAAAGGTTTAGACTCTTCGAAATATCCCGAACTTTGGTACAAAGCACTTGAGCGGTACAGGGCAGAGCTTGCCTACACTGTTAACCCTTTCACCCTGAAGAGTTGTACCTCTGTATATTGAGTAGCTGCCTTTACGACTTTGAAGATTATTTCAATTGCCGCTATGCAGAGTGAAGAAGAGTTCACGATTGAAAAGCTCGGGACGGTAAGAAAATCCCTCGATTGGAAAGGAGTGTTTATAAACTTGTATTTAATAAGGACGTGGTGGCTAACGATGACCTCTTTTTGCGTGCTTTTGAATGTATTCTGGCTGTGTTTAAAGATAACTTGCCAACCGAATGTAAAGTGGGCACAAAAATAGTATTGAACGCTATGAAGGCCATTTATATCAAGTATAGGCGCCCGCACACCTTGAGCGGTGAGATATTGTTAAGGCGTATTTACCGCGTAGTGCGAAGCAATAATGATGTGACCGTAAACTCGTTTAGTGTTTTCCGCCGTAGAACATAACGTATTTTGGTTGTAAACGACATTATTTAATCATATTAAATGGCTGCCAACTGTCAAAAACATCTGAATAGCGTAATCTGGCAGTTGAAAAGGTGATATATATGTATATATACACACATCTGCCTTCTAGGTATTCTACGTCAACTGGCTGGTTAAGCCAACTAGCGGATTAAGCCAACTGACGGATTAAGCCAACTGTCAAGCATATATGTTTTAATTAAATAAATAGTGCAATCTGGCACCTCAACCCTAATAATGTGCCTGCCTTCTAGGTCTTCTAAGTCAACTGGTTGGTTTAGCCAACTGTCAAGAATATATTCTTTAATTAAATAAATAGCGCAATCTGGCAACTCAGCCAGTTAAGCCAACTGGCTGACTAGGAACTTATAAGACAGCGGACTCTCGGCTGAAGTCACAATATGCGCTTGGCTCCTGCCAAGCGAACACTCCTCTCTCCTTCTCTCTCTCTCTTATGTTTGGTGTACCCCTTTGGGGGGGGGGGTGAGGCCGTCTCAACTTCTCCCCCAAAGAGCTCTCCCCCAGCTTGCTGGGGGAGTTCATTGCAACTTTGGGGATAACTCCTCCCCCATAGTTGCATAACATCTTGCAACATTCCCCCTCCCCCTTCTTGCATAACATCTTGCAACATTCCCCCTCCCCCCTTCTTGCATAACCTCTTGCAAAATTCCCCTTGTTGCATAACCTCTTGCAACATTGATCAACATTTGAAATTGCATTGCACTCTCTCTCCTTTTGCGCCTATACTACTCAATTACACTGTTCAACAAATTTAAATTTTTTCTTTTTTTCTCAAATGAAATCTGGTACTTCCTATAGATTTTTGCACGCTAATTACGAAAATGATCACGAAATTTGTTGTCACATCAGGTTTTTGAGAAAATAACTTTCTTATATTCGAATATACAATAATATAATAATCTATACATAAAGACAATATTAAAGTGTTTTTTTACTTTCTTAAAATGTTTTCTTGATGATTTTCGCTTGTAAGCGACATCTGACATCTGAAGCTTCACTTAGTAGCGTCCAGCAGTAATCAGCCAGCATGTTTGTATTCCTCTTGCCCTGGTATCGTTTCTCCATCGCAGAAATATCCTAATAAAACTGCTCTCCATGTTCATTGCTGACATCTCCCAGGTTTGGCGGGAAAAAATCGAAGTGCGAATGTAAAAAATGAATTTTTAAACTCGTATTAATCCCTATGACCTGTAAGCTTGGAGAAGTTCAATTCTGCATAATAGGGTGTTACACATTTCAACTTTTTTTTAAAAACTCATGGAGCATTATTCTTATATTGTGAGAAATACTGCATTGATCCTAAATATAGCAAAAAAATTAGATTGGCAATTATTTCGCGTCCCCGCACCCCCCCCTCCTCAAAGACGGACCCTCCTTTTGTACTGCAAATCCCCTACTTTTCATCATGAAAATGCTTGTAACTCCCACATTTTTAATCCGATCTTTATAAATTTGGTATCAAATACTTAATAATGTGGTTTAATGAATGTTTGGGCAGTTTTATTCAAGTAATTCTATTTTTAGTTATATTTATTCAAGTGTAGCGAGTGCACTACCAGTTGATTCTGTATGCTTGTCTGCTAGCAGCCATTAATACTTGTGTAGTGCCATCTATTGAAGTATGCAGTAACTACGATTTTGATGAATGTAGCTGTCGTTAGTTGGTTACTGTTTGTGTATATGTGTGGTGCTCGTTTTAAGTTTTGATTTATCAGAGCAGACAAGCACACACAATGAACTGGTAGTGCACTCGCTACGCAAGTAATTGTATTTTCATTTTCTGCTACCTTTTCTCTTGTCCTTTGCTGTGTACAACTCAATTCAGAGAGAGCTAATGTTTTGATATTTTTTTCAGACTTTGTTCAGTTTATAAAACTAAAAAATAGTGTAATATGTCTAAGCATAGGCCTGTTCTAAGAAAAGATCTAAGTTCATATGACTCTATATTGGGCATGTTAAAAGATGATATTATTGCTTCGGATAGTGTATGCTCCCAGTGATGGGCATCGATACATGAAAATCGCTAAAGCGATACCGATACATCGATACATGAAGAACGTCTTAGGCGATACCGATACGCCGATACTCTCTAGATGTCTTAAGCGATACCGATACCGATACATGCATCGCCGGTACATTTTTATAATTATTCATTTAATATGTAGGTATTAGATATTATTGTTTTACTAGTAATTTGTACGCACTGTAAGTAAAATCAACGACATTTTAATGGGTTTTATAGATGTAAATAAAAACAATTGCTTTTTTTAATGAAAGTATGTTTTAATTTTGGTTCTAGGACAGTTCATACCAGGACAGCTCATACCAGGACAACTCATACCCAGACAACTCATACCCGGACAACTCATACCTAGGACAACTCATACCTAGGACAACTCATACCTAGGACAACTCATACATAGGACCAGAAAAAAAAATGAAAAATTAATGAAACATTTATTTTGTAAAATTAAAAATTAAATTTAAACATTTAGAATTCATGCAAGTTATTAATGAAAACATTTTGAAATGAAAACATTTATTTTGTAAAATTAAAAATTAAATTTAAACATTTAAAATTCATGCAAGTTATATACAGTATATATATATATATATAATATTATATATATATATATATATATTATATATATATATGATACACACAGACCGTGCATGGAACAAGGAACTCTTCTGGGATAATTAAATCCACTATAGTCTGAATAAGTAATGGTAAATGACAAATACCATAGTTTTTCTTTTTCATGATGCAAGCCCGACGTGGGCAACGGGTCTCTCGCAAAGAGGTCCCATAGATATAGCTTCCCTCACCAGCTATCTGCAAAGCAGACAGGATCCAGCTTTGGGACATGGATCTAGGGTTTAAAGCAGCCTAGCCCCACTACATTTAGAACCTCAATATAAGTAAAAGACTCGTTGCATTCACGTCGGATTGAATAAATCAAAGAAAAAGGGGCAACGAGTCTTTTACTTATATTGAGGTTCTAAATGTAGTGGGGCTAGGCTGCTTTAAACCCTAGATCCATGTCCCAAAGCTGGATCCTGTCTGCTTTGCAGATAACTGGTGAGGGAAGCTATATTTATGGGACCTCTTTGCGAGAGACCCGTTGCCCACGTCGGGCTTGCATCATGAAAAAGAAAAACTATGGTATTTGTCATTTACCATTACTTATTCGGACTATAGTGGATTTAATTATCCCAGAAGAGTTCCTTGTTCCATGCACGGTCTGTGTGTATTATAAAAAACTCAGGGAACCATTGGGTTCATTGAATGCCCAGTTAGGTCAACTGTACGCCCTTGACGATTGGTTAGGTTTAGTCGTGATATTTTCGTTAAAACTAACGAAAACATCACGACTAAACCTAACCAATCGTCAAGGGCGTACAGTTGACCTAACCGGGCATTAAATTTTATCTTATGTAAATAATGGTTCTCTATTTATTATATGTTTGCAATAAATAATAAATTTGTTGTTATTGTTTTCTTATCTTATTTTGGTTAATTTGCAGAGTTTAAACTTTCGGGGTGGATATAGATGAAAAGATCAACATTGGGGTGGTAATTGTTGAAGAGAGTATGAGTTGTCCTAGGTATGAGTTGTCCGGGTCTGAGTTGTCCGGGTCTGAGTTGTCCGGGTATGTGTTGTCCTGGTATGAGCTGTCCGGTCACGTTTAATTTTATAGGATACATGAATGACTGAAAATATTACACTAACAATTAAAAGTAATTACTATTACCCTTCAAAAATACCAGCTGGCTAAACATCTGGTCAGACAGTCTATTCCTTTTTGGAGCGTGAATGTGACCAGCCAAACTAAACCGTTCTACAGGAGCAGAGGATGGTAGTGGTGTGTTATACTTCAGGAAGACCCGTAGAATTCCTGGGTACTGCCTCAGAGATTGGAGAGAATGACTTCCGTCACCCAGATACTGTAAAACTTCCATCTCAGTGGAATCTTGGGTTGCAGAGACATTAGTGGAAGCAGACTCATAACAGAAGAAATCATCTGCACTTTCGTCAGATGCAGCATCACTTAGTTGTTGCTGGGGGGGGTCTGCTCGCTGAGGCTCTTAACAGCATTAACCAACATTTCTTGAACCCTCTTTTTGACAATGTTAGTATTAAATTTGCCTTTTATTGTCATCCACTTTAATTTGAACAGAGGATTTGAAGACGATGCCAGTATTGCTGCTTTACACTCATGCGACGCATCAAGGCACAGAAACTTTTCAAACCGCTTAGTGAACCCTACTGTGACTGCATTGAGAAGTGGCTGAAAATGACGCAATGCCTCCGAATTCAAACGCTCTAGCTTCTTCTCTACAGCTAACAATGTTTCTATATTATGGTTAATTAATCTCAATAACACAAGTACAAACGTGTTTAAACGTTGCGCCGTACTGTGTGACGTGACCAGTAGAGTAGTACTGTCATTAAATAAATATTTAATAATATTATTATTTATGTATATTCATAAGTATAACTCAGTAGTGTCATATTATAACATCTATTTAAATATTTAAAAATTCTTATTAATGTATCGAAGTATCGATTTTTTTCGATACATTTAAGAAAATTGACCTTAGCGATACCGATAAATCGATACTTTTGTCAAGTAGCTAAAGCGATACCGATACCGATACAAAAGTATCGATCGATACGTATCGGCGATACATGTATCTAGATACTGCCCATCACTGTATGCTCCCAACAAATGGAGATGTTATTAAGTATTTTTATTTTTTGAGAAGAGCCCAAATGAATACTGCTTACGTATCAAAGGAAGAAAACATTTTGGCAGTTTTGAAGAAAGTAAAGACTGTATGGGACATGGCTACAATTCCTGCAAAAGATGTTGTCAAGCATAGCACTCCAAGAAAGATGTTGCTTGACCTCATAAAACAGCATGAATCTCTCTTGAAGAATAAAGGAAGAAAGCACTTTGAGTCACAGAAAGAGGCCCTTTTGGATTGCATGGATAAGCTTTTTGACATAGCAAGCCAAGATGCAGTAGAAATAATTCAGAAGGATAGAATGAGGTCAACGACAGATAAAGTGGCAGATATAAAGTTTTTGGAAGATCAAAGAGGTCCTCGAAAATATTGTCTAGGCTCAAAAGATAAAATCTCTACTGCTAAATTTGTGAGGAAAACAGAGAGAATGAAATCCGGAAAAATAAGGGCAGAGAAAGAATTGGAGAGAGAATCTTTGAAAGAAAAAGAAACATCTATGGTCAACACGGTTCTAGGACAGTTCATACCAGGACAGCTCATACCAGGACAACTTATACCCAGACAACTCATACCTAGGACAACTCATACCTAGGACAACTCATACATAGGACAACTCATACATAGGACCAGAAAAAAAATGAAAAATTAATGAAAACATTTATTTTGTAAAATTAAAAATTAAATTTAAACATTTAGAATTCATGCAAGTTATTAATGAAAACATTTTGAAATGAAAACATTTATTTTTAAAATTAATGAAAACATTTATTTTGTAAAATTCAAAATTAAATTTACACATTTAAAATTCATGCAAGTTATATATATATATATATATATATATATATATATATATATATATATATATGCTCAGTTAGGTTCATTGAATGCCCGGTTAGGTCAACTGAATACCCGGTTGGGTTCATTGAATGCCCAGTTAGGTCAACTGTACGCCCTTGACGATTGGTTAGGTTTAGTCGTGATATTTTCGTTAAAACTAACAAAAATATCACGACTAAACCTAACCAATCGTCAAGGGCGTACAGTTGACCTAACCGGGCATTCAAATTTTATCCTATGTAAATAATGGTTCTCTATTTATTATATGTTTGCAATAAATAATAAATTTGTTGTTATTGTTTTCTTATCTTATTTTCGTTAATTTGCAGAGTTTAAATTTTCGGGGTGGATATAGATGAAAAGATCAACATTGGGGTGGTAATTGTTGAAGAGAGTATGAGTTGTCCTATGTATGAGTTGTCCTAGGTATGAGTTGTCCTAGGTATGAGTTGTCCGGGTCTGAGTTGTCCGGGTCTGAGTTGTCCGGTATAAGTTGTCCGGGTATGTGTTGTCCTGGTATGAGCTGTCCGGTCACGGGTCAACACATCAGAAAGTTCCAGTACTGGATCAACCGACGTTGACGAATTTATCGTAAAGGCTGGACCTTCGGGAATAGTTAACAAATTCAAATCAGAAGTGGTGTCTAACACAGCTGATCGCTTGAAACTAACGCATGGACAGCGAACCGTTTTTGCTTCTGTGGTGGCAGCTGAATGCAGGAAAAATATAGATCAGATGGCAGTATCACGAAGCACATCCCTCAGAGCTGCAAGAAAGTCAAGAAAAATAACATTTGAGGCCATCAAAGCTGATTTTGTTTCACCTGCATATTGTTTAATCCATTAGGACAGCAAACTCTTTCCAAATGTCTCAGGTGGAAAGCATGACAGACTAGCGATTCTGATATCAGGTGATAATTCGGAAAAGTTATTATCTGCGCCAAAAACAGCTAACTCTACTGGTTCAACTCAAGCATCTGCGGTTTTTAACTCCATTAAAGCCTGGAAATTAGAGAAAAACATCTATGGGATGGTATTTGATACAACCGCTTCAAATTCTGGGTGGATAAGAGGCTCCTGCAAGATGTTAGAAGATCTTCTGGACAAAAAGTTACTCTGGCTAGCCTACCGCCACCATATGGCTAAAAGATTTTCGTTCGTAGTCTTTACCAAAATATTTGGGAAGACCATTTCTCCGGAAAATGAAAACTTTAAGAACTTCAAAGAAAATATGTGGGATAAGATTAATACCAGTCTCCCATATAAGAAGACTGCTCCTTGGTGATGCTCCTTGGTGAAGTTTCGCAGCGGGGTGTTCATTGGATCCGACCTGGAGCATTCCATAATGCCCGCTAGATGTCAGCTATCATATACACCAGTAGAATGGGCGCAAAAGGAGAGAGTGCAATGCAATTGAAAATGTTGATCAATGTTGCAAGAATGCTGGCACCAGTGCCAGTGCCAACCCCCCTTGTTGCAAGGCACCCCCAAATGGGGGAGGGGAATGTTGCAAGAGCAACAAGGGGTTATGCAACTTGGAGGCGGAGTTATCTCCCAAGAGGAAGAGAGAGGAGAAGGAGAGAGAGGAAGAGCGGTGTTCGCTTGACAGGAGCCAAGCACATATTAAGACTTCAGCCGAGCGGCCGCTAATCAGACAGTTGGCTTAATTAGCCAGTGCCTCCAGGCACTATCAGCCAGTTGGCACAGTGTATACCTCGCTTTGGCACGTACACACCCCTCTATACGCCCATAAAATATTACGCACACACGATTACACTGGGTAACAAAATTTGAAAAATTTTCTGTTTATTGTGATTTTTCTGTCGTTTCTTAATGATTTCGGAGCGCTGATTCCAAAAATGATATTGGTTTTGCTCTATCATCAACCGTTTCAAATATATAGGTTATCACACTTTTCATATGGCAAAGTATATAAAGAAGGCTAACATAAATATTTTCTGAAAATAAAAACACTATTGGAAATTAATGTTTATTGAGCCAAAATTGTTTGACAAACCCAAAATGGAGCAAAGGATATAATATATATCACGAGGAGAACCGATAAGAGAATAACAAGCCTCGTTATGCAGTGTGCGTTCCTTAAAATTGCACTGAAGAACGCGACTTCCGCGTATGAACATTCTTATCCTTTCTGATCAGCGACCATACGTAGTCTCCCATCATGGAAGCATCCCAATGGCCCTGGTATCTTTTCTCCATCGTTTGAATATCTTGATGGAATCTTTCGCCATGTTCTTCACTCACATTGCCCAGGTTATCACGAAAAAAGTCTAGATGTGAATGCAGATAGTGTAATTTTAAAGACATACGGCACCCCATTTTGCCATAGCACTTAATCAAGTTTGACACTAACTCCTTATAGTTTGGTGCTTTATGGTTGCCTAAATACCCACGAACCACAACACGGAAAGCACACCAAGCCTCTTTTTCGATCGGAGTCATCTTGGCTTCAAGGTTCTTTGAATTCAACAACGCCTTGACTTGTGGTCCTACAAAGATGCTAGCCTTGACTTTGGCCTCAGAGAGTTTAGGGAACATGACCCAAATTTGTTGGAAAACTTCCCCTCCAAAATCTAACGCTGTTATAAACTGCTTAATTAGACCCAACTTAATATGGAGAGGTGGTAGCAGAACTATGTCAGGCTTCACAAGAGGTTCCCTGAGTACATTGTACTTTCCTGGTTGCAGTCCTTCACGTGGAGGCCACTGAACTGTTTTATAGTGCTCAGTTGAAGCCCTGCTATCCCACAGGCAAAGAAAACATGAATATTTAGTAAACCCTCCTTGTAAACCTAACAGGAAACCAATCATTTTGAAATCACCACAAACGTCCCAGTTATATTGTTCATACCTGATTTGAGTGAGCAGTTGTTTGACATTTTCATAGGCCTCTTTCATTTGATCAGAATGTGCAACTGGTATAGATGGATATTTGTTCCCATTGTGGAGTAGAACAGCTTTTAAACTCCGAGTTGAACTGTCAATAAACAGGCGCCACTCTGAGGGTATATGTGTTAATCCAATAGCTGTGAATAGACCATTAACCTCGCTGCAATAACAGAGAGAGCCATTGACATCGTAGAACCTTGCAAACTCTTCATGCCGCTTTCGGTATACAGTGCTCTTGGAGTCTTCTCCAAGCAAATTCCACTCTTTGAGTCTGGAGCTCAGAAGCTCAGACCCTGATTTCGTCAGACCCAAATCTTTAATTAAGTCGTCCAATTCCCTCTGATTTGGAAAGTGAGGGTTTGTACTGAAAGTTACTGTATATTCTTCATCATGACTGTCCTCACCAGCCGACATCTCAGATGAGCTAGCTGCATCCTCATTTTCAACCTGCAAAGCAAAGAAACAAAATATAGGCATAGCTATATATGTAGAAGAGCATCAGCACTAAGAAAAATCAATACATAATGACCCACAGTCTGTAAATACAGAAGGTAAAGTAATGGATAGATACCTGTTCTGGTGGACGTGGTACTGGAAGACCTTCGCCATGTGGTACAGGAGCTATGGACGACGCTATGATTGGATACTGAAGAGTCTGCCTTCCTTTAACTTTCCTGTACTTAGAAACATCTACCATGCAGTAGTAGCAGTCGTCGTGGTGGCTCTTTGGTTCTCTCCATATTCTGGGTACCGCAAAGGGCATTGCCTTGCGTACTCCCCGCAGCCACCCTTCAAGTGTGGAGCGGCAGCTTCCACAGATCACATGGATCACATGGGGTGCCCAGGGCTTATCTTCGTCACTCATAGGCATACAAAATAGAGCCGATACGCGATTCAGAACTTGGTGCCTTTCACAATCTTGTGCGGTACTTGCTTGGGGCCTATGTAATACCCACAAACGTAGCAGAATATATCCGGCGAGTGTTTACAAGCTCTAGTTGCCATTCTCTTTACCAAACTGTACTACATTAATCATAACCAGCAGATATAGAGAGAAGAGTTATTAAATCTGCAACAGATTACAGATTCCAGAAAAAAGATGTATTCACAACACTGAAATAATGTTCGCAATAAAAAAGGATCGATAACACTCAAATCGTCAGCACAGAGAAGCACAGAAACACAGTACCTCAGTGCTGGTAACCATCAGACAAACCCTGCTTTCTTTGTGTGCTCACACTTACTGACTTCTGAGACTCTGCGCTCTTCTTTATATAGCACAGTGGAAGTTTCGGGCAATTTCTAGAGCAAGAAACTGTCAACGAACATCCGGATTGTTCTCAACAATTCCTGATTATTCTGATATTGCTGCGCCCATAATAACATTATACTGGTAAAACATGAAAAATGGATTATCTCTGAAACCATTGATGATACACACAAACCAAGGCCAGATTTGGACTCAGCGCCCACAAATGCATAGAAAAAATAAAAACAAAAAATTCTATATAACAGAATCAGTGTTACACAGTGTTATATGCACCGGGTTCGAGACCCGGTGGCGGCGCTTCCTTCCACGGTTGGTAGATAAATGAGTAGCCAGGGTTCTCTAGCAGGGATCTCTCTCTCTCGCTCTCCCTCTCGCTCTCTCTCTCTCTCTCTCTCTCTCTCTCTCTCTCTCTCTCCGGTTTGTTGAACCGTTCGACGCGTTTTCGGGTAGGTGGGGACCTGTATCAGAGGGTTGGTGTCCGCCTCAATGTCAAGGATAAAGGTGTGCTAGGCACGCTGTTTGACCGGCACCTATACCGTATGGTGAGGTCAAACCTGGGGATTGATGATGGGCCCCCACCGGGGAGAGGTGATGTTGAACCGGTGGCGGACGTACCTTCAACTGAAGGGTGCGTCCATGTACAGGTGAGTGACCTTCCTTCCCCGTTGGAGGGGGCTCAGCCTCCTGCGGAAGTTGCCCCCTCGTTGGTGAGGGGTTCTTCAACTCCCGACAGCCTTGGCTGTTCGGGAAACGGGTCGTGCTAGGGGGCGGTCAAATTAGGGAAGGCTCCTTCCGTGCAGTGCTTTTTAATGCTAGGTCGATTAAGAATAAGTTTTGCGAGCTACGGGCGCTCTTAGCATCAGAATACCAGGATATCGTTGCTATCATGTGTCCTGGATTCATACTGATCGTAGGGACTACGTTGGGGAGTTCAGGATTCCCGGGTATAGAATGTTTCACAAAGACTGCACCCGTGGGGAGGGGGGAGGGGTACTAATATACGTGAGGGACACGTTGAGTCCGGTTGACTGCCAGTTCCGATCGGAACGGGAGCTGCTTGGCGTCGATCTGAACGTGGGAGGGACGAACTATAGGTTAATTTTGGTGCACAGACCTCCGCATCTCCTCCAGGAGGATACAGCCTTGTGCACCGAACTCCGTAGCCTGCTAGGGGACAGGGTGTGAGTAGTTTTAGGAGACTTCAACTGTCGCGGCATAAAGTGGGAAGACAGGACTGCTGATGCAGAAAGAGGGGAGGCTAGTTGACTTTGCTGATGAGAACTTCCTCACTCAGTGGGTCAATGGGCCTACACGAAGGGAAAGCGTTCTAGACTTAGTATTCACGAACGAAGACAACCTCGTCACTGGCCTCACTGTTGACGAATCGTTGGGCGGGAGTGATCACGGTCTGATTAGGTTCTGTGTGTGCGTCCCTCGGGTGAAGCGTAGTGACTCTAGAGGCAGTAAACTCGATCTCCGGCGGGTGGACTTTGTTGGCCTCCGGGATAGTGTAGGTGAGATTGGGTTAGAGGTCGGTGGCGATGTTGAAGAAGTACGGAGTGCATTCCGGGACGAGTATATGGTGCTGCAGTCTGCTGCCATACCCTCAAAACCGGTCACTCCTGCTTCAACACAGCCTAAGTGGTTCAGTTGTGACATCGCTTCGGCTATCCGAAATAGGAAAGCTGCGTATAGGAGGGCGAAGGCCAATCGTTCCCATGAGAACACTGAGGCGTATGTCCGCCTGTGCAGAGAAGTGAAGGCGAAGGTTACGCTAGCGAAACGTAACGAAGAACTCCAGGTGGCAAGCCTCTGCAAGGGGAACCCTAAGGAGTTCTTCAGTTATGTTAATTGTAGCAAGCAAGCGGACCTCCGACGCGGACATCGTTAATATGCTGAATGAATACTTTGCGGGAGTGTTCACCAGGGAGGACACCCGCGTCATCCCCGAGCCAGGCGTCAGGCACGAAGGTGCTGGCCTGGATAGTGTTCGGTGTACCGCGACAGTCGTTGCCAATAGAATAGACAAACTGAGCACGTTTAAGGCTGCAGGGCCAGACCAGTTCCTCCCCAGAGTGTTGCGGGAGCTGCGCGACCAGGTGACTCCCCACCTGGCTACAGTCTTCAACAAATCGTTGGAGACGTGCCAGGTGCCTGGTGACTGGAGGAAAGCCAATGTGACCCCTATCTTTAAGAAAGGGGATCACGAAAGTCCAGAGAACTATCGTCCCATTAGTCTCACTTCAGTTGTAGGTAAATTATTAGAGGGGATAATAGCAGATAGGATCGTTGACCATTTGGATTCGTACAAGCTGCTTGGGGACTCCCAACATGGGCTTAGACGGCATAGGTCGTGTCTCCCCAATTTGCTCGAGTTTTTCCACGTCATGTTGAGTGAGTATGATAAGAGTAGGGCGATTGATATACTTTATCTCGACTTTCAGAAAGCCTTTGTTAAGGTACCTCACCTTCGGCTAATGGCGAAAGTGCGCGCGCTGGGTATCGGTGGGGAAGTATGTAGGTGAATTGAAAACTGGCTGAAGAATAGGCGGCAGAGGGTTGTAATTAAAGGAGCTAGTTCGGGTTGAGCCTCGGTCACTAGCGGGGCTCCTCAAGGTTCCGTTTTGAGGCCACTGTTGTTTATCATTTACGTAAGTGATATCGACGGTGGCATCGTCAGTAGGATCGCCAAATTCGCTGATGACACCAAGCTTGGGGCCAGTGTTGGGACCCCAGAGGTCATGCACATTGGCTACGCCGATCCCAAGTCGGACTACTCGATGTTGGGGAGTAATATCGAGGCCACTGATTTGGAAAAGGACTTGGGTGTACTAATTAGCAGCAACCTTAAGTTTACCAAACAGTGCGTAGAGGTGGAAAAGAAAGCCCAGAAGCTGTTGGGTTATATCAGGAGGCAATTTCGATTTCGGAACAAGGAGATTGTGCTCTCTCTGTACAATTCTCTGGTTCGGCCTCACCTGGAGTATGCTGTGCAGTTCTGGTCGCCCACCTCAGGAAAGATATTGAGAGGCTGAAGCGAATGCAGGCGAGGGCCACTAAGTTAATCTTTTACGTTAGGCATATGGGCTACAATCGACGCTTGCGCGCCCTGAATTTGTTTTCGCTGGAAACTCGGAGGCTGCGCGGTCAACTCATCAACATTTTCAAGTTCTTACGCGTGTTCAACAATGTCGATTTTAGAAGCAGTTTAGTTTAAATGATAACCCAACTCGCAACAATGGTTGGAAGTTGGATTTGAAACGGTTTAGGACTAGTGTGTGTGGGAATTACTTAACGTATAAGATCTGTGACACGTGGAACAGTCAGAAGTTGTGAACAGTTCCTCTGTGGATCATTTCAAGAAAAGGTTAAACCAAATCTTGCACACTATCTGAGTGTGTAGAAAATTTTCCGTGGCACCCGTTGCCATTGGTATCTCCTCGGTATGGGCCGCAAGGCCTTTTGAGGTCCTACTTTTCCTTGTAACTCCTTGTAACTCTCTCCCTCTCTCTCTCTCTCTCTCTCCTTCTCTCCCTTTCGCTCTCTCTCTCTCTCTCCCTCTCCCTCTCCCTCTCTCTCTCCCTCTCCCTCTCTCTCTCTCTCTCCCTCTCTCTCTCCCTCTCACTCTCGCTCTCCCTCTCGCTCTCTCTTTCACTCTCTCTCTCTCCCCCTCTCGCTCTCTCTCACTCTTATATATACACACCTCGTTAAAAAGTAGGTCTATGGCTGGGTGAAAAGTTTTACTTTCGCCAGAATGAACAATTCGGGCCGACGCCATCGAAAGCAAAGGTGATCCTATATATGTGCAACTCTCTCTCTCTCTCTCTCTCTCTCTCTCTCTCTCTCTCTCTCTCTCTCTCTCTCTCTCTCTCTCTCTCTCTCACTCCCTCGCTCTCTCCGACTGGAAGTTAGCAAATGTAACACCAATCTTTAAAAATGGTGATAGGGAAAATCCTTGTAATTACCGCCCGATCAGTTTAACATCAGTTGTCGGCAAACTGTTGGAATCCATCATTACGAAACGCATTGTGTATCACCTTGAATCTAACAATCTAATTTTTTATTCTCAACATGGATTTAGGGGACATAGATCCTGTCTGACAAACCTGTTAGAGTTTTTCCATAATATGCATACACTGTACGATGCAAGTAGGGCAATAGATATAGTGTATCTCGACTTTCAAAAAGCCTTTGACAAAGTCCCTCACGCGAGATTGATGGCTAAAGTCAAAGGACTAGGAATCACCGGGCTCGTTTCCAACTGGATTGAGGATTGGTTAAAAGATAGAAAGCAGAGAGTGGTAATAAATGGAGTGGCTTCGGAGTGGGCGCCCGTCACCAGTGGTGTCTCACAGGGTTCCGTTCTTTGTCCTTTACTTTTTATCATCTATATTAACGATATAGATGTCGGGCTTCTAAGTGCAATCTCCAAATTTGCAGACGATACGAAATTAGGAAGTAGTGTAGGCAGAGCTGGGCAGTAAATACATTGAATGTATTTAAATACTAAATACATGGGAGAAATGTATTTAAATACTAAATACTAAGTACATTTTACGAATGTATTTAGATACTAAATACAAAATACATCAATTGTATTTAAATACATTTGTAAATACATTTTAAATACATACAAATTTTAACATATGCATTCACTAAATCACTAAGCCATGACACGCACACAATAAAGAAATCAACCGCTTTCGACTAAGAGTGGCACACAGCTGATTGAACTGACACGTTGAAACATGAACCATGCTGTACTACACTCTCGACGCGTCGTACTCTGCTAGTACAGAACGTGTATTAAACCAGTAAAAGTATTTACATTTTTATATTTTGAGTATTTAAATACATTGTATTTAAATACTATATTTAAATACATGAAAAACAATGTATTTATAAATACAGTTCTAAATACACAAATGTATTTAAATACGTATTTAAATACAAATGTATTTAAATACTGCCCAGCTCTGAGTGTAGGTACTGAGGAGGGCGTAAGAACGCTTCAGAACGATCTTGACAGGTTGGGCGAATGGTCTGCTACTTGGCAGATGCCATTCAACTTGGGCAAATGTAAGGTAATAGCACATAGGTTATAAAAACCCGAAGACCGATTACTCTCTCTTGGGAAGGAACTTGACTGAGACCGATCTAGAGAAAGACTTAGGAGTCTAAATCAGCAACGATCTGAAACCGTCGAAGCACTGTGCAGAAGTCGAAAAGAGGGCCTTAAAATTATTAGGTTGTATTAAAAGACAGTTCCAGTTTCGGAACAAGGAGACTGTAATGTCTCTTTATAATTCTCTAGTCAGACCCAATGTTCCCTCTAAGGTGTGCGCGTGTGCGCGCGCACACGCGTTGTGAAACCCGCGCACACAGCAAAATAAAATGCGCACAGGCTCAAGCGTATCATGAGTCACGACATTAAATGAAGTAATTTAAAAAATATACAGTCACACAAGGTCTGACCATTTGCATCAACATACTCTGTAGTCGCTCTTTTAAGTATTAACCCCTTCCGTCCGACTTCGCCGACGTCCGCGCAATTACGCAATACGGATTTTTTTTACTCTATGTATTTGCATTTTTTTTCTTTTATACATTATCGCATTGAATATAAACCTTCTCTCTTATTTTTGCATAAAAACGAATAGTAATTATCTCCTAATTCATAAAAAATATATTTTTTTTAATTTTATTCCTGTTTTGTGAATGGATAAAATCATGTATTAATCTTGATAGTCTATTTTAAATTGCTAAATGCTAAAAATTGTTTTAAGAAATGCGAACTAAAATAGTCATTTTCAGTTAGTTATTTTTATTTTATTTCTTTATTTTGTTGAATTTTATTTTACTTTTTTATTTTATTCATATTTTTAGAATGGATAAAATGTTTTCTTTTTTAAGAATATATAATATTGTAAGCAGTTTTTTAATATCCATTTAATAGTACCGTAATGATCAAGCTATCACCTTATGGAAATAATATTTATTAAGTATTTAATATTTAATATATATTTCATTTTGAAGATAATACCGCTCAGAAAAGTTTGCACAACTTTTCACCATGAATCTAAATGTATGAACAACGAAAATTTCTTGCGCACACGGACTAAAAAGAATTAGAGGGAACATTGGTCAGACCTCAACTGGAATACTGTGCGCAGTTTTGGTCTCCATCCCTCAGGAAGGACATAGAAAGGTTATAAAGAGTACAAGCAAGGGCTTCAAAATTGATCCCCTTCAATGAGAATGCAAAGCTACCAACGGAGATTGGAGCGCCTAAATCTGTTTACCTTAGAGACAAGGAGGTTGCGGGGTCAGCTTATTCAAGTCTTCAAGATGCTCAAAGGAAAAGACAGGGTAGATTACAGAAACTTATTCTCACTTAATGCCAATCCGACAAGAAATAATGGGTTTAAACTGGAACTAAAGACATTTAGGACCTCTGTCTGCGGAAATTTCTTTTCCTATAAAATAGTTAATATCTAGAACCAACTTCCCTCAGAGGTTGTTTCCAGTCAAAGTGTAAATGTATTTAAAAATAGGCTAGACAAAGTACTGAATACTCTCATAGTTTAAGACTAAAACATAACATAACTCTGCAGGAGTTCGCTTGCACGGTGTCTCTGTGAGCATGCTAAATATAGAGCTATTTAAATATTCTCCACTTTCCTATAAAATTTCCTTGGCTACTTTTCCAGGGTCAAAGTATCTTCTTCAACCTTTTTCCGTACCTGCCTCTGGCAGGGAGAGAGCGGAGGGTGGGGAGTAAGGTAGGTTGATTTTCCGCATTTTTTTAGATATCGACTTTGGACTAGTCGAGATAGTCAGGGCTTAATATGATAATAACTGACAAAACATTTCAGATCCCTAGCTTTAACCGTTTTTTGAGGAAACCGTTTTAAAAATCGTCAAAAAATTGTACCGAAAAATACCGCATTTTCGCAATTTTCGGCCGAAAAAAACACTGTTTTCATAAAAAAATCCTGAAAAAAGTTACAATTTTATTGAAAAAAAGTAAAAAAAACATGTACAGAGTCAAATAGACACATTTAGATCCCAAGATCATCATAATTTTCACTGTAAGAGCACTTAGAAGCAAAGGAAGGCCTCATCTGGCAGCTTAGGGCTTTGGCCAGAATGTGTTTGTGCCTTGATTCGAGTCCATAAACAGTATTGGAAGCTTCAGATGTCAGCTTCACGGCCCTTTCAACACTGAGAATGTGAAGGCAGATCAGGCAGCTCCAGCTTGGTGCCATTCAGCAATGCTTCTTGAAGCTCCTGGTCAGAAAAATCTGCTGTGAGAGCAGGTTTACAGATGCCACTTTGAGAAAGGTTGATTAGTTCTGACCAGTGGGTAGCAAAAATGTTCATGGCTGTGATCTTCTTCAACCTCTTCTTGGCTGGCTTTTCACTTCTGAAAGAATAATAATTAATTTATTTTTTATTCCAGTTTAAGATTTAATCAGTATTAGTCTCAGAATTGCTGATTTAAATTAAACTTAAACTAAAAAAAACAAAAAAACCCGAGTTCTATAAATCCCCATAATCGAATTTTTTTTCAGAAAGAAGGTAAGATTATTTCCATTATCAGAGGGGAAGGGGGAATTGGGATAAGAAAATGTGAAAAAAAATTCGATTATGGGGATTTATAGAACTCGGGCCTTTTTTTTATTAAATAAATCCCCATAATCAAATTTTTTTTTCACATTTTTAAAATTAATAAATGCTTACCTGATGGACAGAATTTTCTTGAGAGCAGCTTCTCTCACTTCCAAGTCATCAGACTTCATCATGGAGTACAGCACATTCTCGGGCAGCAAGGCAAAAGCATTGTACTTCAGGTTCTTGAAAGCAACACCCTGGATTTCTTCAGACTGCTGCTTGATCCTCTGGATCATGTTGAAGATGTACAGCTGTTGATTGTGGAACTTGCTGTCCCTTTTGATCTCAAACCAACTGACTGCATACACTTCCACAATGAACTTGATGGCCTGGTAAAGCTTATCCTGTAGTTATGGAGGGTAAGCACCTCTGGTCCACAGACACATCAATCTAATTGCCAAAGTCAACCATCTTGCGTGGTTTAATGGTCCAATTTTCCAGGCAGCAAATCTTGGGTTGACTTTGCCCCTGGAAATTCCAAGCATATACTCCAAAAGAAGCCTCTGGTCGCTACTGAGATCATTCAGTGTCTCCTCAGCAAATTCCATGTCATCCAGGGGGCCAGTGAGTTTCGTGAATTCCACTTGTGGCAGATCTTGGTAGTCAATTTCACAGAGTTTTCCCAGCGGACCAGTGAACGCAGTGGGACTTTTTGTACTGCCATCAAGATGCTTGAAAACAGCTCTGAAAGGAAGCTCATTCTGATGGAGTGAACAGCCAATGGTGTGCAATTTCCGCTCAATTTTATTTTCCAGAGCTGTTACATGGCCTCCCTCCCAGCCATTGCTTGTATTTGTGCTGTCAAGGAGGACAGCTTTCAGGGTATGAACACTGTTAAACTCCTCCAAGACACTAGCAACTTCTTCACCAAGAAGAACTCCAGTCGCACCTTTAATTGGGATGACTCTGTGAGTAAGATATGTTCCACTTTCAGTTCCCGGCTCCTTTGTGAAAGTCAAATGGTGCTCTTGTCCCTTTCATTTCTTCAGCTTAGTCTCCCCATTTTCATCCTTAACTTCTCTGTACAGCAAAGTGTCCTTGTCAACTTTCCCATCAACCCCAATACAGACTAACTTTTCCAGACCCTCATTGTGCTTTTCATCACTTTTCACTTTCATTCTAGCTTTTTCCCTGTCCATTTTCGATTTATCAACTATTATCTGTTTCACATCAAGGCCAGGCTTAAGCAGGTCCATAGCTTGTAAGTCCAGAGGAAGGCATTAGCAAGACTTGCCCCAAGATTGGAAGAAACATCACCCCTGATCAGTTCCATGGCATATCTGGGGGTTTTCAAAAAGCTGTAACCTACACTTGGGTGCCTCCTTGGCTTGAACTCTTCAGCTTCACCACCAGATGGCTGAAATGAAAATAAAAAATAAATTACTAAAGCGAAAATGGGGGAAAATAGGAAAAAGTAGGGAAAAATATGGGTAAAAATCGACGAAAATGGGCGGAAATAAGAATAAATTACTTAAACGAAAATGGGGGGGGGAATGGAAAATAGGGGAAAAATGGTAAAAATTCAGTAAAAAGTCGGCGAAAATGGGCGAAAAAAAGAATAAATTACTAAAGCGAAAATGGGGGGAAAAAGGGGGGAAATAGGGACAAAAAGTAGGGATAAATTTGGGTAAAAATGGGATAAGATATAAGAAAAAAAATATATTACCTCTCCTGATTCTCCTGAGCTGGATTCAAAAGAAATATCTTGTGAAGGTGTGGAGGCAAAAGTGGCCAAATCCACTTCCTGCTGCTGTTGAATCTGGCTCTGTAATCTTTCTGCTTCAGCTGCAGCCCTCTGGTCTCTCTTCACAGCAGCTTTATCCACAGATCCCAGCTGGAAAGAGCCCTTGGGTTCTATTTTGGCCCTCTGATCCCTCAAGTATTCCCTCTCCCCTACTGGAACCTGAAATATTAAAGTATATTAAATAGCGGATCTAAAATAAGAGATAAAATCCTGAAAAAAAATTTATTATTAATTTCTATTACCGAGGGGGGGGGAAGGAAGATTACAGGAGGAAAATGCGGATATTTTTCAATTACAAGCATTGAATTTCCTTCCATTTAAAAGGCACCTAATCGCACTAAGTTAGGCCAGTTAAAAGTTAAAAAAATAATAGCATTACCTTCTTACTGGGAGGACAAGTGCAGATTATGTGCTGTGTTTGACAATTTCTCTTGCACTTCATAGCATTGTCATCACAGGGACGAACAGGTAGCTTACAGGTGCAAGCAGAAATGTCAAAAAGTTTATCCAGCTTTTCCTCCAGATTCTGCTCCTGGACTGTAGAAAGAGATTTCCTGTTTATCTCTTTTGCTTTCTTGAAGCACACTTTATCCACCAATTTCACTACATAATATTCCTCATACAGGGGCAGCCGCGGGTTCACTGCCTGCCAGATCTCAATCACATCCTTTGCTATCATTTTAGCAATATCATAGTCTTTCAAGTCCGGGTGCTGTTTTGGAGGAAATAACTGTACTGAATAACTTGGCGGACGGTAGGAGGCTCTGTTTTATCCAAAAGGGAAGGCTGGCCACTGAATTTTTTGGCACTATCACTTCGAGTTAACACTGCAGACTTCCGTTTTTTACCCATTTTTATGAAATATCTGAAAATAAACAATTAAATTAACGCATCATAAAATAACTTAATTTAATACACATTTTATAGGTAAATATCATTAAAAAATACAAAATAATACACGAATAAACATCTATAATGCATTTACAATAAGTTTCAAGCATCGTTTTGTTAAAAAAGCCGAATTTTAATTGATTATTTTGATGAAATAAGGTCCGATATTTTGTTTGTTTACATTGCGCGAATGCGGCGCGCGCGATTTTACGCTTAAAATTCGGCAATTTTACAACTTAAAAATAATTAACAATCCTCAAAAAATACAATCATTTTCACAAATATGAGTTGGTGCAACGTTTTTTATACATTAATACCTTTCTATCTAGACTAGTCCAAGATCATAGTTCCAAAATCAACCTACCCTAGTGGGGAGAGAGCCTTCTACTTTTCTATCCAGTTTTCTACTACTGCTAGGATAGTTGAAAGAAAAATAAACTTGTTTAATAACAGGAACCTGCCAGAGTGGACCGGAAGGTCTTTGAGGCTTCCTCTTGGCCTTGTAACTCCTTGTAACTCTCTCTCCCTCTCGCTGTAAGTTGGACTGTAAAGCTTGAGGGAAATGAAGAGAAGGTAAGACGGTATAATCAAATTCTCCCTTAAACATTTTCCTAATTAAACGAAGTAAACAGCTGAACAATAGGTCATAAATATTTATGGAATATATATATATATATATATATATATTCCATAAATATTTATGACGTTCTATTGTTCAACTGTTTACTTCGTTTAATTAGGAAAATGTTTAAGGGAGAATTATATATATATATATATATATATATATATATATATATATATATATATACAGGGCGTCCCAAAAAAATGTATACACACTTTAAATAATTATAAAGGCAGTGTTTATTAAAATACATTTCATTTTCAAAATGTAATAGAATCTACAGACATTATTTAATTGTTTTGTCAACGCCTGTTTTCAAACTGACGTCCGTTCTGGTCCAGGCACTGCTGATAACGCGAAGCAATGGAATCGCAAACATCACGAAACATTTCGTTTGGTATTTGTGTGCATTCTCGTTCAATGGCTGCTCTCAATTCAGCGACTGTTGCAGGTTTTATAGCGTAGACTTTGTCTTTTAAGTATCCCCATAAAAAAAGTCTAGTGGTGTGAGGTCTGGTGAACGCGGAGGGTATTCTAGAAACCCCTTCGTCCAGTCCACATCCACATCGTGCCAAGTACCACTCCCAATACTCCACTCTTCGGTCCGGATCATCTTCATTAATAGCATGGACTAATCTTGGAATGTAACTTTTCCATTGACAGCGCTTCAAAATGCGTTGGACAGACGATTCTGAAATTCCTACCTCACGACTCGCTTGCCGCACAGATTTTCTTGGACTTTGGTGATACGTTTCCAGTACTCTTTCTTGCTTTGTGGGGCTTGTCGATGTCCGTGGTCTTCCGGAACGCTTCTTGTGGACATTCTGAACAGTTCCATCGGCTTCAAACTTATCTCTAATTCGAGTGATGGTAAGTCGCGTTGGTGGATCTGTTGGAAACTCCCTCCTAAACTGTCTTTGCACTTCAACTGCGTTTTCACACTTCCAGTAGCATTTTAGAATGAATTTCCTTTGTTCAAAGCTTAGTCTGACTGCCATTATTAATTCTAATGGGTTTAACTTGGAAAGAAAGAAACATCAATTGAGCTATCAGCTGTTAAAGTGTGTATACATTTTTTGGGACGCCCTGTATATCCCTTAGATAAACTTTTTTCCGCTGAGTTTATGATCTAAACTTTGGAGGCTAATGATACGCATCCATCACACATCTCTGTTATTTATTTTTTTTTATTTATTGTATCGTATGAGAATTCCGCAATACAATAAACTTTTACAGATGGGAGGAATTGTCTCGAAGGGCAGAAGAACTTCGCGCACTGATGATTTTTTGCTTTTCCTTCATGGATAATTAACCTCCAGTTTCAGACGTTTTATATTTCAGAGGCAATAAATTTTTTCCGATCCTATTTTAGATAGGGCACCATAAATAAATTCACAAAGCATCCTCGTCTTCCTCTCTCTCTCCCTCTTGCTCCCTCTCTACGAATGGGAATATCTGACACGCCCCATTTCACGGGGCAGTCAATCACAGCCCTGTGGGTGGAGCCCAGAATCTATGTTTGGCCGCTATGCGGGACTACGCGTCAAGCCCGCCCAAAATTCACCGATAGCCAATAGGAAGCTCGCGATTCTTGTTTTGTGGGTTGATCACGATCCCATTTATAAAAGGGGGCACTTTCATCTCAGGACCTCATTTCATTTTTTTTTGCTTAGTGCTTTTGAATTACTTCGCCATGAACCAGTTATACAGCTCGCCCGAATTGTTTGAAGAAAAAGATTTCTATGCTGAGGCAACGCGTCTAATTTTCAACGCTGTTGATCAGAATGAACTTCTCTCAACGCAGGTTGTTACAGAAATTTGTGACAGTGAGATGAGAACGATTTTCCCGCTAACGACTTAGAGATGTAAGTAGTTAATTTGTGATTATGTACTCCGGTTCATTCATTGCCTGTATTATAATTTGCCAGGCTTCCTATTCAGCATTTTCTCTTATTGTAACTCTTTGCTATTAATTATTGTCTATTTCCTTCGTGGTTATTTCGGCACATATATATATGGTGTTTTTATTTGTAGATTTCTCGATAACTTAAAAATTTAAAGACAGCTCCCCAGTAGGATTTTAGAAATATTAAAAACTTTTAAGAATTGCCTGCGAGTCCTGGCTCGAGGCCCTGTGTCGGCAGACGATGTCTCAGCACTCTTACTTTTGAAAACTGTCATGATATCTGCTTTGTGATTATAATTTGCTGTGGGTCTTTTCCGTTTGACACACAGAGTTCGATTTTATTTTAAATTTCTACACAGACGTAGTTTTGCATGCCGATTACGAAAATCAGAACCATTTTTTGGAGAAATTAATAATAAAAAAGTTACAACCCTTTAAAGATTGAATTTTTAGGTTAGGTTAGGTTAGGTTAGGTTAAGTAAAGATTGGTTTTTCCCTATTTAAATGTTCACTAATTTGTTATGTTGTTATGTATTGTGTTGTTATTGTAAATGTTAGTAATGTTATTTATCTTTTCCATGGGAACTAATTCAAACAATCATGAGCGATAGAGTGGACAATTTGAAAAGTTTGTGGAACAAACATTATAAAGGTTGGCTAAGTTATAAATCTTCAGTCTGTGTTGTAAGATGGTATTTTTGGTAATTGTTACGCTCACCTAACTTAACAGGAATATGTTATTACATTATTATTTGTATAATTTAGGTCTCGGGGGTACGGGGGCGGAGCCCCGGTAAAGATCACGCATCACAAATTGATCGGTATAGGGTTTTATATTTAAACGTAGTTACTTTTTATTTGCCATTGATACTTTTGGATTACTAAATTTTTAGACTCGGAAAAATGTGAGCTTTCAAATGGTATATGTTTTATGAGTATGTTTAATATTGAAAAATGGAACGCCCCACACGCAACAAGTTGAAAGCACATGGAACTGCCTTAAACGCTCTAATAAACGACGTTGCGGCACTCATCGTTCGATGATCGATTCCTGCCTCTGCGAGTTTATTTGGCGACGCAGACACGAAAACTGCGACCAGTTCCAAAAAATGCTACAGTGCATCGCAACATTTAATCGAAAATATTAATTTGTGTTGATTTTTGTCACTAATATTAATAAAATACTTTAAAGGGTTGTAACTTTTTTATTATTAATTTCTCCAAAATATGGTTCTGATTTTCGTAATCGGCATACAAAACTACGTCTGTGTAGAAATTTAAAATAAAATCGAACCATGTGTGTCAAACGGAAAAGATCCCAGGCAGTTTTTACAAAGTGGAGCCACCTCGATGGGCCGAAGTGGCCCCTAGTGTGCCCACTATAAAAATTTCTTGTGTTATGTTCTTATGTTCTTTGTGGTTCGGAACACACATAAAATTGCAGGTGCCCTCCGCCACCACGGAGGACATGCACAATACACAATTACGAACACAGTTAGATAGACCAGCCATGAGTGGATCCTAGGGTCTTTGTTGGTCTGAAACATTATAACATTATAATATATATATATATATATATATATATGTATGCGTTAACAACGGGCTCGTTACCCGGTGCTGGCAGATGATGCGTAGCACATCCAACTAATTTTACTTTTGAAAACTGTCAGGATACCTGCTTTCTCATTATAATTTGCTGGGCGCCCTAATCAGCGTTTTCTAATATTGTAACTGTCTCCCCATTATATATATATATATATATATATATATATATATATATATATATGGATGTATGTGTTAACAACAGGGTACCGGGCTTTTTAGCCGGTGCTGGCAGATGATGCGTAGCACATCCAGCTAATCTAACTTTTGAAAACTGTAAGGATATCTGCTTTCTCATTATAATTTGCTGGGCGCCCTAATCAGCGTTTTCTCTTATTGTAACTCTCTCCCCATATATATATATATATATATATATTATATATATATATATATATATATATATATATATATACATACATATATATGGATGTATGTATTAACAACAGGGTACCGGGCTCGTTACCAAGTGCTGACAGATGATGCGTAGCACATCCAGCTAATCTTACTTTTGAAACCTGTCAGGATATCTGCTTTGTCATTGTTATTTGCTGGTGCCCCTAATCGGCGTTTTCTCTTATTGTAACTCTCTCCCCGCATATATATATATGGTTGGAGGTATTGACAGCAGGGTACCGGGCTCGTTACCAGGTGCTGGCAGATGATGCGTAGCACATCCAGATAATCATACTTTTGAAAACTAAGTTTATCTGCTTTGTTATTACAATTTCTTGGCACCCTAATCAGTGTTTCCTCTTATTGTAACTCTCTCCTCATATATATATATATATATATATCTGTTAACAACCGGGCTCGTTACCCGACGCTGGTAGATGATGCGTAGCACACCCAACTAATCATACTTTTGAAAACTGTCAGGATATCTCCTCTGTGATTATAATTTCCTGGTGACCCTATTCGGCGTTTACTCTTATTGTAACTCTCTCCCCATACATATATACACATGCATATATATATATATATATATATATATATGCATGTATGTGTTAACAACCGGGCCCGTTACCCGGAGCTGGCAGATGATGCGTAGTACATCAAGCTAATCGTACTTTTGAAAAGTCTCAGGATATCTGCTTTGTGTTTATAATTTGCTGGGGCCCCTAATCGGCGTTTTCTCTTATTTTAACTCTCTCCCCGTGTGTATATATATATATATATATATATATATATATATATATATACAGGGTGGGCCAAAAGTCTGGATCCATAGGAAAATATTTATTTTAATACATAAATTACAACAAATGGTAAATACTTAAAATGAATATCAACTTTAACTCGTAAATGCGTATCCGTGATACTGTACAGTAGTTCGTACTCCAGTATAAATACTCAAATACTTTTTTATTTCAGCCCAGAAATGGCTTCGAATCTAACAACAGAAGACCGGGTAGAACTTGTGCTCATGTACGCAAGACAGGGCGCTACACACAGAGAAGTTGCTACCGAATTCAATAGAAATCATCCTGATAAGCATCCAGTAACGCATGCGACTGTTGGCAAGTTGTTTAAACGTTTCAAAGAAACAGGAAGTGTACATGATCGACGGCGTTCTGGTCGTCCAAAAACTGCAACTGATGAAAATACCTCTGCAATGGTATGTGAAACTTTAATGAATAGTCCAGTAAAGTCAACAAGAAGATTATCAAATGAAACGCGCATCTCGAGAACGTCAATTCGAAGAATTATTAAATCATAAATTCCATCCCTAAGTGTCTCGATGTCAGAGGCCGCCAATTTGAGCATTTGTTATAATTTGTTGTTTATACTGGAGTACGAACCACTGTACAGTATCACGGATACGCAATTACGAGTTAAAGTTGATATTCATTTTAAGTATTTACCATTTGTTGTAATTTATGTATTAAAATAAATATTTTCCTATGGATCCAGACTTTTGGCCCACCCTGTATATATATATATAAGCAAACAACCACAGGGAAAAGGAAAAAGAAATACGAAATCCGAGCGCTTTCGTGATATATTCACATCTTCAGGGAAAAACAAGTAATAGGATTTCGTGTTTCTTTTTCCTTTTCCCTGTGGTTCTTTGCTTATTAATAAGATCACGTGTTTTTCTGTGATTTTACTGCATATTATATATATGTATATATATATATATATATATATATATATATATATATATATATATATATCTGTTATCAACCGGGCTCATTACCCGCTGCTGGCAGAAGATACGTAGCACATCCAACTAATCTTACTTTTGAAAAATGTCAGGATATCTGCTTTGTGAGTATAATTTGCTGGGCGCCCTAATCGGCGTTTTCTCTTATTGTAACCCTCTCCCCATACCTATGTGTGTGTGTGTATATATATATATATATATATATGGATGTATGTGTTAACAACCGGGCTGGCAGATGCGTAGAACATCCCGCTAATCTTAATTTTGAAAACTGTCAGGATATCTGCTTTGTGATTATAATTTGGTGGGCGCTCTATTCGACGTTTTCTAATATTGCAACTCTCTCCCCATATATATATATATATATATATGGAAGTGTGTTAACAACAGGGTACCGGGCTCGTTTCCCGGTGCTGGCTGATGATGCGTAGCACATGCAGCTAATCTTACTTTTGAAACCTGTAAGGATATCTGCTTTGTGATTATAATTTGCTGGGCGCCCTATTCAGCTTTTTCTCTTATTGTAACTCTCTCGCCATATATATATATATATATATATATATATATATTGGATGTATGTGTTAACAACGAGGCTCGTTACCCGGTGCTGTCAGATGATGCGTAGCACATCCAGCTAATATTAATTTTGAAAACTGTCAGGATATCTGAGTTGTGATTATAATTTGCTGGACGCCCTAATCGGCGTTTTCTAATATTGTAACACTCTACCCATATATATATATATATATAGGAATAAAACCACGAAGGAAAGGAAACACAGAGTGGTGCTCAAGCGCTTTCGTCTGATGACATCCTCAGGAACACTGAAGAAAATAAAGAGTTCAAGACTACATATTCTTTACAAAAAAAAAATATAAATATAATATAGAAATAAAAATTGTGGGAGGAGCATACAAATTTGTAAGGAAAACTACCAATTTTAGCACTTCGCCTGAATTCAACACAAGATCAAATGGATTGTTTACAACCAATTTTATAGATAATTACTGAATGATATAGCGATCACAAAAAAAAATCAAAAATCAAAATAAATTGAAAAATAAAAATTGTAAGAGGAGCATACATTAATTTTTCATTTTTTTCTGGTCCTATGTATGAGTTGTCCTATGTATGAGTTGTCCTAGGTATGAGTTCTCCTAGGTATGAGTTGTCCTAGGTATGAGTTGTCCTAGGTATGAGTTGTCCTAGGTATGAGTTGTCCGGGTATGAGTTGTCTGGGTATAAGTTGTCCTGGTATGAGCTGTCCTGGTATGAACTGTCCTAGAACCGTGTTGACCATAGATGTTTCTTTTTCTTTCAAAGATTGTCTCTTCAATTCTTTCTCTGCCCTTATTTTTCCGGATTGCATTCTCTCTGTTTTCCTCACAAATTTAGCAGTATAGATTTTATCTTTTGAGCCTAGACAATATTTTCGAGGACCTCTTTGATCTTCCAAAAACTTTATATCTGCCACTTTATCTGTCGTTGACCTCATTCTATCCTTCTGAATTATTTCTACTGCATCTTGGCTTGCTATGTCAAAAAGCTTATCCATGCAATCCAAAAGGGCCTCTTTCTGTGACTCAAAGTGCTTTCTTCCTTTATTCTTCAAGAGAGATTCATGCTGTTTTATGAGGTCAAGCAACATCTTTCTTGGAGTGCTATGCTTGACAACATCTTTTGCAGGAATTGTAGCCATGACCCATACAGTCTTTACTTTCTTCAAAACTGCCAAAATGTTTTCTTCCTTTGATACGTAAGCAGTATTCATTTGGGCTCTTCTCAAAAAATAAAAATACTTAATAACATCTCCATTTGTTGGGAGCATACAGTGATGGGCAGTATCTAGATACATGTATCGCCGATACGTATCGATCGATACTTTTGTATCGGTATCGGTATCGCTTTAGCTACTTGACAAAAGTATCGATTTATCGGTATCGCTAAGGTCAATTTTCTTAAATGTATCGAAAAAAATCGATACTTCGATACATTAATAAGAATTTTTAAATATTTAAATAGATATTATAATATGACACTACTGAGTTATATTTATGAATATACATAAATAATAATGTTATTAAATATTTATTTAATGACAGTACTGCTCTACTGGTCACGTCACACAGTACGGCGCAACGTTTAAACACGTTTGTACTTGTGTTATTGAGATTAATTAACCATAATATAGAAACATTGTTAGCTGTAGAGAAGAAGCTAGAGCGTTTGAATTCGGAGGCATTTCGTCATTGTCAGCCACTTCTCAATGCAGTCACAGTAGGGTTCACTAAGCGGTTTGAAAAGTTTCTGTGCCTTGATGCGTCGCATGAGTGTAAAGCAGCAATACTGGCATCGTCTTCAAATCCTCTGGTCAAGTTAAAGTGGATGACAATAAAAGGCAAATTTAATACTAACATTGTCAAAAAGAGGGTTCAAGAAATGTTGGTTAATGCTGTTAAGAGCCTCAGCGAGCAGACCCCCCAGCAACAACGAAGTGATGCTGCATCTGACGGAAGTGCAGATGATTTCTTCTGTTATGAGTCTGCTTCCAGTAATGTCTCTGCAACCCAAGATTCCACTGAGATGGAAGTTTTACAGTATCTGGGTGACGGAAGTCATTCTCTCCAATCTCTGAGGCAGTACCCAGGAATTCTACGGGTCTTCCTGAAGTATAACACACCACTACCATCCTCTGCTCCTGTAGAACGGTTGTTTAGTTTGGCTGGTCACATTCACGCTCCAAAAAGGAATAGACTGTCTGACCAGATGTTTAGCCAGCTGGTATTTTTGAAGGGTAATAGTAATTACTTTTAATTGTTAGTGTAATATTTTCAGTCATTCATGTATCCTACAAAATTAAAACATACTTTCATTAAATAAAGCAATTGTTTTTATTTACATCTATAAAACCCATTAAAATGGCGTTGATTTTACTTACAGTGCGTACAAATTACTAGTATAAACAATAATATCTAATACGTACATATTAAATGAATAATTATAAAAATGTACCGGCGATACATGTATCGGCGATGCATGTATCGGTATCGGTATCGCTTAAGACATCTAGAAAGTATCGGCGTATCGGTATCGCCTAAGACGTTCTTCATGTATCGATGTATCGGTATCGCTTTAGCGATTTTCATGTATCGATGCCCATCACTGCAAGTGGGTAGCACAGATCACTTCCATTACCGTTCATTTTTTTCTAATTCGGCATCGATGTATTCCGGACTGGCGATCCTAAGAGCGCAGAGAAACATTGAAGAAAATATGGCCTTCTTAATGGTGGTGTTATGTCCAGAGTAAAAGTGTACGTAGGACAAGTTGTTTGTTTTTTCCGATAGATACTAAACTTAAAACCTGGGCTTTCCCTATGTACACACACATCCAAACACGGGATTGAGTTGTCTTGTTCCACTTCTTAAGTAAACTTAATGGAGGGGACTTGATCATTTAACTTAAGGAGGAAGTCATCCAGGTCACGATTCATGGGCCAGATACACAAAATATCGTCGACGTACCGCAACCATAGGATGCCAACCCCCAGGATTCTCGGAATGTAAGTAATTTCGGAAAACTCCATATAAATATTGGAGAAGAGGGGCGACAAGGGGTTGTCCATTGTGCAGCCCTCCAAAGAGATGCCTTTCACGAGGCACAACATGACTTGTCCAGCTTAATGTATCAGTTGAAGATGGAGAAATTGGGTGAAAGTTACGCATCCCCAGACATGTGCTGTATTTACAGCAATATCGTAAAGCACCAATTTTTTGGGGACTTCAGGCGCGGCTGCTGCGCATTGAACACATTCCCAACCACAGAGGGAAGAGTTTCAGCATTACATATGACAAGCCCCATTATGTGAATGCTGCGACTAATCTATTAACCAACATTTCGATATATATAAGAACGATTGAGGGAAAAAATTTCCAATTCGGTGATGAGCTTAACAGTGAAGCTACACTTTCGTGGCATTCAGTTATAATGATCCGAAGGCCTTTCACAGTCTATCGAGGGGTGAAATATCAGCGGGCTTGGATCCATTTTTTTAACCATACTACGCACCGCTGTCCCATTGTTGAAAAGAGGGGGTTAGATACCTCGGGATGAAGGCGTTACAATCAGATTTTAACGCGGTGGAAGACATAATGGGTGGAACTAAACCTAAAGAAGCTCTTAAAAAACATTTAAAACGTACACTGGACGAAATCATCAAAGATCCAAAGAGAAAAATGTGTGATGGTGGAAAGAAGAAGAAGAGGGCTGTCAGGAAGAAGGGGCCACCAACAAGTGGCGCTAAACGTAAAAGGACATCAAAAAAGAAGTGTTCTAAGCGAATGAAGCCTATGGCTGATCATTTTTTTAACCGATATAAGCTGAGGATACTGCTCTCACGAATCACAAGCTGATTACTACGTGTCGAGAGAGGTGACACTATTTCTGACTCGTCATGGCGCGCTTCATCCATCCGTGTAGCTCACAATGTTGTAAATCGGAACTGTCCCTCTTTGATATGCCCCCTACGCAGGTTTCTAATGAGCATAGTAACTTTATTACAATTAACCCATTAAACACAATTAGTTCACCGAGTACCCCTATAGAATTCGTGATATCCAACTCAGGCCTATACTTTTTTGATCCAAGCTGCATGCACATGTACCCTAAACTGCGTATAGCCCATTCAGATAGAACGGACTGCGATGATAGTTACTCTGCATACCCTGAAACCAACTTTCTACACTCCATATTCAGCCAGTGTGAGGTGTATTTAAATCAGGTTAACATCGCGGCAGAAACAGGTTATTATAACCTACGGGTCTATCTGGAAAATGTCCTCAACTTTTCAAAAGAAGTGAAGTGAAGGATACATTTTTAACTGCCGAGGGATATTATCAGACTAAAGACGAAAGTAGTATAAAGGATAAATTTAAAAATTCTAAAAAAAAGATATACGAATGGTTTGGACGTCTTCATACAGACTTCACGTTGCAGGAGAAACTGATTGTGAACGGCATCGACATGAAGCTAAAACTCAACCGTACGAATCCTGAGATGCATAAATCTGGGACCTGATCAAGAAGAGAGCACAAAACCCGTTGTGATTCACTTCATGGAAACATATCTGCGCATACGGCGAGTGAAATTAAGTTCCCCGAAATATGTAGTAATTGAAAAAAATTAATACACGCAACAGTAAAATACCCAATTAACAGAGTACAGATCAAGCTATACACGGTACCCGCCGGGTTGGCCTCGAAGCAGCTAGAAAACGTGACCCTTGGAGTTCTACCTAAAAGGTTATTAATTGGAATGCAAGATCACGCTTCGACGAATGGAAAATATAAAAAGAGCGCCTTTAATTTCGAGAATTTCGGCCTTAAAAATATAAATCCATACGTAAATGGCGTTGCATTGGGAGGGACTATGGTTACGAACTACTCATCAGACGCTGTGTTCCCGCTCTGCACGAGAGCATATAGTAAACTGGCCCATATTGCCGGTGGCTGTGACGAGCTTGGGATTGGCGTAACGCAGAAAGAATTTGTCGATCAATTTAACCTTTACCCATTTGATATCACCCCCGACTTATCTGCCGGTGTAAATACACACTTAAGTCCACAACAAAGTGGGAACATCTCAGTCAGACTGGAATTCGCCAACCCTTAGACGCGCCTATTAGTATACTAGTGTACCCCGAATCACAAGCTCTAATAGAAATTGACCGCCTCCGGAACGTCATCACAGACTTTTAAAATGGACGCGGGTACACTCCAGAGAGTAAGGAAAAGTGACCAAATCACACGCTCCAAATTTATCCGTGTGTTTGCGAAGAATGAAACATTGAAATTGCCCACTACGAGAGATTGGTGTAGTCTTATTGTCAACACCGACATTGTTGGTAGTGAGGGGATTCATTAGGTTGCAATCTATTTTAAAAATAGGGAAAGAATGTACTATTTTGATTCACTCGACACTCAACCCTGGAGTGACCATGTGGTTGTAAATTTATCGAACAGCTACATGTCCCTTCAATTGTCTGGAATCCTTACCGTTTCGAAGGATATTTTAGTAATACTTAGTAATAATCTCCTGCACATGTCACGTGGGAAGGGATTTATAAATTTTTAAAAATTATTCGATTTGTGCGACACTAAGATGAATGATGAGTTGTCATGCAGACAGATAAAAAAAAGGTTCCTATTTGTGTGCACTCGCTGTATTGTGTAAAGTTTTACGTGTGTATATATAATTGTAAAATGTCTCCATTAATGTTAATCTTATTTAATGGACGCTATTTCTGTAAGCCGAATTGTACTAAAACATGCTTTCTACCATTTAATAAATTGAATGAAAATACAATGTGTTTTGTTCTTAACCACAAAAAACTTACATTAGTTCCTCGATGACCTGGTATTCGTTGGACCGGATGTGAGCCAATACCTCGACCTCGGTATTCAGGTCACTGGGTTGGCTGCGCGGTAAAGCCTCTAAATCGCCGTCATTTATTTGCCTTTGATCAAAGCTGTCGCGAAAAGTAGCTATAACACGATCAAGTTCCGCATCGGTCCTTTAAGGGGAAATTAACATGATTAGTCCATATTGAATCTTTTTAATTAGAGGTAAATTAAATTAAAAGTTTAATTAAAGAGTTACAATAAGAGAAAATGCCGATAAGGGTGCCCGGCAAATTATAATCACAAACCAGATACTCTGACAGGTTTCAAAAGTAAGATTAGATGGATGTGCTACGCATCATCTGCCAGCACCGGGTAACGACCCGGATGTTAACACATACATCATATATATATATATATATATATATTAACTGCAAACAACACACAGTATAATTAATGTAAAGAACGACGCTTGTGTAGAAGAGCGTTCCGTACAAGATGAGGAGGGAGAACGAACAAATGAAAAATGAGGTACCACCGGGGAATCGAACCCGGGATCATCCGATTGCCGGTAAGATATGCTATCCACTACACCATGGACTTCGATCAATCAGGATTCGTAATTCTCCTACATACGAGCAGAACCCAATACCCTGAGGGGGCACCTTCGCATGCTGTACATACAGGGTGTTTCAGGAGGAAAGGTAAATACTTCGGGAGGTGATAGTATCGGTCATTGTGAGAAAAAAGTTCATATGAACATGTGTCTAATTCTGAATGGTTACGGAGATAGAGCTGTTTGAATCTGATGCGAGCGCAGCTCTTCCTTCCCCTTCCCTCCCCTATAACTTTGAACCATGTAAGCTGAAATGTAAGCATGTAACATAAGCCAATCGACAGCTGACTGTTGTGAGTGACATTGTTTGGTGTTTGAAGCAGTGTTAAGAATGCCACACACCTTCACACATGCCGAATATGCAGATATGGTGTATGTCTACGGTTTTTGCGATGGAAGTGCAACAGCTGCTGTTGCAGAATACCGTCGACGGTTTCCGAACCGCAGAATTCCGGATCGAAGAGTGTTTACCAGGGTTTTCAACACATTGCGTGAGATTGGTACACTTCCCAGCGCTCATGTTTCATTTGAACGTGAAGGTCAACAAGATGTGGATGAAGTGGAAAACATTCTTCAGTTGGTAGAGCGTAGTCCTACTACTAGCTCACGAAGAATTTCTACGCGTCTCGGTGTAACACAAACAAGAGTATGGCGAACATTACGTGAGGAAGGCTTGCATCCATATCATGTACAGCGTGTACAGCACCTTCAACCAGGAGACGCTGCCATACAACTGGAATTTTGTCATTGGGTAAAGCTAATCGCCGATTGCTTCGATTAATACTGTTCACCGATGATGCTACTTTCACCCGTGACGGTATCAACAACACTCGTAACTCTCATCGGTGGTCAGACGAAAATCCAAATGCCACTGTGGAAACAAATTTTTAACATCGCTTCTCTGCCAATGTGTGGTGCGGTGTCATCGATGATCAGCTGATTGGTCCTGTTACTTTAGCGAATCGTCTTACAGGACAAAGTTACCTAGAATTTCTGCAAAATGAATTGCCAGGACTATTGGAGGATGTTCCTTTGGCTACACGCTCTGGTATGTACTTTCAGTATGACGGAGCTCCTCCACATTCTACCGATCTGGTGATGCAATACCTAAATCAAACTTTCCCTGGTCGATGGATCGGCCGCGGTGGTCCCATTCAATGGCCACCAAGGTCTCCAGACCTCTCTCCGTTAGGTTATTGTTTGTGGGGGTGGATGAAAAGTCAAGTTTACAAAAGAAAGGTGGATACACGAAACGAATTGCTCGCGCGCATTTTGGATGCTGCTGCCCACATAAAGGAACCTTCAAGATCAACTCAGACAAACAACACGCGATCTTCGCATACGAGTTGCAAAGTGTATTGAGGTTGACGGTGGAATTTTCAAAAACGTATTATAAACTGTAACAAGTTTGTTATTTCTGTATCTGATACCATTCAAAATGCCAATGTTTAAACATTATATGTTAAAAACAGTAATTGGTTTCTCTTTCTTGATTACCATTAACAATGCTTTTGTATTTGTAGATTCAAACAGCTCTATCTCCGTAATCATTCAGAATTAGACACATGTTCATATGAACTTTTCTTCTCACAATGACTGATACTATCACCTCCCGAAGTATTGACCTTTCCTCCTGAAACACCGTGCATATACATTTTAACTGCAAACAACACAGTGTAATTAATGTAAAGAACGACGCTTGTGTAGAAGAGCGTTCTGCACAAGATGAGAAGGGAGAACGAACAAATGAAAAATGAGGTACCACACTGGAATCGAACCCGGGATCATCCGATTGCCTGTCAGATATGCTATCCACTACACCATGGACTTCGATCAATCAGAAGTCGTAATTCTCCTACATACGAGCAGAAACCAATGCCCTGAGGGGGCACCTTCGCATGCCGTACATATATACATTTTTCATTTGTTCGTTCTCCCTCCTCATCTTGTGCGGAACGCTCTTATACACAAGCGTCGTTCTTTACATTAATTATAATGTGTGTTGTTGCAGTTAAAATGTATAGGGGAAAGTGGGGCACAGTGGGACAAAAAAAATTTGTGACGTCATAACTCGTTTATTTAAAAACTTATTACAAAATTTAAAATTGGAAAAATAACTATCATCATAAAGGATTGATATGCATATGCAAAAGTAAAGAGAAGCTTGTTCCAAAAGGCTGTTTTTCGCCAATAAACTATAAAGGTGATTTTGTCCCACTGTGCCCCAGGTGGGGGCACAGTGGGACAAGCACTGGGGTACATTGGGACATGATTAGTTTATATCAATGAAACCAAAATTGAAATCAAATTTAAGATACGCATTCTGTCTCTTTGTTGATCCACATATTTTAGGCTTGGGGATGATGGTTTTAATATCACTGAGCTTGATAGAAGCCATATCCTGGACTTGTGGAAAGAAGAATTCCATCGACTTCCGCTTTTTCCTAAGATACGAAACTTCGTAGTCCCCTTCATCATCTTTGTCCTTAGTTACAAGGCCCACATAATATTTCTTGGATGGAGTAGCAAACTCAGCCAGAATGTAATCATTGACTTGGGGCTCTCCTTCCAATGTTGGTAACTCCTGGTCTTCATCGTTTGTCTCATCATCAAAACCATCAGATGTATGATCTGACAAAACTAATTCTTCACCAGATGATGAGTCCTCCTCAAAAACTAGTTTCCTGGATTTTGGCTTGATATTGGTATCTTTTGTGCCTTGGTTTTGTGTAGAGCATCGAGCTTTACACTGAGCGAGTGCTTCTTTCTCTGGAGTGTCAGTTGCAATCATACTACGTCCTCTCTTTCGGCCTCTTCCTGAGGCATAGCCTATAATATACATATTACATAATATAAAATAAAATATACATATAATATATATATTCACATCATTACGGGGCACAGTGGGACAGCGTCCCACTGTGCCCCATTTTAAGTGTCCCACAGTGCCCCGTGTGATATTTTTTTAAATTGAGTCAGCTACATCAAAAACTTTGAAAGCAAATGCTAAGAACAACAGCTCACTATGTAGACATATAGTTGTTATACTTATGCAATTAATATTAAAGAGTTATGGCAACCCAAATAAATCATAGAGACTTCCATACTTACAGCAAAATATTTACTTTCTTCCGTTCAAAGAGCAATGGCCTTGACCACAGAGAATCAGGAACAGCTAACCCTCCCAATGCAACGCTAGTGGAGGCACTAATCAAAAACTGTTACGTAGCCGAAAGCACCGCTGTCAGAGTTGCCAAATACTTCTGAAATCCCATTTGTCCCACAGTGCCCCGTGTCCCACTGTACCCCACCTTCCCCTATATGTACGGCATGCGAAGGTGCCCCCTCAGGGCATTGGTTTCTGCTCGTATGTAGGAGAATTACGACTTCTGATTGATCGAGGTCCATGGTGTTGTGGATAGCATATCTGACCGGCAATCGGATGATCCTGGGTTCGATTCCCGGGTGGTACCTCATTTTTAATTTGTTCGTTCTCCCTCCTCATCTTGTGCGGAACGCTCTTCTACACAAGCGTCGTTCTTTACATATATATATATATATATATATATACATATACATATATATATATATATATATATATACCTTTTATCGCGGCGTACAAAGCGACTGGGCGTATAAGACGATCCCCAAATTTTCAAATTAAAATATAGGTTTTGGGCTATACTCGCCATATAAGACGACCCCCTAATCGTGCACTTAATTCGGGGAAACAAATGAGCGAGTGAGGAATTACTGCTCCAATAGTCCAATAGTGGCTAGGCTGACATTTGCATTTTATTGTCGTCATGCAATCATACTACATATTATTTAAGGTTAGGCAACTTTCATTACATCGCACTTTTATTATTTTATTATAATAATGTGAATTAAGTTGAGTTTCAGTAGAAAATATTTGTGGCAGGAGTTACCGAGGCGGAGGTTAGCCTACCGTACACGCTCCATCAACCATCACCCATGTTAACAACTTAACATACACCACAGGATTTAAGGTTCACATTTTATACCTAGTGTATAGACGACCCCTAGTTTTGGGGGATTATTTTTAAGCTTCAAATGTCATCTTATGCGCCAGCATTTACGGTGTATATATATATATATATATATATATATATATATATATATATATATATACTGTATATAACCTTTGGTTAACCTTTGGTTTGCTTTCGCCCGAATTGTTCATTCTGACGAAGGTCAAGCTTTTTACTCCACCTTAGACCTACAGTTTAACGTGGAATCCGAACCACGCCCCATCAGCAGCCCAGCGCCTTAACCTCTAGGACACTTAGGGTGCCTATATATCTACCAACCACTTTCTTTATTGTGTGGAAGGATGAACAGCTGAGTTTTGCTGCGCGCTAGCTGCCGTCGGGTCTCGAACCCGGGGCCGATGGATTCGTAGTCAGCGACGTTAACCACTACACCGAGGATACTTACAACGAGAGAAAAAGCTGACTAGGGCGCCCAGCAAATTATAATCACAAAGCAGATATCCTGACAGTTTTCAAAAGTAAGATTAGCTGGATGTGCTACGCATCATCTGCCAGCACCGGGTAGTGTGCCCGGTTGTTAACACATACATCAATATATATATATATATATGGGGAGAGAGTTACAATATTAGAAAACGCCGATTAGGGCGCCCAGAAAATTATAATCACAAAGCAGATATCCTGACAGTTTTCAAAAGTAAGATTAGCTGGATGTGCTACGTATTATCAGCCAGCACCGGGTAACGAGCCCGGTCGTTAACACATACATTCATATATATGTATGTATGGGGAGAGAGTTACAATAAGAGCAAACGCCGATTAGGGTGCCCAGCAAATTATAATCACAAAGCAGATATCCTGACAGTTTTCAAAAGTAAGATTAGCTGGATGTGCTACGCATCATCTGCCAGCACCGGGTAACGAGTCCGGTACCCTGTTGTTAACACACACATCCATATATATATATATATATATATATATATATATATATAAAATCGGCGTTTTCTCTTCCCTTATTGTAACTCTTTCCCCGTGTATATATATATATATATATATATATATGTATGTATGTATATATATATATATATATATATATATATATATATATATATATGGATGTATCTGTTAACAACCGGGCTCGTTACCCGCTGCTGGCAGATGATGCGTAGCACATCCAGCTAATCTTACTTTTGAAAACTGTTAGGATATCTGCTTTGTGATTATAATTTGCTGGGCGCACTAATCGGCATGATATATGGCATCATCTGCCAGCAGCGGGTAACGAGCCCGGTTGTTAACAGATACATCCATATATATATATATATATATATATATATATATTATATACATTTAACTACAAACACGCAGTATAATTAACGTAAAGAACGACGCTTGTATAGGAGATATTCCGCGCAAGATGAGAGAGAGAGAGAGAACGAAACAAATGAAAAAATGAGGTAACCACCCGGGAATCGAACCCGGGATCTTCCGATTGCCGGTCAGATATGATAACCATTATATATATATATATATATTATATATATATATATATACACAGGGCGTCCCAAAAAAATGTATACACACACTTTAACAGCTGATAGCTCAATTGGTGTTTCTTTCTTTCCAAGTTAAACCCATTAGAATTAATAATGGCAGTCAGACTAAGCTTTGAACAAAGGAAA
The DNA here is from genome assembly GCA_023014485.1 of Bathynomus jamesi. Lineage (NCBI taxonomy): Eukaryota > Metazoa > Arthropoda > Malacostraca > Isopoda > Cirolanidae > Bathynomus > Bathynomus jamesi. Next base: position 1,584,490 of record JAJOZX010000203.1, on the reverse strand, counting down.
TTCATTCTAAAATGCTACTGGAAGTGTGAAAACGCAGTTGAAGTGCAAAGACAGTTTAGGAGGGAGTTTCAAACAGATCCACCAACGCGACTTACCATCACTCGAATTAGAGATAAGTTTGAAGCCGATGGAACTGTTCAGAATGTCCACAAGAAGCGTTCCGGAAGACCACGGACATCGACAAGCCCTACAAAGCAAGAAAGAGTACTGGAAACGTATCACCAAAGTCCAAGAAAATCTGTGCGGCAAGCGAGTCGTGAGGTAGGAATTTCAGAATCGTCTGTCCAACGCATTTTGAAGCGCTGTCAATGGAAAAGTTACATTCCAAGATTAGTCCATGCTATTAATGAAGATGATCCGGACCGAAGAGTGGAGTATTGCGAGTGGTACTTGGCACGATGTGGATGTGGATTGGACGAAGGGGTTTCGTAGAATACCCTCCGCGTTCACCAGACCTCACACCACTAGACTTTTTTTTATGGGGATACTTAAAAGACAAAGTCTACGCTATAAAACCTGCAACAGTCGCTGAATTGAGAGCAGCCATTGAACGAGAATGCACACAAATACCAAACGAAATGTTTCGTGATGTTTGCGATTCCATTGCTTCGCGTTATCAGCCAGCAGTGCCTGGACCAGAACGGACGTCAGTTTGAAAACAGGCGTTGACAAAACAATTAAATAATGTCTGTAGATTCTATTACATTTTGAAAATGAAATGTATTTTAATAAACACTGCCTTTATAAGTATTTAAAGTGTGTATACATTTTTTTGGGACGCCCTGTATATACACGGGGAGAGAGTTACAATAAGGGAAGAGAAAACGGCGATTAGGGGCCACAACAAATTATAATCACAGAGCAGATACCCTGAAAGTTTTCAAAAGTAAGATTAGCTGGATGTGCTTCGCATCATCGGCCATTTCTGGGTAACGAGCCCGGTTGTTGACACATATATATATATATATACACACACACAATATATATATATATACACACACACACATAGTATATATATATATATATATATAATGAGAAACGTTTTAGATAAGTTTGTTTTGCAGAATTTAATGAATATGTCAATCCTTTTAATTGTAAATATTGATATAACAATAGCTTAGGAGCATTTACTGCAGATCCATCAGTAATAGTTCGCTAGATCTTTAAACACATGCGTTATAAGTAATATAATGAATCAACCCTCAAGTCCAATTTATACAGACTAAAGGGTCATCCAGCTTATACAACTTTATACACTTAAGTAATAACTTAGTTATACGTTAATATAAACCAGAGGTTCTAGTTAATATGTATTTTAGTATCAAAACCAATTTTCATACAACAGATTATCTAATAGTTATCAGATCGACAGTGGTCTCTGACTTTTGCACAGTACTGTATATATATATATATATATATATATATATATAATATATATATATATATATATATACACACTATATGTGTGTGTGTGTATATATATATATATATATATATATATATATATATATATATATACATACACACACATAGTATATATATATATATATATATATATATATTATATATATATATATATATATACAGTACTGTGCAAAAGTCAGAGACCACTGTCGATCTGATAACTATTAGATAATCTGTTGTATGAAAATTGGTTTTGATACTAAAATACATATTAACTAGAACCTCTGGTTTATATTAACGTATAACTAAGTTATTACTTAAGTGTATAAAGTTGTATAAGCTGGATGACCCTTTAGTCTGTATAAATTGGACTTGAGGGTTGATTCATTATACCGGGTGTTTCAAAAGTCCCTCACTAATTTGATTTTCAATTTTCTTTGCAGCTAATCGACCAACGACGTTCATCTTGTGGTAAACTCTTACTCAGTAGTTGAGAATTTTTTTGAGTCTACATTTGAAGTTTTGCTCCGTTTTCTTCTGCTACCATGCTGACTCTAGAGCAGAGGTGTAAAATCGCTGCATGGCAGGAGGTTTTTCAATCTGTGGTCGAAGTGCAGCGACGATTCCGGGCAGTCTACGGACAGCATTATGCACCGGATAGGAACACCATCGTCGCCACCCACCGGAAGTTTATGGAGACCGGATCCGTAAAGGACAAACCACGGTCAGGAAGACCTCGAAGTGGGCGGAGTGAGGAGAATGTCGAAACTGTCCGTGAGGCGTTTACTCAGAGTCAAGGAAAGTCCATTCGGCGAGCTGCTGCGGAACTGAACATCAGCGCGACATCTATCCAACGGATTTTGCGGCGTGGTCTCAAGCTGTATCCGTACAAGATCCAGGTGGTTCAGAAGCTGGAACCTCAAGACTACGATTGCTGGGTGGAGATGTGTGAGACACTGCTGCATCACTACGAAAGAGACCCATCGATCCTGGAGCACATGTGGTTCAGCGACGAAGCTCTCTTCCACCTTTCTGGTCGCGTCAATCGGCACAACACCCGCATCTGGGGAACTCACAATCCTGCGGAGATCCGTGAACATGAAAGGAACACGCCAAAATTGGTCGTCTGGTGTGCCATCTCCTCAGCTGGGCTGATTGTTCCGTTCTTCTTCCGGGATCAAGATGGAAATTCCGTGAACGTCAACGGAGACAATTACCTTCGGATGCTTCAGGAGTTCTGCATCCCCCAACTGTCAGCTGTAGCTGACATGCAAGAAGTAATTTTCCAGCAAGACGGTGCCCCTGCTCATTACTCGCGTGAGGTTCGCTCATTTCTGAATAAGCAGTTCCCGGATCGGTGGATTGGTCGTCGTGGTCCCATCGAATGGGCTGCTCGCTCGCCTGATCTTACCCCATGCGACTTCTTTTTGTGGGGCTACATTAAGAGCAAAGTGTACGCCACCAAGCCGCGAGTCCTCCCCACACTAGAAGAACGGATCAGGAATGCGTGTGCTTCTGTTACTCCCGAAATGTTGTCCAATGTCGGCCAAGAATGCGTAAAACGGTGGTTCGCTTGTTTCGAAAAAGACGGTGCCCACGTTGAGGTGTACCAGTGACTTTCCAGTAGACTTATGAAGCCAAGTTTGATGCCACCAAAATTCCCATGAATCGTAGACTCAGCAACCAAATTGTCATTTGGTTCCTCTTGTAATTGCTATTTTAATAAAATTTTAAAAATAATGAGAGACTTTTGAAACACCCTGTTATTACTTATAACGCATGTGTTTAAAGATCTAGCGAACTATTACTGATGGATCTGCAGTAAATGCTCCTAAGCTATTGTTATATCAATATTTACAATTAAAAGGATTGACATATTCACTTAAATTCTGCAAAACAAACTTATCTAAAACGTTTCTCATTATAATCCTAATTCATGCTGATTTTTTCTTTCACAGGCTTAAGAAATGACAAAAAGTACAATTTCTGATGAGATTAGATATAAAATAATACATTTGCATGGTGAGGGACTGAGTCAAAGAAAACTAAGTGAATCTACAGGCGTTTCCAAAACTGGTGTACAGAAAATCTTGGCTCGTCACGACTCAATGGAACCCCCAGCTTATCGCCCTAAATCAGGGAGGCCCTCTAAGCTTTCTCCATCTGATCTACAATATCTAAAGATTACTTCCCTTCGAGACAGACGCAAATCCAGCACTTCACTTGCAGCAGATCTCGAAAAAACAATAGGTGTCTCAGTTGATCCCTTTACTGTATGAATGAAACTTAACTCAGTAGGTCTTAAAAGACGTGTTGCAGCAAAAGAGCCACTTTTAAGGAATGGAAATAAAGAGAAGAGAACAAAATGTGCTTTGGAACACAAGTATTGGACATCTGAGACCAACGGAATTAAGCTTCCTTCGCACAGTAAAAGGATCAACTGAGACACCTGTTGTTTTTTCGAGAACCGCTGCAAGTGAAGAGCTGGATTTGCGTCTGTCTCGAAGGGAAGTAATCTTTAGATATTGTAGATCAGATGGAGAAAGCTTAGAGAGCCTCCCTGATCTAAGGCGATAAGCTGAGGTTCCATTTGAGCTGTGACGAGCAAAGATTTTTTGTACACCAGTTTTGGAAACGCCCGTAGATTCATTTATTTTTCTTTGACTCAGTCCCTCATCATGCAAATGTATTATTTTATATCTAATCTCATCAGAAATTGTACTTTTTGTCATTTCTTAAGCCTGTGAAAGAAGAAAAACAGCATGAATTAGGATTATAATGAGAAACGTTTTAGATAAATTTGTTTTGCAGAATTTAAGTGAATATGTCAATACTTTTAATTGTAAATATTCATATAACAATAGCTTAGGAGCATTTACTGCAAATCCATCAGTAATAGTTCGCTAGATCTTTAAACACATGCGTAATAAGTAATATAATGAATCAACCCTAAAGTCCAATTTATGCAAACTAGAGGGTCATCCAGCTTATACAACTTTATACATTTAAGTAATAACTTAGTTATACGTTAATATGAACCAGAGGTTCTAGTTAATATGTATTTTAGTATCAAAACCAATTTTCATACAACAGATTATCTAACAGTTATCAGATCGACAGTGGTCTCTGACTTTTGCACAGTACTGTATATATATATATATATATATATATATATATATATATATATATATATATATATATATATGATGAATAAAACCACGAAGGAAAGGAAACACAAAATGTCATTAGGGGTAACTATTATATTTTTAGCCAAAAACCAAAACTTAAACCTCAACTGGCAGAATTCTGCCAGTTGAGGTTTAAGTTTTGGTTTTTGGCTAAAAATATAATAGTTACCCCTTTTTCTTTTTCTTTGATGCATTCAATCTGACGTGAAGGCAGCGAGTCTTTTGCTTATATTGAGGTTCTAAATGTAGCATGGCTAGGTGCTTTAAACCCTAGATCCATGTCCCAAAGCTGGATCCTGTCTGCTTTGCAGATAGCTGGTGAGGGAAGCTATATTTATGGGACCTCTTTGCGAGTGACCCGTTGCCCACGTCGGGCTAGCATCATGAAAAAGAAAAACTATGGTATTTGTCATTTACCATTACTTATTCGGACTATAGTGGATTTAATTACCCCAGAAGAGTTCCTTGTTCCATGCACTGTCTGTGTGTATCATAAAAAACTCAGGGGACCATTCTGAGTTCATTCCCATCTTGAAACGGACATGTTATGTGCCTTGAAAAGTGGACGCTCAATTCTGCCAGTTGAGGTTTAAGTTTTGGTTTTTGTCTAAAAATATAATAGTTACCCCTTTTTCTTTTTCTTTGATGCATTCAATCTGACGTGAAGGCAGCGAGTCTTTTGCTTATATTGAGGTTCTAAATGTAGCATGGCTAGGTGCTTTAAACCCTAGATCCATGTCCCAAAGCTGGATCCTGTCTGCTTTGCAGATAGCTGGTGAGGGAAGCTATATTTATGGGACCTCTTTGCGAGTGACCCGTTGCCCACGTCGGGCTAGCATCATGAAAAAGAAAAACTATGGTATTTGTCATTTACCATTACTTATTCGGACTATAGTGGATTTAATTATCCCAGAAGAGTTCCTTGTTCCATGCACTGTCTGTGTGTATCATAAAAAACTCAGGGGACCATTCTGAGTTCATTCCCATCTTGAAACGGACATGTTATGTGCCTTGAAAAGTGGACGCTCAATTCTGCCAGTTGAGGTTTAAGTTTTGGTTTTTGGCTAAAAATATAATAGTTACCCCTTTTTCTTTTTCTTTGATGCATTCAATCTGACGTGAAGGCAGCGAGTCTTTTGCTTATATTGAGGTTCTAAATGTAGCATGGCTAGGTGCTTTAAACCCTAGATCCATGTCCCAAAGCTGGATCCTGTCTGCTTTGCAGATAGCTGGTGAGGGAAGCTATATTTATGGGACCTCTTTGCGAGTGACCCGTTGCCCACGTCGGGCTAGCATCATGAAAAAGAAAAACTATGGTGTTTGTCATTTACCATTACTTATTCGGACTATAGTGGATTTAATTATCCCAGAAGAGTTTCTTGTTCCATGCACTGTCTGTGTGTATCATAAAAAACTCAGGGGACCATTCTGAGTTCATTCCCATATATATATATATAATATATATATATATATATATATATATATATATATATATATATATATATATATATATATATATGGGGAGAGAGTTACAATGAGAGAAAGCGTCGAGTAGGGGCAACAGCAAATTATAATCACAAAGCAGGTATCATGACAGTTTTCAAAAGTAAGATTGGCTGGATGTGCTACGCATCATCTGCCAGCACCGGGTAACGAGCCCGGTTGTTAACACATACATTCATATATATGTATGTATTGGGAGAGAGTTACAATAAGAGAAAAAGCCGATTAGGGCGCCCAGCAAATTGTAATCACAAAGCAGATATCCTGACAGTTTTCAAAAGTAAGATTAGCTGGATGTGCTACGCATCATCAGCCAGCAACGGGTAACGAGCCCGGTACCCTGTTGTTAACACATACATCCATATATATATATATATATATAAATATATATATATATATAATTATATTATATATATAGAAGGCCATATTTTCTTTAATATCTCTCCGCACTCTTAGGATCGCCAGTCCGGAATACATCGATGCCGAATTGAAAAAAATGAACGGTATTGGAAGTGATCTGTGCTACCCACCTGCGTTTATGGAATCTTGTCTTAACAAGGCAAAACGAACCTTCTATCGTGTGAATAATAACACTCGCACTTTGTCAAAGAATATGATAATAAAAACCCACTCTAATAGACAGAGTTCATTTCCACAACAGTTTCGATGCCCACTGGCATCCTTTTCGGGTGGATACAGAAAAATGAATGAACCAAAAACAAGAAGGAAAACAGTCCAGGGACCATTAAGAAATTCGCATCTAGGTTAGATCCCGTTCCCCCGATCCCAGAAGGGCATTTTTTTTATTAAAGGGTCCCGTTTATAAGTACATTCGCACAAATTAAAACTATCTTCTTGTTCTATACATACAGATTCTATTATTTTGACATAATTACTGCATTTATTATTGCATTTACGTTTTTTAACATTTATTATTATTACCTTTACACTGATTATTACATTCATTTTATTACCTTTATTATTACGTTTATTCCATTTACATTTATTTCCACAATTATTACTTCCATTATTACATTTACGTTTATTATTCCATTTACATTTTACAGAAAAAAAAAACCCGAATGAACCAAAAGCGAGTAAGGAAACAATCCAGAGACATTTAAGAAATTCACACTTTGGTTAGAACCCGTTCACCCGACGCCGTAAGGAATTTTTTGACAAAGAATCTCATTAAAGGGTCCAACTTATAAGTACCTTCGCACAAATTAAAATTATCCTCTTTTTCTATACATACAGATTCTATTATTTTTCTTTTGACATAATTATTACATTTATAAAGTACCTTACTTAATTCCCAATGTATAGCATGATTATTTTGGCTGGCGTGATAAAAAATGGCATTATTGGTATTACAACTTCTGAAGGCATATTTGTGTTCTTTAATACGGGTTTCAATATTTCTTCCAGTTTCTCCTACGTATACTAAATCACAACTTTTTCAGGGAATGCTGTAGACACAGGCTTGTTCCTCTTTTGCAACGTTATTCCTAACCAATTTACCTTTCACGGGAGACGAATATTTGAACGCCAAAGCAAACTTAAAATCTTTCGTCAACGGTTTTACTCTTTCTAAGCCGGCAATGTAAGGCAAACTCACATATTGTGTTTGGTTAACTGAAGGTTCCCGAGGGGCATAAAAAGATATTCTGACTTTAAAATACGCCTTTCTGATAAACCACTCAGGATATTTTAATTCCTTAAAAATGTTCCGAATCTTTGAATTTTCCTGGTCCAGCAAATGTGGGCTACAAATCCTGAGTGCTCTTAGAAATATGGAAGAAATAACTGAGCTTTTAACCCCTTCATCATGATATGAAAAATAATGAATGTACGATTTACAATGAGTAGGTTTTCTATAGACCGTGAAATTGGGCTTTCCGCTTTCGTTAATAACCAAAACATCTAGAAAAGGTAATTGTTTGTCGTTCTCCCATTCATATTTAAATTTAATTGAGGGAACAAGATTATGTAATGACTGAAAGAAAGTGTCAAAGTTGTTCCAGTGGTCAGGCCAAAATGAGAAAATATCATCTACATAACGAAACCAAATTAGATTCCTGGGACATATTGTTTGCAACAATTCCGACTCATAATATTCCATGTATAATGTACTCAGTATTGGGGATAAAGGGGACACCATTCCCATACGAAAACGTTGCAAATAAAATTCTTCACCGAAGGAGAAGGCATTATTGGTGATACAGAGTTTTATCAGCTCTAAAAATACAGATGTGGGCATGCCTAGTTCTACGTTACATGTTGGCAATTTTCTATCTAAAAACTAAGTACATCATCAATGGGAACTTTCGTAAACAAGGACTCAACGTCAAAACTGATCATTCTTCCCCACTTTAAATCTAAGGACATAACTTTGTTAATAAAGTCACAGGAATTAGTGATGTGCGAGCCTGAAAATTTACCAACTAGTGGGGACAATTTATCTGCAAGAAATTTAGATAACCTGTAACTAAAGGAACCCCTGTGTGAAATAATGGGACAGAGTGGTATATTAATTCTATGGGTTTTGGGTAAGCCGTAAATGTTGGGGAGTTTGGGGTTAATCTGTAGAAATCTTTTAGGGTCAATCGCCGGGACATCTTTTAATAAGTTCCTGATAGTTTTGTTGAATTCAGCAGAAAGACGCTTTAGGGGGGACGATCTGACTTTGGTGTAGGTGAATTCATCACTAAGTAACGCTTCCATTTTTTGTTTATAATCACACTTGTCCAAAATAACCACAGTGTTACTTTTGTCCCCTTTAGTGACAAATATTGTTTCATTCTTCCTGAGCTTGTCTAAAACTAACCGGAATCTTTTGGGAATCGAGTCCATTGAGTTGAAATGGTCCAAAAACTTGCTCAGAATCAAACCATTTAAACACAGAATATCCCCTCTTGAATTAACTACGGAAGACACAAAATCTAAAACAATGTTTTTATCGGGTTTAAGGGCAAAGGACAGGGGTTAAAAGCTCAGTTATTTCTTCCATGTTTCTAAGAGCACTCAGGATTTGTAGCCCACATTTGCTGGACCCGGAAAATTCAAAGATTTGGAACATTTTTAAGGAATTAAAATATCCTCAGTGCTTTATCAGAAAGGCGTATTTTAAAGCCAGAAATTTTTTTTATGCCCCTCGGGAACCTTCAGTTAACCAAACACAACATGTGAGTTTGCCTTACATTACCGGCTTAGAAAGAGTAAAACCGTTGACGAAAGATTTTAAGTTTGCTTTGGCGTTCAAATATTCGTCTACCGTGAAAAGTAAATTGGTTAGGAACAACGTTGCAAAACAGGAACAAGCCTGTGTCTACAGCATTCCCTGTAAAAGTTGTGATTTAGTATACGTAGGAGAAACTGGAAGAAATATTGAAACCCGTATTAAAGAACACAAATATGCCTTCAGAAGTTGTAATACTAATAATGCCATTTTTTATCATGCCAGCCAAAATAATCATGCTATAGATTGGGAATCAAGTAAGGTACTTTATAAATGTAATAATTATATCAAAAGAAAAATAATAGAATCTATATGTATAGAAAAAGAGGATAATTTTAATTTGTGCGAAGGTACTTATAAGTTGGACCCTTTAATGAGATTCTTTGTCAAAAAATCCCTTACGGCGTCGGGTGAACGGGTTCTAACCTAAGTGTGAATTTCTTAAAAGTCTCTGGATTGTTTCCTTACTCGCTTTTGGTTCATTCAGTTTTTTTTTTTTCGGTAAAATGTAAATGGAATAATAAACGTAAATGTAAATATAATAGTGGAAGTAATAATTGTGGAAATAAATATAAATGCAATAAATGTAATAATAAAGGTAATAAAATTAATGTAATAATTAGTGTAAAGGTAATAATAATAAATGTTAAAAAACGTAAATGCAATAATAAATGTAGTAATTACGTCAAAATAATAGAATCTCTATGTATAGAACAAGAAGATAGTTTTAATTTGTGCGAATGTACTTATAAGCGGGACCCTTTAATAAAAAAATGCCCTTCTGGAGTCTGGGGAACGGGATCTAGCCTAGGTGCGAATTTCTTAATGGTCTCTGTATTGTTTCTTTCTCGCCTTCTTCATTTGTTTTTCGATTTATAATTTTTGTATACTAAACAACAATGTAATAATCAATGTAATAATAAATTTATAATTTCTGTAATAAATAATAATGCAATATTAACTGCAATAAATTTAATAATAAATTTAATAATTATGTAAAAAAATAATAGAATTTGTATGTATAGAACAAGAAGATAGTTTTAAATTTGTGCAAATGTACTTATAAGCGGGTCCCTTTAATTTAAAAAAAATAAAAAATGCCCTTCCAGTGTGGGGAGAACGGGATCTAACCTAGGTGCGAATTTCTTAATGGTCCCTGGACTATTTTCCCTCTTGTTTTTGGTTCATTCGTTTTTCTGTATCCACCCGAAGAGGATGCCACTGGGCATCGAAACTGTTGTGGAAATGAACTCTGTCTATTAGAGTTAGTTTTTATTATCATATTTTGACCTTCACGTAGAAAAAGTGAAGTTTTTGCATTTATTGTCAAAGAATATTTTAGTACTTCCATTTTTCCCTGGCTCTTTAAAGGCATTGCTAATGTACTTAAACTTTTGGATATTAATGTAGTATTTTCATATAACAATATTGTGAAAAATATCATTGTAAAAAATAGCCCTACCAATAATTCCGGCATTATCTATAAAATTGTTTGCAAACAATGTGATTCCTTTTACATTGGTCAGACGGGAAAGGATTTGCATACACGTGTAAAACAGCATCAATATTCCATTAGAACGGGACAGTCGTCTAGTGCCCTTTTTGTCCATTTGTCAGAGTTATCCCATTGTATTGATTGGAATAATGCTATAATTTTGTTTCACTCTAGCAACATTGTTAATAGAAATATTCTTGAGTCTGCTATTATCCAACTTACAAATAACTTTAGCATGAGCAAAGGTCTTTTTCAACTCGATCCCGTTGTTTTGAATTCGTTCAGAACAGATTTAGACAAGAAGGGCAGAGTGCTAAAACTTTGGTAATTTTACCTTATAAATTTGTATGCTCCTCTTATAATTTTTATTTTTCAATTTTTTTTTTTTTGTGACCTATATATCATTCAGGCATTATCTATAAAATTGGTTGTAAACAATCCATTTGATCTTGTGTTGAATTCAGGCAAAGTGCTAAAATTTGTAGTTTTCCTTACAAATTTGTATGCTCCTCCCACAATTTTTATTTCTATTTTTATCATATATATATATATATATATATATGTATACAGGGTGTTTGAAAACTTCCTGTACAAATTGTAATGGGGGATAGGCAACACCAAGACAAACCCTTTTCGTCTATAAGTGTATGTCCGCTGACGTCACCATTCGGCGCGAGAGGGCGCCGCTGCAATTGGCTAAAAGGTGAAGTGGGCTAGACTCGCGCTTGCCGCGGGCATTCTTAAATCGGACGTAGTACGCGTAACATGGAGCGCTTCACGCCTGCTGAGATGGCTGACATGCATATGGTGTATGGGGCTGCCAATGGAAACGGAAGAGCTGCTGTGAGGTTGTACCGACAGCGCTTCCCAAACTGACGTGTGCCAAACCACCAAACGTTTGCGTATTTGCATCGGCGACTGCGAGAAACTGGAACATTCCATGCAAGCATGCATGACACTGGTCGGGAGAGAAACGTGCGCACTCCTGACGTCGAGTCGGGCAGGCAGCAGGTACGGCCCAATCAACTTGCCATGGACGATACCCGCCCAAACATTGACGGCGAACCGTTCTTGATGAGCATGCACCCGTGTAGCATGTGGATTTGCGTGCGCCCACACGTGAGAATTGTGCATGTTAAACACACCCTCACGTGTGAAACAGGCCTCATCTGAGAACAGCACATAAGCCGGAAAATTAGGCTGCACCGCTGTCTGCTGCAGAAACTAGCGTGCGAATTCCACACGAAGAGGGTAATCCCGAGGTTGTAATGCCTGGACTCTCTGACGATGAAACGGATGTAACTGCTGCTCGTGCAACACTCTCCAGACCAGGTCGTGGTTCACACCGAGGATACGTGCAACACCTCGCGTGCTTGCGCTTGGATTGTCCTCAAATCGCCGTAGGATTTCTTCTTCCATGTCAGGAGTGCGCACGTTTCTCTCCCGACCAGTGTCATGCATGTTTGCATGGAATGTTCCAGTTTCTCGCAGTCGCCGATGCAAATGCGCAAACGTTTGGTGGTTTGGCACACGTCTGTTTGGGAAGCGCTGTCGGTACAACCTCACAGCAGCTCTTCCGTTTCCATTGGCAGCCCCATACACCATATGCATGTCAGCCATCTCAGCAGTCGTGAAGCGCTCCATGTTACGCGTACTACGTCCGATTTAAGAATGCCCGCGGCAAGCGCGAGTCTAGCCCACTTCACCTTTTAGCCAATTGCAGCGGCGCCCTCTCGCGCCGAATGGTGACGTCAGCGGACATACACTTATAGACGAAAAGGGTTTGTCTTGGTGTTGCCTATCCCCCATTACAATTTGTACAGAAAGTTTTCAAACACCCTGTATATAATATATATATATATATTTTTTTTTTGTAACCTATATATAGTCTTGAACTCTTTATTTACTTCAGTGTTCCTGAGGATGTCATTAGACGAAAGCGCTTGAGCACCACTCTGTGTTTCCTTTCCTTCGTGGTTTTATTCATCATAAATATTTTTCACGTGTTACTTTCGTGAAATAATTTTCATATAATGAACACCACGCATTCTTTCGGCTTGCTGTTCCCTCTCTTGTCTCCGTCTGTGTCCGTGTTTTCTTCTACATTAATGAAGGGGCTTGCAATTCGTATCCGACGAAAGTTTCTTACTAATTGTCTAGAGGAGCAGGTCCTTCCCAAGTCCCTCCTTCCGATTCGCCTCAGACAAATTGACGACCATCCGTTCAACAACTTCAGCAGATTAATTTTAAAGAAACATATTGAAGTCACCAGACAAAATGAGTGGTCCGCCTTCAAAAATTTAAGCATTGCCAAACGTAATTTTGTGACCGTTATTCCCCAACAGTTGATCCAACCTTTGTTTGATGAAATTTACAACGAGTTGCGTGGGAGAAATTCTTCACTTCGTAACGTTTTGGATCACAAAATTAAAAGTCTCATTCGAAATAGACAGTGGAGTAAAAAAGCAAGCTCAAAATGTGTTTTGAACCTTTCTTCGAAAAACATTAGTGACGATGCAAAAAGTGCCCTTGGATTTGGTATGTCCTTTTTTATTGTTAAAAAACCTTCTGCTTTACAAATTTGTTATAGTCTTGCTTGTTTTGAAAAACAGTGTAATCCTCCTCAGTCTTTGGTTAACATAGTTAAAGGCCTTGTCTATAGTGCTGCGAATAGTACTTAAGAAAATAACTTTCCTAAAGGTTTTCGCAATAGCCTCTCACAATTAAAAAAAGATGGTGAGCTCCATATTACTAAAGCAGACAAGGCTAACACCATAGTTATTATGGACAAAGTGGACTACATTAGAAAGATGAACGAGCTGCTCCAGGACCCCGCCACATACAGAAAACTTATAGTCTAGGATCTGGCACAGAGTTCGAATGAATTTCTGGATGCAGAGGTTTTGACGACTGATCTAGACTAATTTTGGGGCGGAGAATCCGAATTTTTCTATGCCATCGCACCAAATTGGTGCGAAAGTGGTCAAAATGGCAAAAAATTGGCAAAAATGGCAAAATTTTATCAGTTTGTCGTATTTTTGTCATATTCTTGAGTTGAAAAATTTTTTAAGGGCAATTTTTTGTTTGAGAATCTGTTTTTGTTACATACTGCTGCCTGAACCAAGAAAACTGACAAAAATGTCAAAAAATAACAGCAAAAATAGTAAAAAATTAAGTAAATATTGTCAAAAAATCGCAAAAATGAAATTTTTGGCTATTTTGGCGTATAAACTAGCTCTAACCAATCATATCGAACTAAATAGTCAAGAAATTAGATATTAATAGCTCTGCAAGAATTTATTAAAACAAAGTATGCACAAATGTCTAAATTTCGGGTATAAATCGATAAAAATGGTTGTAAAATACTTGAAAAAATAGCTAAAAAACAAAAAAATAGTACTAATTTTGTTATTCTTAGGCTTGCTTGTTGTAAAATGCTTGAACTTCTTATAGAATCGATCTATTTGATTTCTTTAGAGTAACTAAATCATATTTATTGTGTTTCAGGTTTAGTATTGGTAGTAGCTACAAATTGAGGATCCCTGTATTCATTATGTGATTCAACAGATGATAGATCATGGTAAGTAATAATCGAATTGAATATTTAAAACATAAATATAAAGACCAATGTGTCACAAATGAATTTTTATATGTATAGAATAGAACCAGTTTATTATAAGATAAGTGCCATTTAATACTTTTTCTTTAACAGATCTTTCGTCGGTAGCTTAATTATATATTCATTTAGCATAAAATTGTGTTACAAGAACCTGTTTCTGTGTTTCAAGAACATTTTTGCCGGTTTTCGCAGGTGACGGCACAATAAGCACGCGGTATACCTACGTTGTAATTTATAAATTTCCAAACGCTCGTTTTTTGTTTTGTTTGTTTTTTAACTAATTAAAAGCATGGCACCACCGTCACGCACTTACAGTCGTTGTGAAGGGAAATTTGCCGCTTACGCGTTTACAATGGCTAATAATAATGAACAGTTAGTTTGCAGATGGTGCTCGAGCATGGAAGTGCTGAGGAACGAGTTACAACGTGAGAGGGAGGCCAGGGTGAGGCTTGAAGAAACCGTGATGCTCCTGACGGCAAAATTAGAATCCCTTGAGACTCCAGTTACGACCCCTCCTGCCTCAGTTTCTACTAATAATATAAATAGTACTAATAGCCCTCTCTCTTTCCCTAGTTCCCAACCCTTCGTTCGAGTGCGAAATGGAGCCCCATTGAGAAAAGCAAAGACTTGTCTGCCAGCAATAACAAGCAATAAGTTTTCTGTTTTAGGTTTCGAAGATGCTGATGAACCGGAAATACGACTCGTTGGCGATTCCATTGTTCGAGGGCAGCTCGAGGAATTCTGTGGGAGAAACCCTCGTCGTAGGCGCCGTTACTGCTACCCTGGTGCAAGGGTGGAGGATATAATTAATAGTGTTGATCATCTTACAGACGGTACCGCCGAGGACACAACGTATGTTATTCATGTCGGTACTAATAACGTTTTACATTCTAGATCGGAAGAACTGCTGGCTATGTACAGTAGGGTGGCCCACTTTTCAATTTTTTTTAAAAGTATAGGTTATCGTAGTTTTTCCCATTATTTGGCACTATACTAGCACATTGGTACCATTTTTACAAAAATTGATCAATATTTAGGGGTCTTGCATCGACCTTGAAATTACGAGGTTTTTTTTTTAAATGCGTACTTTTTAACTTTTTACTGAATCAAGATAAATCATTAAGTATGGATGTTTTCTGAATCCTCTTGATGAGAGAAGTCGTTTGGTGTGCCTTCCAATGTCATACGACTAACGGTTTAAAAGTTGTGCTGTATACAGGTAATAACAATGTGCTAGTATAGTGCCAAATAATGGGAAAAACCACGATCACCTATACTTTTCAAAAAAATCAGCAAATAGCAGACAAATAAGGAAGAAAGAAACAATAACTTAAACAATCACTTTTGCATTGTATTGACCACTATCACGTCACTGGCTGCAACGTTGTCCCTCTGTGCTATGTCATCGTGGCGAGTGATGACTTCTTGAAGTCGCCGAGCTCTTTCCGGTTCTTTTCCACCACTTTCAGAAGATCTTGCAGCTGTGCCTCGTCCTTTGTGACCGTGTTCGCATAGTCTTGTATCAGTTGGACTCCTCTTTCAGCGACGTCATTGGTGACCTGAAGATTAGAGATTACATCCTTCAGACGACAAACGTCCTCGTTCTCGTCCCACTTATCAGTTGGCAGGGTGAGCCACGAAGACCCATACATCATCAGACCTGCAAATAAGAACCAGGAGGACTCGTCGATCAGGTCGGGGAGTAGCGTCATCTCGTCGACTGAGACGTTCTCGTATGTGAAGTCTTTGGATACAGGGAGGTGGGACAGCTTCTCTGCCATCTGTTGCTTCACAGTGCCATCCACCTTGTTGCTGCATAGAGCGAAGATGACGGTCTGAGGCCTCAGATACCAGAAGTGCCACCTCATCACTGCCAGTGACGCTTCTGCCACCTCGCGGTCCACTACCCTATACCTCAGAAAACGCTGGTATGGTACCAGGTCATTCAACGGCGCATCAGCTGCTACAGGGGCCGCCAACCAAGCTGGTACGTACAGAAGAGCGATGAACACCACAATCCTGTGCAGTTTGTCGACCAGCTCGGCGTCGAGCCCAGCTGCCTACTGAACATCAGGAGTTTTGTGTAGTAGGTGACCTGAAACAGAATAGGCACCATTGTAAGTAAGACAGGTTTATTGTTACCAATTACTTTGTTTGCGTTATAATGAAATGTTTATCTTTGAATAACATTTAAACTTATCTCTAGATTATTTTTGTTTGAAAATACTAACTTTAGCCATCCATCTTGCGTGGTGGTAGGCTCCTGGGCGCATGAGGTGAATGCCACGGCGTGGTTGTGTTCCGAGTACCAGGAGCGTGATCTCTGCCACTTCCCGGTAATTGTCTCTGACGAAACCAGAAGCTGTGCTCAGGAAGCTGACCGCCGCGTCCCGGAGTTCTATTAGCCACGTACTCTCCGCCAGATTCTCGACCTGCAGCTTGCAGCTTCCGAGGCCGATCTTAGAAAAGGTAGCGATGTTATTTTCGCCTTTCCTTTTGATGACGCTCTATTTGTAGCTTCAAGAGTTCTTCCAGTTATGGTTGCCATCGATTTGTCCATGACAAAGGATGAGGAATTCAGACAGAATTTCAAAATGTTATGATCTGCAAAAAAAGAAATAGGTTAGGTACCTGGCACAGGCATAGTGCATTTTCTAATTACCTATATACATTATACATTCCGCCCGGGTATGGTGACTCATTTTTTTGAAAAGTATAGGTGATCGTGGTTTTTCCCATTATTTGGCACTATACTAGCACATTGGTATTACCTGTATACAGGCACAACCTTTAAACCGTTAGTCGTATGACATTGACAGGCCCACCAAACGACTTCTCTCATTAAGAGGATTCAGAAAACATCCCTACTTAATGATTTATCTTGATTCAGTAAAAAGTTAAAAAGTACGCACTTTTAAAAAAGAACTAGTAATTTCAAGGTCGATGCGAGACCCCTAAATATTGATCAATTTTTGTAAAAATGGTACCAATGTGCTAGTATAGTGCCAAATAATGGGAAAAACCACGATCACCTATACTTTTCAAAAAAAATTGAAAAGTGGGCCACCCTAATGTACAGGGACTTATTAGAGCGACTAAAGGAGAAAACTAATAAGATTGTTTTAACAGGTATACTTCCACGAATTATCCAACGTAACGATTTCTACAGCAAGGCGACGTATATTAACAATAACCTAAGGTCTCTGCCAACAGGAAGGAGTGCATTTTGCGAATTTTTGGAACAGTTTCTACGGCAGGAGGGACTTGTTCCTCGAAGATGGACTTTGGAGCTGGGCGTTTAGGAAGACTATTTCATAATATTGTCTCTTCTTTTCAGGCTGCCGTAACTCGAACGGTCCCAGCGTAAATTCCACAAATTTCCCCTGCGCTCGCGAAGGTGTCGCAATTACAAACAATTTGAAGGTTCTATCCTTAAATGCTCGTAGCCTACGAAATAAAATAAATGAATTTTTTTCTTTAATTGCTTGTAAAGACTATGATTTAATTGCGCTAAATGAATCGTGGCTTAGCACTGAAACATGTGACTTTGTAGGGGAGTATCAAATTAAAGGTTATAGACTTTTTGTTAAAAACAGAATAGGTAGGCGAGGAGGCGGTGTTATGTTCTATATCAAAGATAATATTGCGAACGTTATAGAAGTAAAGCACTCAATTCCAGAACCGATAGATTCGACTATATAGGCCCCCTAATCAAACAGCTGATACGGACGAAGCGTTATATCGTGAACTAAAGAGAATAATCGGTAGTGAGCAGGCTTTAGTTATGGGTGACTTTAATTGCGCCAACGGGAATTACAATACAATGCAGGGAGACGCGGAAGGTAATCGTTTAGTTAATTTTCTCGAGGATAGCTTTCTTATTCAAAAGGTTGGGGAACCTACGAGGTTGGACAGTATTTTAGATTTAGTAATAACTACGGATGATAGGCTAATTACTGATATTCAAGTAATAGAACCGTTAAGCAATAGCGATCACAATATGGTCGAGTTTGTCCTCTCAGTAAGTCACTCGAAACCAACTAACTCGACTAAAATTCCTAACTTCCAGCACGCAGACTTTTGTAAATTTCGAAATAAATTGTCACACGTCAATTGGGAAAACGTGATGGGGAACTCCACCGCAAAACTAATGTGGGAATCGTTCGAAACAGTATTTAGGACTATAAATAAGGAATGTGTACCGTACAAAATAAAGCGTGCAAAAATAAACAACAAGCCCTTGTGGTTTACTTCTAGAGTAGGAGACATTATAGAGAGTAGAGATAGGGCTTATAGGCTACATAAGTGCGATAAAGACAATTTGTGGTTACGAAACAACTACATATCTCTAAGGCGTGAAGCGAAAAGTGTAATAAAAAAGTCCAAGCGCGAATTTGAAATCTCCATAGCTCGTGACGGTAAAGAAAACCCCAAGCGATTCTTTCAATACGTCAACAATAGAAATCCAGTAAAAAGTGTCTTGGGGCCGTTGAAAAATGTAAACGGAGATCTAGTTTCTGAAAACAAGGAAATGGCTACCTTGCTAAACGATTTTTTTTCGTCAGTTTTTACTATAGAAAATGTAACGAATATCCCTACGGTCATAGACATAATACCTTTTGATAATGGTAATATTTTGGATAATATCGTGGTTAGTGAAGGGGAGGTAATGCGCTATATTGCTAAAATGAAAACGCGTAAATCACCGGGGCCGGATTCCATATATCCCATACAACTAAAAGAATTAAAAGATAGCATTGTTGTGCCGCTAACAAAGATTTTTAATGCGTCTATTTCTGAGGGGTGCGTACCAGATAATTTCAAGTTAGCAAACGTAACACCTATCTTTAAGAAAGGCGATAAAGGTGCGGCGGGAAATTATAGGCCAATCAGTTTAACGTCTGTTGTAGGTAAGATACTGGAATCAATAATTAGGGATCGTATAGTCGAACACTTAGAGTTCCATAAACTAGTTAGAAATACGCAGCACGGTTTTAGGCGAAACAAATCTTGCTTAACTAATCTTTTACAATTTTTTCAAAGCGTGGTTGACGTTTACGATAGACATCGGGCGGTTGATGTAGTGTATTTAGATTTTCAAAAAGCGTTTGACACCGTGCCGCACAAAAGTCTCATTGAAAAAACTAAGGCTCATGGAATCAGGGGTGTAGTAATAAATTGGCTAGAAGAGTGGTTGCGAGGTAGGAAACAGAGGGTGGTCGTTGATGGAGCGGAGTCGTGTTGGGCTAATGTAACGAGTGGCGTTCTTCAGGGTTCTGTATTGGGCCACTTGCTTTTTCTTATATATATTATCGATTTAGATGTCGGCCTAGTCAGTACATTTTCAAAGTTTGCGGATGACACGAAGCTGGGTTGTAGGGCGATTAATGACGAAGATAGAGGTAAAATCCAGGAAGATCTGAATAAAATCGTTGATTGGTCAGTCACATGGCAAATGAGATTTAACGTTGATAAGTGCAAAATTTTGCAAATAGGTTCGCGTAACGGTAATTTTGCGTATAGTATGTCAGGGAAAGAGTTAACAAGCGTAGAGCAGGAAAAAGATTTAGGAGTTATAGTCACTGGTGATTTAAAAGTAGCGAAACAAAGTACAGCAGCGGTCAATAAGGCGAACAAAGTGTTAGGTTTTATAGCTCGGAATTTTGAGTCCAAATCGCGCGATATTATAGTTCCTCTTTATAAATCACTAGTTAGACCCCATTTGGAGTACGCAATCCAATTTTGGAATCCGCATATGCGCAAAGATATAGACAAAATCGAAAGAGTTCAAAGACGAGCAACTAAAATGATTCCGTCGCTTAGGTCAAATTCGTACGAGGATAGGCTTAAGGAGTTAAAATTGACTACACTCGAGACTCGGAGGCTAAGGGTTGATCTAATCTACGTCGTAGATAGAGATAGCTTTTTCGAAATATCTCAATATAATAGGACTAGAAATAACGGGTGTAAGTTGACAAGTAGAAGGTTCGGGACAACAGTTGCCAAAAACTTTTTTACGCACAGAAAAGTAAATAGGTGGAATAGTTTGCCGGTAGAAGTAATTAGTAGCACGTCTATAAACATGTTTAAAAATCGATTAGACGCATATGTTGATAGATTGGGTATAGTTTGAGGTAGTAAAATTAAAGCTTTGTGGTGATAGATCCCACAGCTCAACACAAGTGTTGTGGGATATAGGGAGGCAGCATCTTGGGTAAGGGGATACTCTCTGTCTTTACACACCCCATTTAAAGAGATTCCTCTGCCGAGCGGTGGCACCCATAGTACTGTAAGGTATTGAAAAACTCATGATCTTCACTTGCCCCACAAACACCTTTAAATGGGAGACCCAAAATGGGTGCACACACATTTCTACATTACTGTACAATCTTTACAGCCACACCTACACTTTTCCTCCTAAGTATATGTATTGTAATGTATATGGTTGTAAATTTTGACATGGTCCGCAATCGATATGGACCGTGACTTATTTTTCGTTGGCAAGGTACTAGTATTCATGGATACTGTAATGTAATTGACTGGATTCTTTGGATCTGATATATTTGCATGTCGGTTATAAATAGATATAGAGTGTAACATATTTGTGGATAGTAGTCTATTATGACTTGATCCTCTGGATCCAGAGACTATCTTTAGTTTTAAATCGATAATTAATTAGTTTTAAATTGATAATTATTTAGTTTTGCAAAAATTGGTCGTTGCCAATGTACAGACAGTTGTTACATACATTTCTTATGTTCTTCTGGTTCGGAACCCACGTAAAATTGTAGGTCCCCTCCGCCACCACGGATGACATACACAATACACAATTACGAACACAGTTAGGTAGACCAGCCATGAGTGGATCCTAGGGTCTTTGTTGGTCTGGAACATTATAACATCATCATTACATTACAACATTATAATTGCAATTGCAAGAAGTCTTAGTATATTTTATTTTTTCAGGATGTATGTCAACTTGTGCCAGAAAAGAAGCATAGCTCAAACCTTGGTAAATGTATCTTGTGCCAGAAGAACAAAAGCCCAAGTGGAGAGAAATATTTCAGCAGCGGAGAACATGGAATAAAAAATTTGCTTCAGTTGGCTTCTGCGTACCCAAATGATGACAGAAACAAGCGTTTGAAAGCTCTTACTGAGAGTCAGACTCTTTATATCCAGTATCACAGCACTTCGTGCTATGCAACCAGTGATGTAGGCGAGACCACCAAGTCCGAGACTGAGACCGAGACCGAGACCTGATCCTGTGAGACCAAGATCGAGACCGAGATCAAAGGTTCGAGATCGAGATCTACCTTCCGAGATCGAGACCCTTAAAATTCGAGACCGAGATTGAGATCGAGACCAAGCTCATGCCCTTTCAATTTGTTTTACACCTTTACACTACTATGGAAATGTGAAGGGTTGTCGGGTTATTCTATGCTTTATTGAATTTATCGGTACTGTTTTCTTTATGCTGTATTTCTTGCATTATTTTTGTGTGAAGCATTTTATTTTTTCAAATACATATTGGATGGGAGGATAATCGTTTTTATCACACGACAGAGGTTGACACGCCGTTTGGCAACACTAAGTGGCCTTATAATATATACTTATATATATAATATATATATAATTCTCTATTTAGTGTTTCCATTTTCAATAAAATTAATCTGACGGGGGCGGTAGAGGGTGCAAATTTTTTTGTAGCGCTAACCTAAAAAAATCCAGACCCACACACCCCTGCAAGACAAACGTGGCAACTCAAAACAGGGTGACTGATTAGTGAATACCTAGAGTCCCTTACTTTTACAAACTTTCATAAACATTCTGAATTGTGTCTGTTCAACCAAGCCACCATCATGAGTATGCCAATAACATGTATTTTTCATTACAGTCTCGAGAGGTCTCGAAAGGTCTCGGGGAGAAAAACCGAGACCGCGTCTGTCGAGACCGAGATCGAGACCGAGATCTAAATAGCGGAGACCGAGATCGAGATCTGCAAATTGGGTCTCGAGACCGAGACCGGTCTCGAGACCTACATCACTGTATGCAACATATAAAAAGTTCGTTGAACGTAGCCAGAAGTCTAAAAATGCTGAATCTGAACCAGTGCTGGGCAAGTTCCGCACACCTTCCGCACCTCCGCACATTCGCACTGTGCGAAAGTGCGAAATGGTGTGCGGTCACCTCGGTAAAAAGGTGCGGAGGTGCAGGTGCGGAAGGTGTGCGGATTGGTCCGCACACCCTAGTAATTCTAGTAATTCTAGTAATTTTCTGACCTCTCATAACAAAAAAATGACTATTGTATTAAAACTTTATTTTCACAATTAAATATTAAATAAAAGTTTATAAAAGTATTAATATATTAATGGAAACTTATATATTTCCTTGCGATAAAACTTTATATATGTAAATAGGGTGCGGGTGCGGGTGTGGTTGTGCGGAAGTGCGGAAACTTAGAGGTGTGCGGAAGTGCGAAAACTTAGAGGTGTGCGGAAGTGCGGGTGCGGAAGAGGCTAAAGTGCGGGTACGGAAGTGCGGGTGCGAACCTCCCATTTGGTGTGCGGTTGCCCAGCATTGATCTGAACCCTCCGATTCCTCCTTAGGGGAAGCATTAACTCCAGAAAATAGTTCAAGCAAAAGGATTAAAACACAGCATATCAAGGATATGAAAGTGTGTATTTTGTGGTTCAGCTCGAGTCAAATTGAAAGGTGGAAACATTGACCATGATTTGTTTCGGATATGTACTCCAGGTCGTACCCAAACGTTATTCAGTTATGCTCACTTGTTCCAAGACGATGTTTTTACCAGAGTAGCGATGTTCAACGAATAGAAAGATGTATTCGCTGCAGATGTATTCTGTCATAATAATTGTATAAAGAAGCATTTTGCAGCCTATGATCGCAGAATAGAGACGATTTTGGAAAACAGACAGCAAGAAAATTAAGTTATGGGTTCTACTGACATGGTTCAAGAAGCGTTTAATGATGTAATCTCAAAAATAGACTTCACAAGCTGTGGATACAGTGTCACCTACTTGAGACAAGAGATCAATAAAAAGCTGAACCAGGATGAATCTATCAGTAACTATTTGGTTAAGAGCCTGCTTATAGACAAATTTAAGGACACCATTTATTTTACATATCCTAGCAACAAACGAAAATCCCAGATGGTTTATTCTGTCCAGATTGAGAGTGCAAGAATTGTTGAAAGTTTACGGAAATCATCTGTCGAAAACGTTGCTAAGGACCTAAGGAAAGAGTTAAAAACTTAGTTTTGGTTTACGCTCTAGCTATTGTGATCCAAACGATCTTGATCTAGCCTTAAAACGCTTCCAAAATGAACGTCCTCTAATATGGATGGAATTTCTTCAGCATTTGTTTTCCACCCGGAATGTATCAGATAGCAGCAATCAGTTGATGCTAAAGTGTGACACTATCTTCCAGATGTTGTTTTACATCCTTCATAATGGTTTGGAGCCCACCCCATTGCATGTCGGATTTGCTCAAACTATACAGTCTAAAGATCTTATTGAAATTGCAAACAAACGGAGCATTTGTGTAGGATATCAAGAAGTTCGCAAAATAAATTTTGCACTAGCAAAACGTACAATATCTTTATATGGTTCACATAGAGTTTCAGTTCCTCCAGTATTTGATCAAAACCATCCAATTCAAGCAGCAATGGATAATTTTGACACCTTGGAAAATACTTTCTCTGGAATTGGTTCGACACACGATACGGTGCTAGTTTTATTCCAAAATGCTCCATTAAGCTCTGCACCAACACAACAGCATACTAATAAGATAAGTGAAGCTCCAGAGTCAACCCTCCGACTTGGCATGTTACAAAGCGTTCTTCCTTGCCAAGAAATTATCTCGATTGGACCAAGACATGAAGGAACGAGGTACAATAAGTCAAGATTTCCAAATCTCTGAATACAAGGCAAACGATCATTTACTAGGGACCGTTAATCTCGACCAATTCCTGTGGTTTGTGATGCGATACAAATAGGGTTGCCAACCGTCCTTTTTTGAAAAGGACAGTCCTTTTTGTAGATTTTTGTCCTTGTCCTTTCTTGAGTTCGGAAAGGACGCCATTTGTCCTTTTCTGATAACAATCTTGTTCCAAACAACAGTTTTATAACAAAACTTTTGTTTAAAAGGAAATAATTATAAAGTCTTAAGTCGAGTAACATTTTATAAATTCATTTCTTCACTTAAATGTTAACGTTCCGTGTAGCGGAAAAGTATAAATTTAAAAATAAATATTGTTACCATAAATTTTGTCAATGCATGACTCAATGGGTCAATATCTGTATATCAATAAAAATATTTACTTTAAGAAAATATGCAATAAAAAAGCATGCAGTATAAATTGTAATAAATTATAAATAAAATTTTACTTCTCTCCCTAACCTTGTAGACAGTATATTGGAATTGATGTTCTTGTCCTTTTTTTCAAACTTCATGGAGTTGGCAACCCTAGATACAAACATAGAACAACCACAATACAGGGCTCTTCAACTAACTCAAATACTGATAATGATGACTTTGTTCCAAGCTTTGTTGCTGTCAAAAGCCCTTTTGTCGGAGATAGCTTGAAGCCTACAACTATTGCGTTCACTCCCATACTGCCATACAAAACAACTGAATTTGATACCATTTTTACAACAATGATTAACTTTCAGGACGTGCTTAAGCAGCAGAATAAGCCATACGGTGCACTGTGGTGTGATGAAGGAGTTTATGCTATTGCGAAGGAAATTCAGCTCCTGAAGAAAGATCTGTTCAGTAATTTGTTTATCGGATTGGGTGGATTCCATTTTGAGAAGATTGTACTTGCTTGTATTGGATCTTATC
Source organism: Bathynomus jamesi (assembly GCA_023014485.1). NCBI lineage: Eukaryota > Metazoa > Arthropoda > Malacostraca > Isopoda > Cirolanidae > Bathynomus > Bathynomus jamesi. Next base: position 1,559,180 of record JAJOZX010000203.1, on the reverse strand, counting down.
TTCATATATCGGAAATTGAATCTGTTTTGGTTGAAAGCGAATGTTTCGGTCCAGACACAGTAAAATCCGTTATGAATGGCAATCATTATGTGAGAGCCAAGCAAGGATTATCTTTCGTGCACGAAGCAATAACACGCATTATGTTCGATGGGTTTTTGAGTGTCGATGAACACCGTAATTTATATCAAGATGCTGCAACTAGAATTTCAATTATGGTTGCAGAACAAGAGCAATGAGACGACTTTAAGTCTTCGATATACACTCTCTCTCAATCCTTTCAACAATATATAAAGCAGAGGTCTGATAGTAATGAAAACTTTCATTACTGGTATCATTTTACCAATAGATTGTATCCAATCATCAGAGATTTAACCTACTCAATGCGGGCAGGTGATTGGTCACTATTTCTTTCTTCCATACAGAGATCAATCCCACTTTTCTTCGCCTACAATAGAACCAACTACGCCAGATGGGCACCAATCTTCTTTGAGGATTGTTTAAACCTTGAGGTACATTTTCCTGATCTCCACAAATCATTCCTTAGTGGTGGTTTTGTAGTGAGGAGAACGACACGACAATGTAGTGGAGTTCCAATGGACCAGGCACTTGAGCAACATTATAATAAGCCTGCAAAAGTGTCCGGAGGATTAATTGGCTTTAGTTGGAGAAAGGAAGCAGTGGCACTGTGGAATATTATTAAACATGAGAACGACTTATATTCTTCACAAATAAGAGGTTCCGGCCAGTTTGAAAATCGTGACGAGTATGATATTCATCATGAATACTCCAAGAGCCATGCCTTATCGAGCTCCAGTAATGTCCAAGCTATTCAACAGTACATTTACAAAGTTGGAAACACATTGAGCAAAACAATAGATGGCAAACCATTCAGAAACATTGCTACCGGTGAAGAGGATAAAGAGTCTTATACATATTACATTACTTGCATGGATAGAGATGTTGCTTACAAGAATTTCAAAACCGAACGCCTGCAAAACCCGCAACAGCGAGGAACACTTCCAGAAAACGAAAGGAATATGACATAAAAAAAGAAACCATTGCAGCACTAAACTACGTTGCATTTGCTCAGCTCAGGGAATTTCCATTGAATCAATTACTTTTCCATGAAATTACACCTCTTCCATTTTTTCTTGTAGACTGATGGTTTTTTGAAGAAATCTAAGAAATCGGAATTGGGATCGGAACTTGAAAAGAAACTGGGTGAAGACCTCCCATTGTTGTTAGAAGGGAATGATGCAATGATCATAGATTTTATGGCTCAAGTAAGGAAATTCCCGGTGAAAAAAAACAATGTTGAAAACATCTGGTGAATTTGCACAATCACTTTTAAATATGTTTTTGAGTATGGAATCCAAGTCAACCACAATTCATATCTTATTTGAAAATTACAAGGCTTCAAACATCAAGACTGGAGAACGGATGAGACGATCAATTGCGAATTCGAAAATACAAATTTCCATAACATCACCTGAGCAGAGGCTTCCAATTGACTTCAACAAGTATTGGAGTTCCACAGATAACAAGGCAAACTTCCAAAAAATTTTTGTCGGCTTTTTCATGGAAAACTACCATGGAGATAAAGTAATTGTACTGGGAGGTGGTACTCTTGAAAAACCAGAAGTTTGTGTCAAATTCCAAAATGGGAAGGTCTGCGAAATTCCTGAGCTTTGTTCTTCACAAGAAGAAGCAGATGACAAAGTGATGTTACATGTAAACTATGTGGTGGATAAAGCAATGCCTGGTGGTGGAGCTACAGTTTCAGTAGCTACCAGTGATACTGATATCTTTGTGTGCCTCATCTACCATTTAACAAAATGGATTGAGCATGGCCTGAAGGAATTATGGTTTGTTAAAGGCTCTGGAACAAGTCGCAAAATCATTCCTCTGCATGGCTTGCATCAAAAGCTTGAAAACGATTTTATCCAAGTTTTACCTACTTTGCATGCTTTAACTGGCTGTGACAGTGTCAGTAAAGTAGGCACAAAATCTAGTGCACTGAAGCAGTCAAACTACTTTGATGAAATTAAGGACTTTGGCAAGGAACCACTTACAGAGGAAATAATCGAAGGTGCCGAAAACTTTCTGGTTCATTGCATCAAACCCAAGTCAAAATCCATATCATTTGATCAACTAAGATCTGAACAATACTACAAAACTGGGGACAAAATCGATTTTACTCAGCTTCCTTGCTCTTCAAAAAGTATTAGACTGCATATTAAACGGGCATATCTTCAGTGCAAACTTTGGCTTGACTCTCCATATGGCTCCATATCTGAAAATTTAAATCCACTTGACTATGGTTACGTAAAGTCTGATGAAGGACTTTGGAACCTCAACTAACCGATTACCCAGATAAACCTCAGGATTTGATTGAACCTTGCAGCTGCAAAACCTATACCAAGAGGTCAAAATGCCCTTGCACTGCGTCATCCATACCATGCTGCTCATTCTGCAAGTGCAAACAAAGAACATGCCAAAATCCTAACGCCTGAATTTCAGCAGGTAACTGAATAAAATTACAGATGAACAAATCTGTACATTGTACTTCTGTTTCATTTTCATGGTGTCGGAAGATGATACCACAAAAGCCATAGTGCTTTTATTTGTAAATAATGTTTCAATAAAAGTTTCAAATAAACAAAAAAAAGAACAAAAAAAAACAAAAAACAAAAAAAAACAATGGGGCCTCATTAAATGAGGTCGTTCCCACTAAGTTAGCTATAACTTAGCCCATTGCCGTGGTGCTGCACTGGGAAGATGCACCTGAGTGACGGTAACACTCTTTCTCAATCACATAAGCGGCCTTGACAGTTTTCATCATCAGAAATAATACATGATCTTATCTCACAGTCTTTTACAACATGCAAACCTAAGAGTTTTATAAAATTAGCACTATTTTTTATATTTTGTTTATTTTTTCAAATATTCTACAACAATTTTCAATCATTGTAACCCAAAATTTAGACATTTGTACATGTTTTTGTGTTAGGAAATTTTAGTAGAACTATTAATATCTAATTTCTTGACTATTTAGTTCGATAAGATTGGTTAGAGCTAGTTTATGCACCAAAATAGCCAAAAAATTTATTTTTGCGATTTTTTTACAATATTTACTTAATTTTTTACTATTTTTGCTGTTATTTTTTGACATTTTTGTCAGTTTTCTTGGTTCAGGCAGCAGTATGTTACAAACACAGATTCTCAAACAAACAATTGCCCTTAAAAAATTTTCAACTCAAGAATATGGCAAAAATACGAAACACTGATAAAATTTTGCCATTTTTGCCAATTTTTTGCCATTTTGACCACTTTCGCACCAATTTGGTGCGATGGCATAGAAAAATTCGGATTCTACGCCCCAAAATTAGTCTAGATCAGTCGTCAAAACCTCTGAACCCAGAAATTTATACGAACTCTAGGCCAGATCCTGTACTATTAGGAAGAACCCGCAGGATGACGTCATCAAATCATTCAGTAGTGGCGTGAAACGCATTCTCAAAGATCATAAGGACTTAATTCCGCTTTTCATGTCCACATCACTCTCTCTTCCCTACCTTTACGGTCTTATTAAAACCCACAAACCTGGCAACTCTATGCGCCCTATTATTAGTACGGTGGACTCTATTACCAATAAACTCTCCAAATGGCTTGTCAAAGTCTTGTCCCCCATTCTTGGAACTATCTCTGATTCACATGTTAAAAATTCCATGGATCTTACTGAAAAATTGAATAATGTACGCACTGAAACCAACGATAGATTGATCAGTTTTGATGTTTGTTCATCGTTTACAAAAGTGCCGATTAACGATATGCTTGACTTTCTCTCCCGAGAATTACATAAGTACGACCTGCCACTACCTGCACACATCGTTTTGGAACTTATTAAGCTTTGCATCAAAGACTATAAATTCACTTTCAATAGCGAGTATTATCAACAGGTTTTTGGGATGGCCATGGGCATCAGGCATATCATACTTTTCCGAGTCCGAATTTCACTCTGGCTAATATGTATTTTTATGTAAAATTTAAATCTAAGAGGGGTTTCTTTTCTGCAACTTTTCCCAAAAATCGCGTTATCATGTTCAAAATTGCCGTTTTCTGTTCTGTGTTGAAATACCAAATATTCAATTGAACAAAACCTCATATTTTTAACCCTTTGTTGTAATTTGTTGCCATTTAGACACATTAACTTTGTTTAACTCTTACACAGGTTTAATACATACATACATAAGAAAAAAAATCTACTCCATTTGAATCTTTGTAACCATTTGGACGCAGAAGGCGAAGTTCATCATTCTCTCAATAGATGGCTCTGAGCAATTACGCCAGTTATAATTGTAAAGTAGAAGTGAGTGGACGCCATTTTTTTTCGGTAAGTGTTTTTTGTAATTTTCCTAAGTTTAATCACCATAATTATATTTGTTTTGACCATAATTTCATTCTAGAAGTATTAAGGAAGCTCCCTGTTTACTTTGTTTAAATAATACTTTTAATAACTGTGAAGAAAAGACTTTATTCAAAGTTCGTTTGGAAATGGACACAAAGATTTCATAGGGTAAATTTCTGTCTATGATAACACGTGTGTCCAGTTGAATACAAGAAATGAATTTTTCATTACGATTGTTTTTATGTACTGTTATATATAATATATATATATATATATATAATATATATAGAGGGGTCCCAAAAAACTATATACTCTTTACAGCATCATATATTTTATAATTAAAAAAAAACCAAACAATATATTGTTATAGCAATTGCCAATGAAAGGTAAATTAGTAATCTAAGTGATCAAAATGTTATAGTGAGTTGTTTGCATATAAAATTTAATTAACTACGCCAAGTGCTCAAAATGTTCTCCGGCGGCATGAATGCACTTTTGAATGCGTCGACTAACTAGGCTGACCATATTTCCTTGAGACAAAAACGGGACATTGGGATGGCAAAAAAGGGACGGGGGTTATGTAATATTCTGTATTCATGAAAAAGTAAGTACATAAACATATTGAGCTTACAATTATTCTTCAGTGACAGAACCCATACAAAAACCCATACAAAACGGTACTGTCCCGTTTAAAACGGTACGTATGGTCAGCCTACGACTAACTGATTCGCAGACATGGACTAATGTGGATGCTGTGATGGTCCCGCACTTTTCCCTAATTGCATCCTTAAGGTGTTCGAGTGTTGCAGGTCTTGTACCATAAACTGCATCCTTCAGGTAGCCCCACAAGTAAAAATCAAGTGGAGTCAAGTCCGGTGAACGTGGAGGATACTCAACGCTTCCTCTTCGTCCTATCCAACGGTTAGGCAACGTTTCATCGAGGTACCTTCTGACATCACAATGATAATGAGGGGGGGCTCCATCTTGTTGAAAGTAAAAGTCGTCGTTTCCAAACAACTTCCGAACTGCAGGTATAATTTCTGTCCGCAGCAAGTCGAGATATGCGGCACCGGTAACTGCCCAATTAAATAAAAATGGTCCAACCAAACCCCTGGATGATAAACCACACCATGCTGTTAATCCTGGTAAATTAACATGTTTATCCACATAAAGGTGTGGATTATCAAGTGACCAGTATCTGCAGTTGTGTCGATTTACTGTGCCATTCAGCTTGAAGGTAGCTTCATCAGACCACACGATTTTGTTGGCAAACTGTACGTCTTCGGCTTCCATTGACTGAAACCATTCACAAAATTCGAGTCTGCGATCAGGGTCATCTTCAGTCATGGCGTGTAACAGACTTGGAATGTAGCTTTTCCATTTTGCCGACTTTAAAATCCGGTAAACACCTGATTTGTGATTCCGGTCTCACGGGCGCATTGCCTAACTGTTTCTGTGGTGATCGATTAAATTTTGCAACACTAAAACGGAGTTTTCATCACTCGCACTTGATTTGCGTCGTCCAGATCTTCGCTTGTGCATATCTTGAGCAGATCCCTCTGCCTCAAACTTGTCACGGATGCTTGTAATGGCGAGACGTGTCGGTGGCTTTGTACCAAATTCCCGGATCCATTGCCGCTGGACTTCGGACACATTCTCAAATTTCCAATACCATTTCAGAACACTTTTTCGTTGCTCCAGTGTCAAACGTTTACGCAACATGGGTTCTTTTGCTCAACTGAATAAAGTTGAATGCTGTACAGTTTGTATCGTGGAATGAGTGCGTAGGCTAAGTCCGAAGCAAGCTAGTGAGTGACTAGACTACGTTCGGTCCATAGGCTTCGCCATTACAAGGCCTTTCATAAAACAAGGCCAGGCTTAGTCGACGCATTCAAAAGTGCATTCATGCCGCCGGAGAACATTTTGAGCACTTGGCGTAGTTAATTAAATTTTATATGCAAACAACTCGCTATAACATTTTGATCACTTAGATTACTAATTTACCTTTCATTGGCAATTGCTATAACAATATATTGTTTGGGTTTTTTTAAATTATAAAATATATGATGCTATAAAGAGTATATAGTTTTTTTGGGACACCCTGCATATACTGTATATATATATATATATATATATATATATATATAATATATATATAGAGAGAGAGAGAGAGAGAGAGAGAGAGAGAGAGAGTACTAACTACCACCCACTAATTACCTTATTAGACCTTTGTTGACTAATGGACACAAATTATTTCATTTAGAAATGTCCTTACAAAAAAAGATTGCTAAAAATGCTTATATATACTTCCTATGCATATTTCAAGGAAAAAAATGAACCTACGCTAAAATTAAATGTTACTAAATGACAAAGGGTTAAGCTTATGTTACACCATTATTACAAATTTTAAATTAAATTTGCAATGCCAAATTCAGTTTTCTATTTTCAAAATAAATATTCATTACCAAATTTAGGTTAATTTGGTAATTAAAAATGCCTGTTGGTAACCCTGATTATAACCAAAAATTATATTCCTTGTCTATATTTATGGCGAAAGAACACTAAACATACTGATATGAATTTGTTACAGATTGGACAAGAGCGAGAATAAGCACCGACTAGACGTGATGGCCGAATCTTCCCCCAAAACCAGGAAAATGTCAGGTTCAAAGCTCTCGGATGTTGTGGGCCCGGGGAAGGAGTTCATTCCCAGCGAGGTGCCGACTTGGAGAGCCGTTCTTCAGAGAGGGATTCGTCTGCAGGAGGAAAAGTTCCTCATTCATGACATCCAAAGGTCTAAATACCCTATCCGAGAGATGACTGACGAGCTGGCTTCACTCGTGATGACGCAGCGGAAGTCGAATGTAAAGTTCTCCCCGCCTGTGACAATCACGGAAAAATCGCTCTCACATAAGATCTTGTTGAAATGGAAGATGTCAGACGTTGTGAACGGGAGAGTTAAGTCTGCTACCCAGGCGAAGAGGATGGCTGATCTGGATAAACTCTGTGAAGTCTGCGTTTGCAAGCATCAGATCTTCTCGTGCGGCTCAGAGGGGAGTGGATGCTCAGGATGCTCCCTCAAGGCCCATGTGAACTGTAACTGTCCTTTGGGAGTGAAGGTTCCTAAATTGGACCTTCAGTGGCTGTATTACGAGAGAGTGAAGACTTCCGAAGCTTCAGGAATCCAGATGTCTTCTGTAGACTTCGAAGACAGCAGGAGACAGATCAAAGCAGCGAAGGGGAAGGAGGCTGAAGAAGCTTCTGCTGTGAAGAGGAAGAAGAAAGAGGAGGCTACTAATGAGGAGCTTCTCATGAAAGACTTTGAGGAGGACGAAGAGCCAAGCCTGGAAGAAGCTGCAAAAGAAGTCTCTGGCAATGCTGAGGCTACTGAAGCTCCTATGGACGTTCCCGCTGAAGTACCTGCCGAAACTCCAACTTCTGTTACCCGAAACTACATGAAGATCCAAGGGACAGCTTCAGCAGCTTTGAGGTACAGGGTGGCAAATGTTCCGGCAGCTGCAGTTGCCGCTGGCTTCCTGAACGACCTCATCAAGGCCGGTCATCTTTCCAAAGACAAGGCTTACTTGGCCATAGATGGCATGAAAGTCTGGAGGGCCAAGGAGGAAGTAATGGCCTCATCAGTTGAAGCTCTTACGCAGAGGTCAGAGGAGGAGAAGATCTCTGGGATATTCTTTGATGGCAAGCAGGATAGGAACACAAAGGTGTTGAAATATGACGAAGTGACAGGGAGATTTCATCCTGGCAAAGTGATCGAGGAGCATTACACTATCACGTGGGAGCCTCAAGGAAAGTACCTCTTCCATTTCACTCCCGAGGAACCTGAGGAAGGAGAAAAGCCTGCTCATAAGATCGCTCAGGGCCTGCATGAGTGGCTTCTGGATCACGGAGCTGACGAGCGCCTTGTAATCATTGGAGAAGATTCTACCAACACCAACACGATGTGGTCTGGAGGCGCCATAGCCCTATTGGAGAAGATGCTGGGTCACAAGTCCCACTGGATGATCTGTCAGCTCCATGTGAACGAGCTCCCTCTGAGGCACTTAATCATCAAGCTGGACGGCCCTGTAACTCCCCGGTCAGGCTTCAGTGAGCCTATTGGAAAACTTCTTGAGAAAGTGAATGAACTTGAGGTCAACTTCAACTTCAAACCAGTGGAAGGAACTGAAGATATCATAGAGCTGCCAGTAGAGATAGTCAAATCTCTCTCCACAGACCAGCACAACCACTATCTTCTGATCAAAGCCATCAAGTCTGGAAGTCTCAGTCCACAGTTGGCTGGTCTCAAGTGCGGACCTCTGAACCAATCCAGGTGGATCACTACTGCACAGGCCATCTTGCTGTTGTGGATGAGGGAGCACGGACTGAAGGGGGAGGTGTTGAGGAGGCTCGAGGTCCTCGTGAAGTTCTGCCTTAACTTCTACTTCAAAATGTACTACGACATCAAAGTGAAGCACCACCTCAAATTTGGTCCTGCACACGTTTCTTCAAGCCTGAGGCTGCTGAGGAACCAGACTACCGAGGTCAGGAACATCATCTCTGCTGCAGTGATAAGAGGAGCTTACCACGCACATCCTGAGAACATCCTGACTTCATTCTTGTGTAGTGAGGATGAGCATCAGAGAGCTTTTGCTGTGAGCCAGATAGAGAAGATCAGAGAAGGAAGAGACTTTGGTGATACGACAGTGAGGCCCCATAAAAATCCCAAATTCAATCTGCAAGCCACTTCACCTGAGGATCTCATCAACTGAGAATCAAAGAATATTTACGAGCCTATTTTCACCTGCAAGACGACCTTGACTGAGCTCGAGGATCTCAGGAAAACCACTCAAAGTGGACGCTTTCTCTGTTCATACTCAGTCCTGCGAGAGAGCTGTACAGGAAGTCTCAACTGCTTCCCAAGCTGTGTATGGTCACGAGAGGAGAGATGGGTGGGTGAGAGCCAGGATAGACCATCGAGAAATGCTCCCACTGTTCAGATCGAAGCAGGACATACTTAAGAGTTTTTCAGGTTCGAGTGGCTGATGAAGAGGCTGAAGCCATCGTTAATGCTCATAAGAGCTGAAAGTCCTCATAAGATCATAATATAGGATCTTATGAGGCCACGCTTTTCAGGGATCCAGGAAGAACAGGCGTGTAAACCTACACGTGGAGGTGGCAAGTCTCCCACTACTCGATCAGAGTAGAGCTGGTGAGTCACGCCTATTCTTTGAAGAAAAACTTAAAATTCTTAAGTTTTACATGAAATCTGAACATTTTTTCAGCCCAGAGGTGTTGAAACACGCAAGAAAGCAAGGATGAGGTCAGAAAAGCAGCTTTTAGACTAAATCATATGCAGAACACCTGCGCGCTTTGGTTTGGGTGCCCTGAGGCTGCGTTAGGCAGCCTTCAAATCAGAAAATCGCGATTTTGACCATGAAAATGAGATTTTTCGGAAAAGTTGCAAATAATAAACCCATCTTAGAATTAATTTTTACATAGGAATACATATTAGCCATTTTGTTTTTCCAAAATTTCAACCCTGAACCCAGAGTATGATATGCGCTACTGCACCATATCGACCCTCGACCACAATTGTGAACAGCTCTTCGTCTTTAATATTTCTACTAAGCGTTGATTTTAACTTCAACGTGCGTGCAGGTGTGTCTCTGTTTACGACTTCAAAAAGTAAATCGGTTGTCAGGTACGACTTTTCAAGACTCTTGTTGAAGCGCCTCACAATGTCTGAGGCTGTGCTATAATGACCGAGTCCTAGTGTTACATTTGTACTATAGTACTGTACCCCATCGAGCAGGACTGAACGCATAGTGTTACCTAAGGTTATGCCGAATTTTTCACACTTATCGAATCTTCTAAGGTACAGAAATATGATCTAATCATTTTCAAGAATTAAAAATTTGGTGACTAACTGGAATTCACATAAACCCACCTCATACGAATCACGACTCAGTTGAATGGGTCCATGGAGTTCTGTTACAAAGTTGGCTAGGGTGTTGTTAGGATGTACAGACAGAGAAGAAGAGGACGGGAGTGTGACATAGAAGTGGTTAGGCGCCATGTTGCATACTATTTAAGCTTCACTATTGCGGCAGCTTTTATATAGGTGTTGAAGCTTTCTGGGTACCCTAGCCATTTCAGCAGGTACATTTTTCTCTTTCCTGAACCTTTGCTGCCTAAATTTTTTTCAATTTTAAACACACTTTTTCCTAAATTAAATGTCACTTTCTGCAACTCCTCGCGGTAAAAGCCTCCTGCGATTTCTTCCCCATTCAAATCTTCAACGTAATACAGGGTGTACATAAAGTCAGGATCTATTTTTGTGAAGCACTTGGAAATTATATGGAATTCAATCATAAAATGATAAAGTGGTAACATTTATTAAATAATTAAGAGTAGGATTCGACGTGACGCCCATCAGTATCCCTGCACAGCTCAAATCGTTCCGCAGCATTTCTAAACACATTCTGGAGCATTTGCGTATGTTATCTGCAGCAGTTCGTATACGTAAGTTTTCAAGACTCGTAATCTTCGTCTGATAGACGTGCGATTTGATAAAGCCCCATGCAAAGAAATCTAAAGGGGTTAAATCTGGTGATCTCGCTGGCCAAGGTCTGTTGCTTCCGCGTCCGATCCAGCGAGTTGGAAAACATCCATTTAGATAATCCTGAACAATTTTGGCATAGTGACAAGGAGCACCATCATGTTGATAGACGACGGGGATAGGATTGTTAGTACCGTCGTCTATCAACATGATGGTGCTCCTTGTCACTATGCTAAATTGTTCAGGATTATCTAAATGGACGTTTTCCAAATCGCTGGATCGGACGCGGAAGCAACCAAAGACCTTGGCCAGCGAGATCACCAGATTTAACCCCTTTAGATTTCTTTGCATGGGGCTTTATCAATCGCACGTCTATCAGACGAAGATTACGAGTCTTGAAAACTTACGTACACGTATACGAACTGCTGCAGATAACATAACCCCGCAAATGCTCCAGAATGTGTTTAGAAATGCTGCGGAACGATTTGAGCTGTGCAGGGATACTGATGGGCGTCACGTCGAATCCTACTCTTAATTATTTAATAAATGTTACCACTTTATCATTTTATGATTGAATTCCATATAATTTCCAAGTGCTTCACAAAAATAGATCCTGACTTTATGTACACCCTGTACATCATTATCTCGCCTTTAGGTCTCATAGCACTAACTTTAAAAATCTCACGTGTCCATCCTTGCTGAAATCCCTTCGAGAATTTATTTCCCGAATGTGAGAGCCTTACATAATTATTGATTTTGAAATATATAGTGTGTGGTGGCGGTGCTCCGTCTCTTCTCACCTCTGTGCGCGTACCTCTTTCTAAAACTGCGATAGGTGTTGTACCAATCGTACAGTGGTGTGAACGGTTTTATGACGACGCCAATGACCCCAGAACGTTTATATATCTGTATGTGTTTTTATGTGTAAAATAGCGATACACGCGTTCCTTTATGGTACGTTGAACTCTTTCAGCTAAAGAGGTCTTATGTATAGAACTGCTAGTGTAGTAACTGATATTAAACTCTGTCAGCATGTTCTGAAAAGCGCAACTATAAATTCATTCCCAATATCCGTACAAAAAAATAGAGTTAATCGAAGCTGCTGTTGTCTTGGCCGTTTTAAACCTTTTTCTCACCGGTTTATGAAGTGTATAAGCATCCTGCTCCCGCAAAAACCTCCCAACATCTTTTTTCCCTATTCCATCATTGTAAACACCTCTGTACAGTCTATTAACTCCGCCTTAGGAGGCGGGGTTAGAAATGTCATAATAGCGTTTACTTAATATGTTAGCCATTTGCGTACTTTAGAGACACGTGGATAAGGTTGGCCGTTTGTTCTCTTCTTTCTCCTCTTCAGAGATGCTACTGTTGGGGGTGATGGCGTACTCAGTTGTGACACTTGCGAGACTTGCTCCAAGTCTTTTAACCTATTCAGATTTCCTATCATTGTTTTGGGGACATTTATTTGTTGTAGTCTTGCTTTAATATGCTTCCATCCTGTTGGTGAGGGCCTGTCCCACTTTCTCACCAGATCATGGACAATGTCGACGATATTGGATCCCTGTACCCTTGTTCCTTTAACAATGACCTCGCCTGTATCGTCCACTGTATGATGGGGTCCTCACTCAATAGATTATAAAGACTTAAGCCTTTATTCCTCAATGTATGTGGGAGACTGCTTTTTAATACATGCTTGTGTTGCGTTCCGTTATTCTTTGGTTGGTCATCTCTAACGTCGGGCCCAGGTCCTATGTCGCCATGCTCAGCGTTGCTCGCGCTGTGCCTAATAACCACGGGGCTCTGTCGGATTCTTATAATCTTCGTACTCATGAAGAAATTTCTGCAAAGCCTCTTGGTACAAGATCCTTTTCTCATCAGGTGACTTTTCACTGTTTAATAGGGCTAACAACTCGCTTTCCATTCTTTTAAGCCTACTTTTACGGGGTTCTAGAACCGTGTCTGGAATCTTTGAACTTTGCAATGAAGTACACCTCGTGCGGAATCACTACCACTTTCTTCATTATATTAATCTAGTCAGTAAAGGTCCCAAAACTGAAAATAAGATGGGGAGGAATGATCCCCTCTTTGTACAATAATTCGCTTTTTCTTCCCCACAGTTTGACTTTTACGAGCGAGCGCACGTATTATGTTCTTGTAACGACGTAAGCGAGCCTTCTGAGGGGTTTCATTGGCACATTACATTTTATAACATTAAGACAGATTTCACAGATGCATTTTAAAAAGTCGGAGTCGATATTTTTAACAAACATCTGTTGCAGTGCCCGGGGCAATCGTTGATAGATTTTTATTAATTCACGATATTTCTTCAGCCTATTTGTCATTCTGGAATATACACCGTTTCAGGCTCGTTTGGGAATATATTCGTTCTTAGAAGCACCCTAAACGTGTTTCGCGGGTGAAGGTCACAAAGCAAATATCCGTAACGCTGACTTGTGGCTTCTTTATAAACCTCCAAAAACTCCTTACGCTGATTCGGGAACATTTGATTGGCTAATACCCCAATTTGTGACACATCTCTACGTTGCGCGAATAAGACTAGATATTGTGTATTTAACGACACATCGCGCATGTATCTATTTTTGAAAAATAGATTCTGATTGATGAAGAATACGCTTATGTTAAGATGGTGGGAGAACACTGTAAATGTCTCGGCAAACGTTTTATCCATTTCCAACATGAGATCGTCAATTACAATGACTGTATGCTCATTTCCTTTAACGAATTAACGTCATATACACCTTTGTGGAACAAATCATCTTGGTACTCGTTGAACACTGATTGATACGTCGAATAGCACCATATTACTTTATGCACAAATTTTGAGAACATCTCCCCTTATCTTTAATGATTTTAAGCATAAACAGTTTTACCACATCCTGTAGGGCCAGATATAATACATGTGGAGGGCTTGTGAACCTGAATTTTTCTACAGATTCCATCTCTAACACGTCACACCCCTAAGTGGGTCATTTACAAAATATAACAAAATTTAAGTGCTGCTCCTTATATTCTTGTTTTTCTTCTTCCACAGAACCGTGAATGACGACGATGTACAGCCCCCCATCATCGATATTACAGATGACCCGATGACCGTGTAGCTACAGACTCCATCCCCGCTGACGAACCCTCACCAGCGACACCTGTAGCATGCGACAATTCAAAGCGGAAGCATGATGAAGAACCCTCCACGTCAGGTATAAAGCGTGCCAGGATTGCGCCGGTTGTTAGACCCCAACCCCAACCCTCTACGTCTTACGACACAACCCCCACAATAGTACCTTCCTCAAATATACCCCTTATTCCTGTTCAATTCCGGGTACTTCCTCACACCAGCAGCAGCTTCTCGTGCTGTGGAGGAAGGTATAACATTCGAGTTGGTGCGCACCGCTACCCCCACCCCTGCCCTGACTAGAAATCGGTACGTGGTCAGGGTTGACCCTGGATCCCTGTATACAACGGTGTTGGACTGCGACGCGTAGTTGAACGTATTGTGGAGTTTGCCCTTCAGAACCGCGACGAACGTGAAGTCCGGACGAGGTTGTCCTTCAGGTTCGGTCAGATGACGGGGATGTAGATGATTTTTGGGTAGTAATACCGTTCAGACGCTTGGCACTGTAGACATAGAATATATCTTGGGCCGTATAATGCAGGCCTCTCAAAGTAGTACAGCCTTCAATATGGACAACTTCATGAGATATTGACAGAGTATTCCGGGTTGCGGGTCATAGTGCCACACCTTATACTCTTAATTTCAATTCTCCGGTTATTTACAGAAAGCATTTAAACGTCGATCGTGGCGGCGGCTTTATAGCAATAGTCTTAGCTCATATATTCACTGTGCTAAATACATACACGCAAAAAATTTGGTTGCCTACGGTTGTGCAGCGTTCCCGTAAACTGGCTTCAGATTGCAAGCTTGAGTTTGAGTTTAATATGGGTCCTGAAGAGCTGAGAAGGGTAGAGCAGGAAATGAATGTTCGTATAGTTGTATTTGGAATGGACGATCATCGTAGGACTGTGTATGTTTTAAAAAGCTGTGAGAGATCGTACAAGACCTCTACTTATTTTAGGGTCCCCATCCGTAATATAAGGACTCTCTACGCTAGTTATGATAGAAGTCGAAAATATGGAAGGCATCATGATTAGTGTAAGGGATGTCTCGAGTTTGCGGATGATATGTGAAACATTGTAAGGATGCTACATGGTATGTGAGCAGTGTAAAAGCCCCAAATGTGAAAGTCGTGTAGTTGAAACCGAGAAGAGGGAATGTAATGTGTGTAGACGTACATTTTTCAATAATAAATGCTTTGAGCTCCATAAATCAATTGGCACTTGCAGGAAAATGAGATTGTGAATGCGGCATGTTTCATATGGATAATTGGGGAATTTGTGCATAAATGCGATGAAATTCACTGTTCTACATGTCATGAAAAATATAAGGCGGATGGAGTGAAGCATGTATGTTATATGAAAGATGCTAAGCCTAAAATTAGCCCATGTATAACCGTGTACTACGATATAGAAACTTACACGAACGCTGAAACCAAAGAGGTTATTCCACATTTACTCGTAAGTCAGACTATCTGTGATGAGTGCATGGAGATCGAGTGTGATGAGTGTCACAAATGTGGTAAACGGACAAACGTTTTTAAAACGACTGCACACGACAGCCCTGAGAAACTCTTTGTATCCTATATTGCCAAGTTAGTTACAAGTTCAAAAAAATGACGGTATATTCTTGCCCATAACGGGGCGAAATTTGACACACAGTTCCTTTATAAGGAGTTGCTTGAACGCGAGTCATCTGAGATATTTACAGGTGATCCCTTGAAAAGAGGCAACAAACTAACACAGATTCAGATAAGAGGTAATGTACAGTTTAAAGACACCCTGCTGTTCACACCTTGTAAATTAGCAAAGCTATCCAAGGTCATAGGCGTAGCCGCTGAAGTTTCAAAAGGGTATTTCCCTTACACATTCCTCACTAGCGAAACTTTGAATTACGTAGGACTACCTCCACCCAAACATTACTTTAACTACACCAACATGGTTGATAGTGAGCGTGAAGATTTTGACCACAACTACAACAGTTTTAATGAAGCTAGTCCATACAATATAGCTGATGAATGTGAACGTTATTGCGTGAATGATGTGCGCGTGCTTAGAGTATGTTTCCAGGCCTTTAGAAGGATGTACATAGCCCGTTTCAAATGCGATCTGCTCCAGGGCGCAACCACGATCGCCTCATTATGTTTTACGGTGTTCAAGAATAACTTCATGCCTAAAGACACCTTAGCCGTCATTCACAGAAACAATCCCGCAGTTATGGGCACAAGGCTATTTACTGGCTCATACACCTACAGCAACAGACCGGGGTACACATAAAGCACGCCCGCAACACGGGAGAAGTACCCATTAAGGTCAATGGTCGTGTTTTTTGGGTTGATGGTCTAAGTGAGGATCCAACCACTGGTGAGAAGACCGTGTACTGCTTTAACGGCTGCTGGTGGCATGGCTGCCCATGCCCTGAGTGTGCAGTCACAGCGAACCTCCATGGGAGATCCCCCGCCGACATCCTCGCATGGACCCGTAACCGCGATCAGCTTTTGGTTCACATTTCACCCACAAGATCGTGTGGGAGCATGAGTATGATGCACGGTTGGAAACAGATGACCAGTATCGTGAAGAAATAAGGGCCGTCAAGCGTTCAATGGTGTTTGATCCTCTCAAATGCGGTGATAGCTTGTTCGGAGGGCGTACAAATCCATTCAAGCTATACTTTCCACCTACGGAGGGCGTGAAACTCCATTACTAAGACTTCTGCTCTTTATATCCCTACGTGATGAAGAACAATCCGTACCCCGTATGTGCACCTGAAAAACTGAAAAACTGGTGGGCCCCGCCATGCCAACCATCAAGGAGTTCTCAGCTAACTTGAGTGAGCGCTACTTTGGCCTCTCTTTCGTAGACGTGTTCTCCACTAGCGATTTATGGATGCCGATATTACCCGTCGTTATAGATCACAAGCTCATGTTTCCCCTGTGCGTGAAGTGTGCAGAGGAGAACAACGGTGATTGTATTCATGCAACCAACCAGCGTAAGATCCCTAGGCGTTCGCCATGGATACAGAATATTGAAGATACATGAGGTGTGGAGGTTTCAGAAGTTACCCAACCTTTTCACGCCATATATAAACGCTTTTTTGAAAGATAAGGTAGAAGCATCGGGGTATCCGCGAGGAGTTGATACCGAAGATGAAAAAACGGCTTATATTCAGCGTTACCGTGCCCATGAAGGTATACAGCTTGACCGCTCCCATATTGTAAAGAATCCTGGCAAGCGCTTTAGTGCAAAGTTGTGTCTAAACAGTCTTTCGGGGAAATTTGCAAAGAATACTGGAAAAGGGAACGTTCATTTGGTACAAAGTTATAGTGAAGTCTGGGATTATGCCAACGCTCCCGATAAAGAGGTTATGGAGATCGTGAATGTAGGTAATACTTATATAATAAAGTACAATATCATCGAACTGGCCTCAGATACCTCACGGGTTAAAAAAATACCTGTAGCCAGCTTCACAACTGCCTACGCCCGCATCAAGCTTTGGGGACTACTGCACTCTCTTGGGCAGAGGGTGCTGTACGATGACACAGATAGCGTAATATTCACAGAGAGGGAGGGTGAATACATGCCTCCTGTTGGGGAATTCCTCGGAGAGTTAACTGATGAGATCAAGGGGTGCATACGCTGACACATTTGTATCAACAGGACCAAAAACTTATGGGGTACGGGTGAGGGTGGGGGAGGATATGAAATATATCGTGAAAGCTAAGGGTATCACGCTTAACCATGAGAACCGACGAGTCGTTAACTTTGACTCGTTGAAGGATCTAGCGTGCTTGGAAGATAAGGGCAACCATCCACCCCAACTGACTGTGGGGACCCACAATTTTCGGGCTCAGAAACTGGAGGGTGTGAAGGAACTTAGGGGCACGAAGGTATGCCGTAACACCTATAGGAAACGTTACCAGGTGCCTGGTACCTATGATACCGTACCCTTTGAATACCTTAATCCTGGATTGTTTATATATATATATATATATATATATATATATAATATATATATATATGTGTGTGTGTGTATGTGTGTGTATTGTTAATGATCTGTTTATTTATTAGGTATATTTGTTTCAAATAGGGTTTAATTTTCTCCTTTGTGTGCATACGTATAAACAATCCTGAGCTCCGCCCACTGTGAGCTCGGTCATGTGGCTCCTGCTACTACCTGGGCATATCTCTACCCCGGCGTGCTCAGTTGACCTCTGCAAACCCTGGAGCTCAGACGTGTATTTTCTCACGCAGACGAAAAATAGTGATGGCTACTTTTGATATTGCGTGTTCGACGTTTATGAAGTGGTATTCGGTAAAGTTGGAAGAGTTGAAGAGTTGAAGAGTTAAAGTTAAAGTTGAAAGACGACCTACCACCCCCTTCCTTTGAAACTTTAGGGATCCATTGAATCGCGCAAAGGAACAAGATGTTCAAATACTGTATGGATATTCTGGCGAGAGTATTGCCGGATTCGCGGCACAAACGATGTAATGGACTACGTTGTAGGGCTAAACTGCATAAAAGCGTGCATATATCGTGAGGTGAAAGAAACAACGCGTGCAGAAGAGAAGCAACAGATATGGGTAATGAGTCTTGTTGATGAGTGGAGTGACAGGCGGTATTATGTCATGCTGCATCATACCGAGTAAGCGTACCCTGCGGCTCAGAATGTAAACCCTGCCATCATGGACGGGCTAAAGTACTTTTACCACTACATTCATATATATCATGACGAGGTTCGCAGTGAGGTTGTGGCTAAAGGCCTGTGTGAGTTTTAATAGAATTTAGAGACGAGTATCGATTGTTAAACAAAAAGGATAAATACAGCCACATGTTTCTCTCAAATAGTGTACCGGATTGTTAATGTGTGGAGAATGTCTAGTACGCATAGAACATTAAAACTGAAAATACCCCATGTGTCGGAAAATCGGCCGGTATAATGGATACAAGTTCCCGCAAGATTCATGCTAGAACAAATCCGGACACGATTCACCCGTGTAACTCACTCCTCCACACCTGAAACACGCGTGATTCATACTAGAACAAACCTGTACACGTTTCAACCGTGTGACTCACTCCTCCACACCTGTTCCCCGAGCTAAACAGCAAACCGGTTGCTCATAGTCATCTCAGAGCTTGATCCGACTGGACGTGCACTTCTCGAATACGATGGAACTTCCTTTGAGAAGCTTTCTCAATGCCGCGTACGACATGTCCCTGACGAAGTGAAACCGGTGCCATTAACTATGTACGTGAAACGACTTGCAGGCAAGCAAACTCTGGTAAACGTAACGTTATTTATTTAAGTGTTGAGGAGATGAATAGAGTCTTCGTGATAGTTGAGAAGTGGGGTGAGGACCGTTATAAAATACCTGCAGGTGTAGGTACAAGAAGAGAACAGATTAGTGATGCCCCCTCATATGCCGTTGTATGTACGTTGTGTATAAATAACGATCAGCCGTGCATTGATATACGATTGATGTGGAAGAATGCATCTGATAATAACGTTTTTGTCCCAAAGCGAAACCGATTCATCCTCGACAGAATGTTTGAAATCGTCGGATTCCGCAAGCTGAAGCCTATATTAACCCTTTAACGCCGAACATTTATGTAGGGTTAAGTCTAAATGCATGTATTTGAAACGGTACGTATTCGACCCAGTCGGCGTTAGAAGGTTAAACACGCGTGTTACGGATATGATTTATTTTGACACGGTTCTTGAATACGCATACACCGCTCTGCTCGACGGATTTGTTGAATGTAGGAATGAACAAGGCGAGAATGGTCAAGAGCTGGATGCTTATTTAAAAGGTTTAGACTCTTCGAAATATCACGAACTTTGGTACAAAGGACTTGAGCGGTACAGGGCAGAGCTCGCCTACTCTGTTCACCCTGAAGAATTGTACCTCTATATAATGAGCAGCTGTCGTTACGAATTGGAAGATTATTTCATTTGCCGCTATGCGTTGTGAAGAAGAGTTCACGATTGAAAAGCACGGGTCGGTAAGAAAAAACCCTCGATTGGAAAGGCGTGTTTATAAACTTGTATTTAATAATGATATGATGGCTAACGATGCCCTCTTTGTGCGTGCTTTTGAATGTATTCTAGCTGTGTTTAAAGATAACTTGCCAACCGAATGTAAAGTGGGCACAAAAATAGTATTGAACGATATGAAGGCCATTTACATTGAGTATAGGCATCCGCACACCACCTTGAGCGGTGAAATAATGTTAAATCGTATTTACTGCGTAGTGCAAAGCAATAATGATGTGACTGTGAACTCGATTATATGCGAGTTTAGTGTTTTAGTTAAGCGCAGAAGAACGAGTTTATTTTGATGTATATTTATTTTCAATATATTTAATTATTTAATATAACTGTACATATATATATATTTTTTTCTGTACTAACATGTTCATAATTATAGTCCATCGTTTTGTATATTATTATTTTTTATTTTCAATATATTTAATTTTTTCATATAATTGTATATATATATAATTGTATATATATATATATATATATATATATATATATATATGCGCGAATGAACTCAAAAAACCTCAGGGAACCATTCTATGATACACACAGACCGTGCATGGAACAAGGAACTCTTCTAGGAAAACTAAATCCACTATAATCCGAATAAATGATGGTAAATGACAAATACTATAGTTTTTTTCTTTTCATGATGCTAGCCCGACGTGGGCAACAGGTCACTCGCAAAGAGGTCCAAAAATATAGCTTCCCTCACCAGCTATCTGCAAAGCAGATAGGATACAGCTTTGGGACAGGATCTAGAGTTTAAAGCAGCCTAGCCCAGCTACATTTAGAACCTCAATATAAGCAAAAGACTCGCTGCCTTCACGTCAGATTGAACACATCAAAGAAAAAGGGGTAACTATTATAATTTTAGCCAAAAAACAAAACTTAAACCTCAACTGGCAGAATTGAGCGTCATTTACCATTACTTATTCGGACTATAGTGGATTTAATTTTCCTAGAAGAGTTCCTTGTTCCATGCACGGTCTGTGTGTATCATAAAAAACCTCAGGGAACCATTCTGAGTTCATTCCCATCATGAAACGAACATGTTATGCGCCTTGAAAAGTGGACGCACAATTCTGCCAGTTGAGGTTTAAGTTTTGGTTTTTGGCTAAAAATATAATAGTTACCCCTTTTTCTTTGATGTATTCAATCTGACATGAAGGCAGCGAGTCTTTTGCTTATATTGAGGTTCTAAATGTAGCTGGGCTTGGCTGCTTTAAACCCTAGATCCTCTCCCAAAGCTGGATCCTATCTGCTTTGCAGATAGCTGGTGAGGGAAGCTATATTTTTGGGACCTCTTTGCGAGTGACCCGTTGCTCACGTCGGGCTAGCATCATGAAAAAGAAAAAACTATAGTATTTGTCATTTACCATTACTTATTCGAACTATAGTGGATTTGATTTTCCTAGAAGAGTTTCTTGTTCCATGCACGGTCTGTGTGTATCATATATATATATATATTTTTTTTCCTGTACTAACATGTTGATCATACTCCATCGTTTTGTATATTATTATTTTTTATTTTGTTTATATATATATAAATATATTTCTCGTTCGTATTTCTTATGCTATTATTATTATTATTTTTTTTTTTGATCATATATATTCCATTGTTTGTATAGGATTGCATATTTATTTTCTATATATTTCGTGAAATTTATTCCAATAATTCGTCTAAGTAAACAGAATGATGTAAAGGTGTTTTAGTTAATTCTTTTGGTTGTATATATAAACGAAATTATTATTTAATTATATGTATACCAAATGGTTGGTTAGGCCTTCTAAACCGACTGACGAATTTCTACGCCAACTGTCAAGAATATCTGAATAGCGCAATCTGGCAGCTGAAAAGTTAATTAATATATACACCCGCCTTCTAGGTCTTCTAAGTCAACTGGCGGGTTAAGCCAACTGGCGGATAATGCCGACTGGCGAAAAGCCAACTGTCAAGAATATATGCTTTAATTAAATAAATAGTGCAATCTGGCAACTCAACCCTAATAATGTACACCTGAACAGGCCATTTACGCCTTGTAGAAAGCTTTCTAAGCCAACCGGTGGATTAAGCCAACTGGCTTATTAGGACCTTATAAGACAGCGGGCGCTCGGATGAACTCGCAATATGCTTCTGGCAGGAGCCAAGCGAACACTCCTCTCTCATTCTTAGGTTAAGGTTTAGGTTAGGTTTCCCTTTGGGGGAGTAAGGCCGTCCATCTTCTCCCCAAAAGACTCTTCCTTTCTCTCCCTCTCTTAGGTTAGGTATACCCTAGGGTGGCCCACTTTTCAATTTTTTTTTAAAAGTATAGGTTATCGTAGTTTTTCCCATTATTTGGCACTATACTAGCACATTGGTACCATTTTTACAAAAATTGATCAATATTTAGGGGTCTCCCATCGACCTTGAAATTACGAGTTTTTTTTTAAATGCGTACTTTTTAACTTTTTACTGAATCAAGATAAATCACTAAGTAGGGATGTTTTCTGAATCCTCTTGATGAGAGAAGTCGTTTGGTGTGCCTTCCAATGTCATACGACTAACGGTTTAAAAGTTGTGCCTGTATACAGGTAATACCAATGTGCTAGTATAGTGCCAAATAATGGGAAAAACCACGATCACCTATACTTTTCAAAAAAATCAGCAAATAGCAGACAAATAAGGAAGAAAGAAACAATAACTTAAACAATCACTTTTGCATTGTATTGACCACTATCACACGTCACTGACTGTAACGTTGTCCCTCTGTGCTATGTCATCGTGGCGAGTGATGACTTCTTGAAGTCGCCGAGCTCTTTCCGGTTCTTTTCCACCACTTGCAGAAGATCCTGCAGCTGTGCCTCGTCCTTTGTGACTGTGTTCGCATAGTCTTGTATCAGTTGGACTCCTCTTTCAGCGACGTCATTGGTGACCTGGAGATTAGAGATCACATCCTTCAGACGACAAAAGTCCTCGTTCTCGTCCCACTTATCAGTTGGCAGGGTGAGCCACGAAGACCCATACATCTTCAGACCTGCAAATAAGAACCAGGAGGACTCGTCGATCAGGTCGGGGAGTAGCGTCATCTCGTCGACTGAGACGTTCTCGTATGTGAAGTCTTTGGGTACAGGGAGGTGGGACAGCTTCTCTGCCATCTGTTGCTTCACAGTGCCATCCACCTTGTTGCTGCATAGAGCGAAGATGACGGTCTGAGGCCTCAGATACCAGAAGTGCCGCCTCATCACTGCCAGTGACGCTTCTGCCACCTCGCGGTCCACTGCCCTATACCTCAGAAAACGCTGGTATAGTACCAGGTCATTCAACGGCGCATCAGCTGCTACAGGGGCCGCCAACCAAGCTGGTACGTACAGAAGAGCGATGAACACCACGATCCTGTGCAGTTTGTCGATCAGCTCGGCGTCGAGCTCCAGCTGCCTACTGAACACCAGCAGTTTTGTGTAGTAGATGACCTGAAACAGAATAGGCACCATTGTAAGTAAGACAGGTTTATTGTTATCAATTACTTTGTTTGCGTTATAATGAAATGTTTATCTTTGAATAACATTTAAACTTATCTCTAGATTATTTTTGTTTTCTTTGTGATTGTTTTAATGCGGGCCATGTTCCAAAACTTTAAGACGTTGTTTACGGTTTCTTTGAATGCGTCTTTCCTGTTAGCAGTGTACTGGATAACACTGAAGAAGTATTGCAAAACCTGCCGTGTTGTTGGCAATTTGCTACCACTGATGGAGGACGACGGTTGGCCAACTAAAAAAATTTCCGAGGCCGATCTTAGAGAAGGTAGCGATGTTATTTTCGCCTTTCCTTTTGATGACTCTCTATTTGTAGCTTCAAGAGTTCTTCCAGTTATGGTTGCCATCGATTTGTCCATGACAAAGGATGAGGAACTCAGACAGAATTTCAAAATGTTATGATCTGCAAAACAAGAAATAGGTTAGGTACCTGGCACAGGCATAGTGCATTTTCTAATTACCTATATACATTATACATTCCGCCCGGGTATGGTGACTCATTTTTTTGAAAAGTATAGGTGATCGTGGTTTTTCCCATTATTTGGCACTATACTAGCACATTGGTATTACCTGTATACAGGCACAACCTTTAAACCGTTAGTCGTATGACATTGGCAGGCACCAAACGACTTCTCTCATTAAGAGGATTCAGAAAACATCCCTACTTAATGATTTATCTTGATTCAGTAAAAAGTTAAAAAGTACGCATTTAAAAAAAAAACTAATAATTTGAAGGTCGATGCGAGACCCCTAAATATTGATCAATTTTTGTAAAAATGGTACCAATGTGCTAGTATAGTGCCAAATAATGGGAAAAACCACGATCACCTATACTTTTCAAAAAAAATTGAAAAGTGGGCCACCCTAGTATACCCCTTTGGGGGGGTGAGGCCATCCCACTTCTCCCCCAAAGAGGTTAGGTGGACTCCCCCCAGCTTGCTGGAGGAGTTCCCTTTCATTGCAGCTTGTGGGATAACCTCTACCCCTTTGTTGCATAACCTCTTGCAACATTCCCCCCTTTGCAACATTGATCAACATTGCATCATTGAATTGCACTCTCTCCTTTTGCAGTCATACTACTAAATAGACGAAACGTATTTCAGCAGACGTAAGAACAACAAAGGAAGAGTTTTAGCGGAGCAATGGGTATTTGGCGGTATATGCCGCGAAACCAAAGAGGTATTTCTCTATGCAGTGCCAAACAGAAATGCGAAAACTTTACTGAACTGTATAAAAACAAACATTCGGCCAGGTACTACAATTATTAGTGACATGTGGAAAGCATACGAAGGTATCGAAAAAATTGAAACCTATCAGTACAAGCACCAAACGGCAAATCTCACTCAAAATTTTATTAATCCAGAATCAGGAGCCCACACGCAAACTATAGAGAGCACCTGGCATGCTTTGAAACAACCCAACAAGCGACAAGCTGCAATAGACTCATATTTATGTGAGTACATATGGAGACAAAGGAACAAAAATAAAGATTTATTCCAAAAAATACTAAGAGACATTGAACATTTTCCTAAATAAATTACTATTATTTATTCAGTAAAACAATTGCCTTGTTAAATATTTGTTAAATAAAGGATTTCTTATTTTATTTTTTGTCTGTTAGCATGGAAACCGTCATTTGCACGGCAAACTAGTTCTCTCTATTTTTTTCATTTTATCATACTTTACCTTCTGCGCATTTCTCCATGAAAAAATACTATTTCTGTTGTCAGGACACTAAGATATATGTATGATAAAAATTTCTGCTAAATCCCGAGGGGTCGTCCATTCGGAAAAGACCCATCAAATCCAACAACGCCTAACTTCGATGTTTCAGCGGAGGGCAACGATACAATCCCGAATTCGTAAGAAAATGATTTTTAATTGAAGGGCCAATAAAGGCAGTTATATTAGTTAACTCAATTCAAATCTTCTCTTCCGTGTTTAGATCATATATATATATATATATATCGGCTATTGATTGGTGGCGTGGAAAACGCAGTTTAATAATGAACAGGAACACCAGAGAAAATACAAACATCCTTCAAGGTTTAATAGTACCAACGTTTCGGAATGCACTAATTCCATCTTCAGGGCTAAAACAATAAAATTCCAAATCACATACAAAATTACAAAATACAAATTGCTTAATAACAATTTAAAATAAACTTTAAAAAAAAAATTATAAAAAGTAGCTAAGAAAATGTAAAACATTAAAACTAAAAGGTAAATAAATGTGAAGTTAAAAAGTTAAAATTATAAAAAGTAAAAGCATTAAAACTGAAATGTAAATAAAATAAACTAGTACCTTAACCAAAACATAGCAGATCTATCGATGATTCGTCAGAATTTAGGTCTGGTTTTAGTTTATAAATAAACAGAGACTCCATAATTTTAAGCTTAAGGTCAGAGCTTCCAGCAGCAAGTACGGTGAAATTAGACTGTGAAATTGGGTGGTTATTGTTGTGCGAGTGATTACGTATGAGAGAATTAGGTGGTTTGCCAAGGGGTAAATTTGTACGGACCGATTTACCGAGATGTTCGTAAATACGAGATTTTAAATGTCTTTTAGTTTTACCTATATATGACCCCATACAGTGGTCACACTTGTATTGATAAACTATAGATGACTTAAGAAGTGTAGGAATAACATAAACTAAAACCAGACCTAAATTCTGACGAATCATCGATAGATCTGCTATGTTTTGGTTAAGGTACTAGTTTATTTTATTTACATTTCAGTTTTAATGCTTTTACTTTTTATAATTTTAACTTTTTAACTTCACATTTATTTACCTTTTAGTTTTAATGTTTTACATTTTCTTAGCTACTTTTTATAATTTTTTTTTTAAAGTTTATTTTAAATTGTTATTAAGCAATTTGTATTTTGTAATTTTGTATGTGATTTGGAATTTTATTGTTTTAGCCCTGAAGATGGAATTAGTGCATTCCGAAACGTTGGTACTATTAAACCTTGAAGGATGTTTGTATTTTCTCTGGTGTTCCTGTTCATTATTATATATATATATATATATATATATACAGGGTGGGCCGTAAGTTTCCATACATAGGAAAATTTAAACGTTTGTTTTTATGTTTCAGATACCCTAAGAATATGCGTTTGTAAGATCTTGTTTACTGATGAAGCAAATTTTTACGTCAATGGAGAGGTTAATCGGCAAAACATACGTTATTGGAATAATGCTAACCCTAACTGGCTGAGTCCGACGAAGATGCAAGGTGCCGGTAAAGTGATGGTGTGGGCCGGGATATGGGGTGACAGAATTATTGGACCAATTTTTGTCAGTGGAAATCTTAATGCCGAAAGGTATCTTAACATGTTGCAAGAAGAGATTTTCCCATCCCTGCTAAACGAGGAAGGTAACTTCCCAGTTTACTTTCAGCAAGATGGAGCTCCACCTCATTATGGTCTTCACGTGCGTCGGTATTTGGATCAGCAGTTTCCGGATGCTTGGATTGGTCGGCGTGGTCCTGTGGAGTGGCCTCCCAGATCCCCAGATCTCACCCCCCTTGATTTCTATCTTTGGGGGCACTTGAAGGCCATGGTGTATCAGGAAAAGATACGAGACATAAATCATCTAAAGGAACGTATCACCAATGCCATTACAAGCATAACGTCAACTGTGCTAATGCGTGTTCATCAACAGTGGGGAACACGTATTGAAATGTGTTTTCAAAACAATGGCAACCATGTAGAGCATATTATATAAATAAAAATGGTTGTCCATAAATTTTTTTTTATTTTTCCTATGTATGGAAACTTACGGCCCACCCTGTATATATATATACGGGTGTCCCACAAAAAAGTTAACCGTACTTTGAATTAATATAACTCAAAAACTATTAGAGATTTTTGGGTCCTGCAAAAATGTTTTATTTAACAACTATTTATCTGTCGATTCTGGAAATTTCATTAAATTTCCTTTTACGAAGTTGATACATTAATGGTTTTAGTGGAGGCTATCAAAAATATGTTTGCGCAAGGAAGTAAAATAATGAAGCGAAGCCTAGGAAGCCTAGGTCACCGTGCACTTTCAAGCGAAGCGTAGGGAGCCTAGGTAGCCTAGGTCACTGTGCGATTCTTCAAGCGAAGCCTAGGCCATTGCACAGTGGTTTTTCGGACACGCTGTGGTATGGTCTCGTCATTATTGCTTATTAAGCAAATCAAAGCGTTTCTATGTAAAAGTTTACTTCAAAAGAACCCTTTTTATCATGCAGTTAACAAAAGAGCAACGCGTATTTGTAATCACAAACTTTATTAAGACTGGCAGTATTAAACAAGTACAAGATTTATTTGAACAACGTTTTCCAGGTAGGCACCCACCAAGCAAGCCCGCTATTTGGAAAAATGTTCGGAAATACCAACATGAAGGAACATGCTTAAATCTAAATAAAGGTCGTTCGGGTCGTAGGAAAACCATAAGAACAACAGAAAATATCGAAAATGTTCAGATGACACTTTTTCAAAATCCAAATGTATCAGTCAGAAAGAATGGGTTACAATTGTCAAAGTCAACATTTAACCGCATTGTTAAACCTGACTTAAAATGGCATCCCTATAAGATGCATGTAAGACACCAGCTTCTTGAAACTGATTTTCCTCGTCGTAGACAATTTGTCGAATGGCTTCTCCATAAACCTGCTCGTTTCTTGGAAAACATTGTGATTGGTGACGAGGCAGCCTTTTTCATGAATGGAAAGATAAATAGCCATAATATTCGACAATATGCGCCGCTGAACAACCCCCCAGCATTCAACTTTGACACACGTATTTGTCAGCAGAAAGTGTCTGTGTGGATCGGAATATGCGGGAATGGCTATCTTGTCGGCCCATTGTTTTACGACAATAACTTGAATGGTGCTGCCTACCTGAACATGATCAACGAACGGATCATCCCAGAACTCCTCCAGATTTACGGCAATCAATTCAATAGACTTTGGTGGATTCAGGACGGCGCACCAGCTCATAGACAGCTTGCTGTAAGAACAAAACTGAGAGAAAATTTTGGCAACCGCATTGTCGCGCTAAATCATGCAATTGAATGGCCCCCAAGATCCCCTGATTTAACACCGTGCGATTATTTCTTATGGGGATATCTAAAGCGTAAAGTGTATTCTATTCCACCGGAAAACATAAACCAGTTAAGAGATAGTATCACACGTGAAGTCAATTTACTTAAGGAAAATTACCAGTTGATCAAAAAAGTTGTGCAATCAATGCGATCAAAGGCGCAACTGTGCTTGGAAAGAAATGGAGGACATGTGGAAGGAAACGGCGCTTAGAAAATTAAAAAATAAATTTGTATTACCCATATGAAGAGGTGTTTTTGTTATTAATGGATTTAAATAAATTTGTTAATTTTAAACTTCGAAGTTTCATTATTTTACTTCCTTGCGCAAACATATTTTTGATAGCCTCCACTAAAACCATTAATGTATCAACTTCGTAAAAGGAAATTTAATGAAATTTCCAGAATCGACAGATAAATAGTTGTTAAATAAAACATTTTTGCAGGACCCAAAAATCTCTAATAGTTTTTGAGTTATATTAATTCAAAGTACGGTTAACTTTTTTGTGGGACACCCGTTATATATATATATACAGGGCGTCCCAAAAAAATGTATACACACTTTAAATAATTATAAAGGCAGTGTTTATTAAAATACATTTCATTTTCAAAATGTAATAGAATCTACAGACATTATTTAATTGTTCTGCCAACGCCTGTTTTCAAACTGACGTCCGTTCTGGTCCAGGCACTGCTGATAACGCGAAGCAATGGAATCGCAAACATCACGAAACATTTCGTTTGGTATTTGTGTGCATTCTCGTTCAATGGCTGCTCTCAATTCAGCGACTGTTGCAGGTTTTATAGCGTAGACTTTGTCTTTTAAGTATCCCCATAAAAAAAAGTCTAGTGGTGTGAGGTCTGGTGAACGCGGAGGGTATTCTACGAAACCCCTTCGTCCAATCCACATCCACATCGTGCCAAGTACCACTCGCAATACTCCACTCTTCGTCCGGATCATCTTCATTAATAGCATGGACTAATCTTGGAATGTAACTTTTCCATTGACAGCGCTTCAAAATGCGTTGGACAGACGATTCTGAAATTCCTACCTCACGACTCGCTTGCCGCACAGATTTTCTTGGACTTTGGTGATACGTTTCCAGTACTCTTTCTTGCTTTGTGGGGCTTGTCGATGTCCGTGGTCTTCCGGAACGCTTCTTGTGGACATTCTGAACAGTTCCATCGGCTTCAAACTTATCTCTAATTCGAGTGATGGTAAGTCGCGTTGGTGGATCTGTTTGAAACTCCCTCCTAAACTGTTTTTGCACTTCAACTGCGTTTTCACACTTCCAGTAGCATTTTAGAATGAATTTCCTTTGTTCAAAGCTTAGTCTGACTGCTATTATTAATTCTAATGGGTTTAACTTGGAAAGAAAGAAACATCAATTGAGCTATCAGCTGTTAAAGTCTGTATACATGTTTTTGGGACGCCCTGTATATGAAGGTGGGCTGAAAAGTAATGCCTCCACTCAAATAAATTTTAAACGGGTCGAAGGATTTTATCGAAACAAAAGCAGATAGGTACCTTAGAGTTTATTCTTCAGAACGATACATTTACTTTTCTATAACATCACCCTCTACCTCGATACATTTACGCCAACGATAAAGGAGTTTTTGAAATTCATCCCGGTAAAATTCTGAGCTTTGACGATGAAGCCAAAATTTCATAGCGGCCTTAATTTCCTCGTCAGACTCGTAGCGATTTCCACGGAGACGTTCTTTAAGACCTCCTGATCCGTTTGTTCAACTTCTTCAGAGTTTCAATATAACGTGCGGTGTTGGTTGCTGTTCCTCTTTCCGTAAAATCTTCGAGAACACCAGTGATATCCCAAAAAAGTCATCATCACTTTTCCAGCGATTTTTGAACTTTGAATTTTTTTGGTTGCGGCGAATTTTTGTGCCGATATTCCGTGGATTGCCGGTTATTTTCAGTCATATTGGTGGACAGTAGTATTACCACAAAATGTTAGAGTGCATATGCAATTGCAATGTTGATCAATTGAGTGCCAGTGCCAACCCCCTTCCACCCCTTGTTGCAAGGTGCCAACCCTCCTTCCCCCAGGGTGCCATAAAAAAGGAAAAAGGGGACAGGGGGGAATCCACGAAGCAGCCACAAGCTAGGGGGAATCCCACCCAAACCTAACCTGAGAGAGAGTTACAAGGAGTTACAAGGAAAAGTAGTACCTCAAAAGGCCTTGCGGCCCATATCGAGGAGGTACCAATGGCAACGGGTGCCATGGAAAAATTCATACACCCTCAAATAGTGTGCAAGATTTGGTCTAACCTTTTCTTGAACAGATCCACAGAAGAACTCTTCATAACTTCTGAAGGTAGCCTGTTCTACCTGTCACAGATCGTATACGTAAAGTAATTCCCACACACACTAGTACTAAACCGTTTCAAATCCAACTTCCAGCCATTGTTGCGAGTTGGGTTATCATTTAAACTAAACATGCTTCTAAAATCGACATTGTTGAACCGTGTAAGAACTTGAAAACCTCGATGAGTTGACCGCGCAGCCTCCGAGTTTCCAGCGAAAACAAATTCAGGGCGCGTAAGCGTCGATTGTAGCCCATATGCCTAACGGAAGGGATTAACTTTGTGGCCCTCGCCTGCACTCGCTCCAGCCTCTCAATATCTTTCCTGAGGGTGGGCGACCAGAACTGCACAGCATACTCCAGGTGCGGCCGAACCAGAGAATTGTACAGAGAGAGCACAATCTCCTTGTTCCGAAATCGAAATTGCCTCCTGATATAACCCAACAACTTCTGGGTTTACTTTTCCACCTCTACGCACTGTTTGGTAAACTTAAGGTTGCTGCTAATTAGCACACCCAAGTCCTTTTCCAAATCAGTGGCTTCGATATTACTCCCCAACATGGAGTAGTCCGACTTGGGATTGACGTAGCCAATGTGCATCACCTTGCATTTACCCAAGTTAAACGGCATTTGTCATTTTTCGGACCACTCTCCTATCGTACGTAGGTCCGCATGCAGTTGCTCGATCACCTCTGGCGTCCCAACATTGGCCCCAAGCTTCGTGTCATCAGCGAATTTGGTACTCCTACTGACGATGCCACAGTCAATATCATTTATGTAAATGATAAACAGCAGTGGCCCCAAAACGGAACCCTGAGGAACCCGACTAGTGACCGAGGCCCAACCAGAACTAGTCCCTTTAATTACAACCCTCTGCCGCCTATTCTTCAGCCAGTTTTCAATCCACCTACCTACTTCTCCACCGATACCCAGCGCGCGCACTTTAGCCATTAGCCGGTAGTGAGGTACCTTATCAAAGGTTTACTGAAAGTCGAGATAAAGCATATCAATCGCCCTACTATCATACTCACTCAGCATAACGTGGAAAAACTCGAGCAAGTTGGTGAGACACGACCTATGCCGTCTAAACCCATGTCGGGAGTCCCCAAGCAGCTTGTAGGAATCCAAATGGTCAACGATCCTATCCGCTATTATCCCCTCTAATAATTTACCTACAACCGAAGTGAGACTAATGGGACGATAGTTCCTTCGACTTTCGTGATCCCCTTTCTTAAAGATAGGGGTCACGTTGGCTTCCCTCCAGTCACCAGGCACCTGGCACGTCTCCAACGAATTGTTGAAGACTGTAGCCAGGTGGGGAGTCACCTGGTCGCGCACCTCCCGCAACACTCTGGGGAGGAACTGGTCTGTCCGAGGAGCCTTAAACGCGTACAGTTTGTCTATTCTATCGGCAACGACTGTCGCGGTACACCGAACACTATCCAGGCCAGCACCTTCGTGCCTGACGCCTGGCTCGGGGATGACGCGGGTGTCCTCCCTGGTGAACACTCCCGCAAAGTACTCATTAAGCACATTAGGGTTCCCCTTGCAGAGGCTTGCCACCCGGAGTTCTTCGTTACGTTTTGCTAGCCTAACCTTCGCCTTCACTTCTCTGCACAGGCGGGCGGACATACGACTCAGTGTTCTCATGGGAACGATTGGCCTTCGCCCTCCTATACGCAGCTTTCCTATTTCGGATAGCCGAAGCGATGTCACGACTGAACCACTTAGGCTGCGTTGAAGCAGGGGTGACCGGTTTTGAGGGTATGGCAGCAGACTGCAGCACCATAAACTCGTCACGGAATGCACTCCATACTTCCTCAACATCGCCACCGACCTCTAACCCCATCTCACCTACGCTATCCCGGAGGCCAACAAAGTCCGCCCGCCGTAAATCGAGCTTACTGCCTATAGAGAAACTACGCTTCACCCGATGGACGCAGACACGGAACCTAATCAGACCGCGATCATTCCCGCCCGACGATTCGTCAACGGTGAGGCCAGTGACGAGGTTGTCTTCGGTCGTGAATAATAAGTGTAGATCGCTTTCGCCTCCTGTAGGCCCATTGACCCACTGAGTGAGGAAGTTCTCATCAGCAAAGTCAAATAGCCTCCTCCCTTCAGCATCAGCAGTCCTGTCTTCCCAGTTTATGCCGCGACAGTTGAAGTCTCCAAAAACTACACACACCCTGTCCCCTAGCAGGCTACGGAGTTCGGTGTACAGGGCTGTATCCTCCTCGAGGAGGAGATGCGGATGTCTGTACACCAAGATTAACCAATAGTTCGTCCCTCCCATGTTCAGATCGACGCCAAGCAGCTCCCGTTCCGATCGGAACTGGTAGTCAACCGGACTCAACGTGTCCCTCACGTATATTAGTACCCCTCCCCCCTCCCCACGGGTGCGGTCTTTGCGAAACATTCTATACCCGGGAATTTCGAACTCCCCAACGTAGTCCCTACGATCAGTATGAATCCAGGACTCGATGATAGCAACGATATCCTGGTATTCTGATGCTAAGAGCGCTCGTAGCTCGCAAAACTTATTCCTAATCGACCTAGCATTAAAAAGCATTGCACGGAGAGAGCCTTCCCTATTCAGACCGCCCCCTAGCACGACCCGTTTCCCGAACAGCCAGGGCTGTCGGGAGTTGAAGAGCCCCTCACTCACGAGGGGGCAACTTCCACAGGAGCCTGAGACCCATCCAACGGGGGAGGAGTGTCACCCACCTGTACCTGGACG
Source organism: Bathynomus jamesi (assembly GCA_023014485.1). Lineage (NCBI taxonomy): Eukaryota > Metazoa > Arthropoda > Malacostraca > Isopoda > Cirolanidae > Bathynomus > Bathynomus jamesi. The sequence goes on along the minus strand of JAJOZX010000203.1, from coordinate 1,525,382 downwards.
CACCCTTCAGTTGAAGGAACGTCTGCCACCGGCTCAAGATCATCTCTCCCCGGTGGGGGCCCGTCATCTCTCCCTGAGCTCGACCTCACCATTCTGTATAGGTGCCGGTTGAGCAACGCGCCGAGCACACCTTTACCCTTGTCACTGAGGTGGACACCATCCCTCTGGTAAAGGTCCCACCTACCCGAAAATGCGTCGAACGGGTCAATAAACCTCACGCCCAGCGGGACGCACAAGTCTTGCACCCTCTCGTTGATGCCAATGACCTTACTGAGCGCGTGGTCACTGGCATTCATCCGCGGTAAAATACCCATCAACATTCCCCTGTCTGTCTTCAGTTTTAGATCATCCGCATGAGACATAATCTCGGTGATGATCCCTTCTGTAAAGCCTACCCTACCGTCTTTGAGGAAAAGGTCGTTGCCACCAGCGTGGACAATGATCGCAGTCCTCCGACTTGCCACGCGCAGCTTCTCTACCTCCTTCCTTAAGTGCGCCGTTCCCCGCCCAGGTAAGCACCTTACCTTCCTCCTGTCCCGGTTTGCAGAAGCAAAGTACTTCTCCTGGCCCCTGATCTGCGAGTTCCCAATCAAAACGGTGTCTTCCTCCTTCGAGCACAGGAAACTAAAGCGGTTGGAGGTCCTGACAGGGGCAACCGGGGTCTCAGGCTTCGGCTTCGCAGCCTTCTTGTCCGAGACCTTTCGATACCCGTCGCCACCCATAGACTCAGCCGCACTTACACCACCCGACCCATCGCGACCGGCAGCTACATCCTTCGGTTTCTTTGGCCATCAGTACGCCCCTTCCCACCCGTTTTCTTTATCGGCCTCTTCCCACCCTTCTCTATCGGCCCTTTCTTTGCGCCTTCCACCTTGCGCCGCGGTTCCGTGCATTTCACGTGGGTCGCTGGCGATTCCTGACACTGATTTTGTACCCTGGCCACCGGTTGCACCTCTACCCTTTCTTCGCGGTCCCGAGCTCTGTCCAGTCCATCGCTGGACCGCCTTTCCATGGCAGCTATCCTATCAATGAGCTCCGGGTTGGAGGGCGCAGCCGTGTCAGTGACCGCCGCACCTCCAACAGCCGATCTGGACGACTCGAGCAGCCGGACCCTCTCCTCTAGCTTCTCGTAAACCTGCATCAGTTCGCAAAAGCGGTACATGCTGGAGTGGTTGATCTTCTTGTAGTAGGCTTCTTTGAAGTTCGTCACCCACTGGTTTACTCCCCACCTCGCACATTCAGCCTTCAGTTTTTTTCGGTCCAGTCATTGTAACTTATTTATTTTTTTTCGAACTTTGAATACACTGAATAAGATAAAGCGTTCTAGCAATGAAAGAGAGAGAGAGAGAGAGAGAGAGAGAGAGGGAGAGAGAGAGAGAGAGAGAGAGAGAGAGAGATGGAGAGAGAGAGAGAAAAAGAGAGTTACAAGGAGTTACAAGGACAAGAGGAAGCCTCAAAGACCTTCCGGTCCACTCTGGAAGGTTCCTGTTATTAAGCAAGTTTATGTTTCTTTCTACTATCCTAGCAGTAGTAGAAAACTGGAGAGAGAGAGAGAGAGAGAGAGAGAGAGAGAGAGAGAGAGAGTTACAAGGAGTTACAAGGAAAAGAAGTACCTCAAAAAGCCTTGCGGCCCATACCGAGGAGGTACCAATGGCAACGGGTGCCACGGAAAAATTCATACACCCTCAAATAGTGTGCAAGATTCGGTCTAACCTTTTCTTCAACAGATCCACAGAAAAACTGTTCACAACTTCTGAAGGTAGCCTGTTCCACGTGTTACAGATCTTATACGTAAAGTAATTCCCACACACACTAGTCCTAAACCGTTTCATATCCAACTTCCAACCATTGTTGAGAGTTGGGTTATCATTTAAACTAAACATGCTTCTAAAATCGACATCGTTGAACCGTGTAAGAACTTGAAAACCTCAATGAGTTGACCGCGCAGCCTCGGAGTTTCCAGCGAAAACAAATTCAGGGCACGTAACCGTCGATTGTAGCCCATATGCCTAACGGAAGGGATTAACTTTGTGGCCATCGCTCCAGCCTCTCAATATCTTTCCTGAGGGTGGGCGACCAGAACTGCACAGCATACTCCAGGTGTGGCCGAACCAAAGAGAGAGAGAGAGAGAGACTTTTCCTCTCGACCTCCAGACGCATAATGAATGCTCTTGTCCTTACAGTTAGCTTAGAAGTCTTAATCAGCCAACTGGCATAACCAGCCAGTTACCTTACAATGGCGCCACAGTATAAATGTCCGTAACACGGAATAAATAAAGACTTTTAGGAGCTCATCCCATCGTCTACACGTAACCGAGATGAGGTTTACACCAATCGGCTAAGTATAGACTTTATGACCTCCAGTATAGACATTACGAGCCCACCCATCAGTAGCGCGAGGCCGAGATGGGGTTACATCCAATCGTCTAGACCTTAAAACCTCTCAGCAGTAACAAAGTATTACACAGCCGCCTTATCTACGGCATTACTTACCAACACCTGATCGACCAAAGCCTGCCTTACTTACGGCTTTTACTTACCAGCTCCTAATAAACCGACAAGGTTAAAAAAAAATGGCAACGCTAATAGTTTAATCCTATTGAGCTTCTCATGGTAGAAAACCACCACAAGGCCAATTTGATGTTATGTGGGCAATCTTTTAAACCAAAAAACCGAATGTGATAAACCAAATTTAATACAAAAACAAATTTTCACTTCAATATACAAATTTATCTTTAAACTATAACAAAAAAAATTGATATAATTTGAAAACGAAATAGAAATGAAATTAGGGCTAACTATTTCATTTCTCGTCAATTAGTGAATTATCCAAACAGGGTGTTATTTAAAACAAATTTTCGCATTAATATACAAATTTATCTTTTAACTACATCATAAAATGTAATTTAAAACAATGCATATCGTTAAAACTTCAGCATGTTAGTTAGTTTCAAGTTAGTTTCACCTTAATGTACAAATTTATCTTTAAACTATAATATAAAAAATAATATAACTTTACACTAAAACTAGATTTTAAGTTTTAGTAGGACATACCCATCAAATGACATTTTCTCTTCATATTTATAAAAATGACATAACTTAGATATTTTGCACCTTCTACAATTCAATAAATAAAATTAACACGATTTTACTCTCTGGGGATACGCAAAAGGGTTATACCCAGATTTCAACGATGAGCTGAAATACACCGACTATATATATATATATATATATATATATATATATATATACACGCTCATAGATCCCTATTATTAAAACAAAATGTACTGTATCCAACAATCTTTACCCATGCAAACCTGGCAACTGGCCTATCCAGCTTGCGCAAAAGTTGCCAGTACCCATTTACAACTCAATTTAAGCGAAGAGACTAAACAGCAGCTCATAAGGATGGGTCGTTTTTCAAGAATCAAACATAGAAAATGTAGAGAACTTTATTTATATTGGTAGACTTCAATAGAAAGAAAATTACATTTCAGAAGGTGATATTAGGATTGAAAATGTCATTAATTTTATATTTTAGGTTTAGCAATGCATTGAATTAATTAAGTAATTCTGTTGTTTGCTCATTTTCGTTGAAGAATAATTCGAATTAATGCAGTGCCAGACTTATTTCATTATTTAATTTACATTAAATTCTCCCCAGACTCTAAAATTCAGCATTTTTAAACTGAACTAAAACATTTATAATACTTAGAATATTCTGAATCATTATTTCAATGATTAAATCAACAGTTGCCCACCAATATAAAGATACTGACTCTATCAATTATTAATATTTAATACATTATAAAAGGCTAATTCTTTTCATATTAGGGTCCCTAAATGTTTTTACATTTTCTATGTTAAATAATATTTCAAGGGAAAACTTAAATAAAATTTTATTTTTTTTGGAAAATAACCTTACCTTATGAAATGCTGTTTGCTGTTTTCGAAAGTCCCTTAAATATATACAGATACACTCAAAACTTCTCTCTCTCTCTCTCTCTCTCTTTCTGTGGGCCGCTTAAACCATTTCTGATAAAGACACGCTCTCAGAATCGGGAGCGGCGGCCAATCAGAAATTCTCGACCCAACGAATGGGGCGTAAGATCGAGCTTGTAACATTTTCATTGGATCAAAACCCGCATACATATGATATAGTCACGCCCAGAGGCATTGCCCGCCAATCAGGAAGCCATCGAATCGCCGATTGGTCTTCTGATCGCGGCTACAATTGGTCAGCGTACCGTATATAAAAATGAGACATTTTCAGCTGGGCAGCACAGCAGAATTTTTGTCACTGAATAACCAAGTACTACCAGCCGTCATGAGTACAAACAGTTAAACAGAACTCTATTGTTCACCACAGGTGTTTGAAGTTGGGGATCTTGGGTAAGCAAAACACGCACGCACACGGATAGAGCTTGCTTGCGGACTTGCAATTAAAGTTTGTTATGGTTTTTTACCCAATTTTCGTCAGGTAAACTCGTCATTTTTGAAGACATAATATTAACTAATTATAGATGTAGCAACTCAATATCATTTTCTATCCCAAGAGGAGACAATGCCTAATGTATATCATGTGTTTTAAGTGTAAAATGATAAAATTTCGTTGAAAAAACATGCATTTTTGCTAATTTATTCACATATTTTGGCTACAAAACTTGAAAAAATACTTTCAAAAGGTGATATATCAAAAAGAATCGTATGTTCTCATGTAAAAAGAAAAACTATTCATATAAATCATCATAAGATTGAGAATAATGTCCTTTTGACATAAATGCAGGACGCATCTTCTTGCTCAGTACTTTAGTAAGGATACATCTGTGACGAGTTTCGAACCCGTACACGGTATGGGAAGCCTCTGTCACTAATTTCATACTCCTCTCAACACTCTGAGAGTGAGAAGGCAAGTCTGAAATGTCTGGCTTAGTGTTAGTGTCCATGAATGACTGGATTTCTTCATCAGATAGGTGCTGTGTGGTAGGTGGTTCCATGACAGTGAGGTCGATGAGCTCATGCCAGTGATTTGCATTCCAATTCACCTGGGGAATTTTCTTCCCTGCTTCCTGGTTGCTCTCCATTCTATAAATGAAAAATGAAAATAAAAATATAAATGAAAATATAAATATAAATAAAAATATAAATATAAATGAAAAATAGTACTCAAATATTGTAGTTTCAATAATACAAACAAATTACCCACTTAAAGCGACAATTATAATATTTTTTCCATATTTTTTGGAGAATAACAGCTTTGACAAAAAAAAATAATAATAATTACAAGAAGCGCAAAATTTACCTGTGTCTGAGAGTGAGTATAGTCTGAAGCCCAAGATTCCTGATTCTGTCTTCATCATCTTTCACCATGGCATAGAGGATGTTCTCAGGTCGGAGGCAGAAAACATTACCCTGGATGTTCTGCTTTACAATGCGTTTCACATCATCAAATGGAATCAGCCTCAGTCGGCTGATAGCAGAGAAGAGGATGCGAGGAGAATCATGCAGCTTAGAGGATGCTTTTATCTCAAACCATGCAGGAGCATAAACTCGAACAATGTAATGGACGAACTTTTTCAAATTCAGGTTTGGTCTGTTGTCTCTTGTGTACAAACAAAGAAGTCGTATGGCAAGAGTTAACCATCTTGCATGGTTAAGTGGACCAATCTTCCAAGCAGTTCATCTGTCATCTACTCTTCCTGATCCGATCCCTCTGCAATACTCATACAGAAGCCTTTGATCATGACTGAGGTCTTTCAGTACTTCCTCTGGAATGTACCCTTCAATGATTGGAGTTTCCACAGCTTCAAACTGTACCTGAGGTTCATCCTGGATATCTTCTGCGCACCTTTGCCCAAGGGGCCCGCTGAAACTTCTTGGGCCAGTTGTCACTCCATCCATTTTTTTGAAAAGAGCTTTTAGTGGGAGTTCATTCTGATGCAGTGCGCAACCAATAGTGTGCAGTTTCCTCCCCAGAGTTTCTTCAAGTTTTACCACTAAACCACTCTTCCAGCCAGTGTTGGTTGCGGTATTATCAAGAAGAATGGCTCGGATACTTTCAAGGCTATTATATTCTTCAAGAACACTGAATGTCTCCTGAGCAAGGACCTCACCAGTGGCGCCTATAACAGGAATTGTTCTGTGGGTCAAGTAGGCGCCAGGAGATTTTCCATCTTCATAGGTGAAGGTGAGGTGATGTTCTGCGTCAACACACTTTCTGAGAACAGTTTCCCCTTCAGGTGTCTCTATTTCTTTGTAAGTCATGGTATTCTCGTCAACCTTCCCATCCACACCAACACAAATGAGCTGTGTCTTTTTCTCTGATTCCACACCCTCACTAACTACCCTAATTTGGGCTTTGGCCCTGTCTAATTTGCACTTGTCAATCATGATGTGATTGATGTCAACTTCAGGTCTCAGTAGGTGTTTGATGTCATGGAGCAAGGCATTCCCAAGAGCTGCGCCCAGATTTGATGAACATTCACCTCTGACAAGTTCCATAGCATATCTGGGAAACTTTAAAAGGCCGTAGTCTCCTGAAGGCCTCTTCCTAGGCTGCCATTCATCTTCTCCTTCCTGAAAATAAATAGAAAATATTAATGCGTTTTCTGTTTATTTATTTATTTATTTATTTAATTTATTTATTTATATTTATTTATTTATTTAATTAATTAATTAATTTATTTATTTATTTATAATTATACATAATCAATATAAATAAAAAGAAACTAACCTCGACACCAGATGAACTGCTTGTAAGTCCAGGCAACTCTGTAGGCTGTATGAAAGATCCTACTAGCTCAACTTCCTCCTGAGGTAGTACATGTTGCTGTCCTTGTTTGGCCTTCCTGTCTCTTTTGGCAGCAGCTGTGTCCACTGAAGACAGCTGGTATGCACCCTTAGGACCTGTTTTGGATCGCTGATCACGAAGGTATGCTCTTTCTTCAAGTGGCACCTTTGCATTTCGAGGGCAAACACAGATGATGTGTTCTCGTGTACATTTGTCCTTCTTACAGTATACTCTTGAATCACTGCAAGGAAAAATATCCAAAGAACAGGAACAGGCAGAAATATCAAAATGTTTGTCCAAGTTAGCATCCAGATTTCGCTTGACACTTGCCTTAGCATGCTTGCGATTAATGTCTTTCACAAGAGTGAGTCGGTCTTTAACCTTTCTGTCAATGGATTTGTCATTAATCAAAGGCAGCCTTGGATTCACTGAAGACCAAATGGATTTTAAATCCTTGCTAACTTGCTGCACTAAGACCCAAAAATCTGCGCCAGGGTTAGCATGATTAAGGTCATAATAGTATTGAATCAGCTGCCTGTAAGTGCTTGGTTCGGTCATTAATAATTCACAAGGACCACTTCCATACTTTTCTTCACTTTTCTTTCAGGTCAGGTGTCTTGTTTTCGCTTTCGGCATTATTTACACCGGAAAACTGAAACATAATGAAAAGTGTTAATGCGAATAGCAATATGTAAGAAATAAGCGTGAACGGTCACAGGAAATATAATATTTTACCATTATTTTTTAATAAAGATGCATAATTAATAATTATATAAAAATACAAGCAAAACGTTGATATTTATGCTTATAGAAACAAGTTAATAATTTTGGGTTTGCTTTGTTTTGGTTGTGCGTATGCCGCATACGGGATTTTACGCATGAAGCGACAACAGAAAAAATTTTAAACTTAAAAGCTAAATTCGCATTCTGATCTTTTATCAAAATGCATTTCTTTGTGATTTTCACATTTCATAGATGAAACGACAACTACTGGATATTTATTCGCTTTCTGGTACCAACTTCGACCACCCCTATATATATATATATATATTATATATATATATATATATATATATATATACAGGGTGTCCCATAAGTTTGGCATCATAGGAAAAATACTAAAAAAAGGCAAAACAAAAGCTTTTATTTAGAGAACGTGCTCAATATGTCCACCATTGTTTTCAATACACAAATTCAGACGTGATACCCAGTCAGCAAGCACACGGTGAATGATGTCAGGAGTAATGGTGTTACATGCCCCAATAATGCGCCGCCACAAATGTTCAACACTCCTAATTTTCTCTGCGTATACCAGCGCTTTTAAGTGGCCCAGAGATAAAAATCTATGAGTAGAATTATCTGGATTTGTTCTTCCTTGCTCACAGACATTATGCCTGTAGAAAGAGAAAAATATGAATTATGGTTTGTAGAAATTGAAAAATATGAATTTCTCCTATGATGCCGGACTTATGGGACACCCTGTATATATACATATATATATATATATATACATATATATAAACACGAAAGCGCTGTCTTCCTGCAGTGCTGGCGAATATTTGTGAATCCGAACAGGTTGACACAGCGGAAGGAACCACAAATGAAATGTGAATACAAATAATTAATAATTACATAATAATTTAAAAACTAATTTGTGAAATGTGGTTTAATCTGATTACCGCACTCGGTGTATATATATATATATATATATATATATATAATGTCATTTTGCTCAGTGATTAATAAGGCCCTACATTATATTAATCAAGAATCCTTTGCAAATGTTAATTATTTTTATAAAGAGCCATAATTTAACCATATTTGGACTCGTACCAAGAATGAATTATTGCAAACTTTAAAGGGAGGGATTTCCAGCGGTCCCGGGCTCGAGACCTGGTGATGGCAGGCGATGAGTAGTATGCCTAACTAGGATAAAAGTACTTCTGACTCTGTAAATTAAAGTAATTGTCAAGTGTATTTAGAATAACTGCTCCGCAATGTCTCATTTAAAGTGCAAAGTTATTCGTCATTTTCTCTTAAAGGGGACTCAAATTTCTACTTTTACGTATTAGTTATATCATAATCCATAGGCCTGCAGACTTTCTTCAGAAAAATGTATGAACAGGCCAAAAATAATTTTTAAATTTGTCTACAACCGTAGCCTTTTTTCCTTAAAGGACCGATGAGGAACTCGTTCGTGTTATAGAAACTTTTCGTGATAGTTTTGAAGAAACTTAAATCGTGGACGAGAATTTGGGGACGGATGTAGAAGTATTACTTCACACTCAGCCCAGTGATTGTTGTATCATCGACGGAGTGATGCGAGTTTTTTCTTTTTTTCTTGTGTGTGTGTGTGTGTGTGTGTGTGTGTGTGTGTGTGTGTGTGTGTGTGTGTGTTTCGGGATAAGCAGAAGCATTGTAAATTCAGCAATTTATTAAATGATAGAACCATGAGGAATGTTTCATAAAATAGTACATAATAGCATTTACTGAATACAACACAATTTTACGTAACATTTTCTTCAATATTTCTCACACATATACGAGTTACATTGGCATCAATTTTTTTCTGCATTATATATTTATATCCAACTTAAAATAGTTACAGAATTAGCATCCATTGCATTTTAAATAAGCTTCAGAGTATAAAACTTGTCCTTCAACGCACACAAACTAACATTTTTGAAACATTTTATATTTTACACTATGTTGTTGCAATTACTCAAGTTACAATTATATATATATATATATATATATATATACCGTATATTACGGCGTATAAGACGACACTTGAAGCATTAAAAAACTACCCTAAAACCAGGGGTCGTCTTATACGCCAGGATACAAAAAGTTACCTTAAAAATGCAGTGTTTACAATGTTTATTTCTTACTAAAATCCATATATTAAAACATTAAAAGCACTGTAGAATTAAAAAAAACACATCACATTCATTTAAAATTCCTCAAATTCACCATCTTCATCGTCTGAAGCAAAGAATTCGTCATAAACATCCGAGTGTCATTGTTTACTGAGGCGTCGTAAGGGTCCCAGTCCGAATCTGATGCGCTAGCTTCGGCTTCGGCGACGTGATTCTCCAAGTCTGGCCAGCGAGTGATTCCTCTTCTCATCGAACATTTTGACTTTGGCATTTTTTCTAAAATCGCTTCATTCTTTATCCAATCTCTTACCATCTTCTCAGTTATGTCAAATTTCCTTGCAGCAACACAGTTGTTCGATTCTTTTGCAAATGCAATCACTTTTAACTTAAAACTTGCTTCGTATTTTGTTCGTTTTGCGGGTGGCTCCATGATTAAAACTTCTGTGTCTGGGTTAGGGAGAAGCCAGAAATATACTGAAGAAATATACCCACTAGCTGACTCAAGGTTGACTACGTCACAAACAATACGGTCATCGACCTTTAACCTACCAAAAACTGCCACTACTGACAATAGTCTGCCGGTAGTTTGGTGGTTTGGGGAGTCGTCTTATACCACAGGTATGAGCTAAAATCATGAAATTTAGACTGAAACTTGTGCCCCGTCTTATACAAAGGTCGCCTAATCTGCCGAAATATACGGTATATATATATATATATATATATATATATATATATATATATATATATATATATAGACGCGTTAAACTTTACACGAAGCAGCGAGTGTGTACAAATGGGAACCGATTTTTTATGTGGTTGCATACCATTTGATAATTTTGTTTGGTATCGCACAAATCGAATAATTTTTAAAAATTTGTAAATTCGCTCCCGCGGACCATATGCAAGAGAAACGAGAGGCAGTACATGCCACATACGTTGCTATACTAGCCCTGCATTCGGTAAGGATTCCAGACGATTTAGGGAATGTACAATTGCTCGAGAATTTTTACAATAATAGAGTCATTCCAGAGATGAGCCGCCAGTGAGTTATAATAATACATTCGATCCCTATTTTTAAAGTAGACGGCTATCCAATGAATCCCTTCTCCACCACTAACATCTGTATTTAGAATAAGTGCGCCGCAGTCTCTCGTAGCGGAGATTTTCAACGTTTCATTCTTCGCAAACACACGGATAAATTTGGAGCGTGTGATTCGGTCACTATTCATTACTCTTTGGAGTATATTCGCGTCCATTTTAAAAGTCTGTGACTATACCTCTAAATCTATCGATTTCTATTTGGGCTTGTGATTCAAGGTATACTAGTACACTAATAGGCGCGTCTAGCGGCTTCGCGAATTCCAATCTGACTGAGATGTTTCTACTCTGCTGTGGACTTAAGTGTGTGTTTACACTAGCAGATAAGTCCTGGGTGATGTCAAACGGGTAAAGGTTGAATTTCACGACGAATCCCTTCTGCGTTACACCAATTCCTAGCTCGTTGCAAGTAACGGCAATATGTGCAAGATTACTATAAAGCTCTCGAGCAACGCGGGAACACGGCGTCTGTTGAATAATCCACTTCTAATGTCCCCCCTATGGTACTCCATTGACGTATAGGGTTATATTTTTAAGGCCGAAATTTTCGAAACTAAAGGCGTTTTTTATATTTCCCATTTACAGAAACGTGTTCCTGAATTCCAATTAATAATCTTTTAAGTAGAGCTCCCAGGGCGACGTTTTCTATCTGCTTCGAGGCAAACCCTGCTGGCACCGTTTATAGTTTGATCTGTACTCTGTCAAATGGATATTTTACTGTGGCATGTAGTAAATTTTTTTTAATTTCTAATTGTTTAGCCGAGCTTAATTTCACTCGGCGTACGCGAAGGTATGTTTCCATAACATGAATCACCACGGGCTTTGCGCTTTCTTCTTGGTCAGCTCCCAGATTTAAACAGTTCTCAGGATTCGTGCGAGTGAGGTTTTTTCATATCAACCCCATTCACAAGCAGCTTCTCCTGGAATGTGAAATCTGTATGCAGGCATCCAAAACTGTCATATATATTCTTTTTAGAATTTTTAAACTTGTCCTTTATACTGCTTTCGTTTTTAGCCTGATAATAACCCTCAGCAGTTGAAAAGGTATCCTTCGCTTCTTTTGAAAAATTGAGGACATTTTTCAGATAGGCATGTAGGTGATAGTAATCCGTTCCTGCAGAGATGTTGACCTGATTTAAATATACGTTACACTGACTGAATATGGAGTGTAGAAAGTTTGTTTCTGGAAATACATCGTATTTGTCTTCGCAATCCGTTCCATCTGAATGCGCTATACACAGATTAGCGTACATGTGCACATAGCTTAGATCAAAAAAGTAAAGGCCTGAGCTGGGGATCACGAACTCTATAGGGGCACTCGGGGAACTAATTGTGTTTAACGGGTTAATCGTAATAAAATCACTGTGCTCAATTGAAACTTGAGTTGGGGGCATATCAAAGAGGAACAGCTCCGACTTACAACATTGTGAACTACACGGATGGATGAAACGATCCATGACGAGGCAGAAATAGTGCCACCTCTCTTGACAAGTAATAAACAGTCTATGATTCATGAGAGCAATGTCCTTAGCTTATATCAGTTGAAAAAATGATGAACCATAGGTTTCATTCGCTTAGAACACTTCTTCTTTTTTGATGTCCTTTTACGTTTAACGCCACGTGTTGGTAACCCCTTCTTCTTCCAGACAGACCTCTTCTTCTTCCCACCACTGCGCATCTTTCTCTTTGCACCTTTGATGATTTCGTCCCGTGTACGCTTTAAGTGCTTTTATATAGCTTCTTTAGGCCTAGCCCTCCCATTATGTCTTCTACCATGTTAAGACCTGATTGTAATGCTTTCCTCCCGAGATATTTGGCACTCCTCTTCAAAAAGGGAACAGCCGTACGCAGTATGATTGAAAAAATGGATCCAAACCCACTCCCACGCTGGTATCTCACCCCTCGATAGACTGTGAAAGGCCTTCGGGTCATTATAGCACAGTGCAACGAAAGTGCAACTTCACTGTTAAGCTCCCGTCACCGAATGGAAAACTTTTACCCTCAATCGTTCTTATATATACTGAGATATTGGTTAATAGATTAGTCGCGACATTCACAAAATGAGGTTTGTCATATGTAATGCTCAAGCTCTGTCCTCTATGATTGGGACTGTGAACAATACGAAGCAGGCGCGTCTGGGTATCCCCAACAAACAGATGCTCCACGATATTGCTGTAAATATAGCACATGTCTGGGGGAGGATAGCCATCACCCAATTTCTCCAATTTCAACTGATACATTAGGCTGGACAAGTCTTGTTGTGCCTCGTGAAAGGTATCTCTTTGGAGGGCTGCTCCATATCGCCCCTCGGTTATAATTTTGAACAAACCTTTGTCTTTAATATTTTTGTTAGCTTGTGATTTTAGATTCAGACTGTGTGCAGGGGTTTCTTTGTTTACGATTTCGTATACTAAATCATCCGTAAGATTTGAGCTTTTTAAACTACCGTTTAAGTCTCGCAACTTCCTTGGCCGCACCATAACGACCCGGGCCTAGTGTTACTACTGTAGTGTAATACAGTGCATCCTCACTTCGTGCGGCCTTTTCCCACTCATCACGGTCTCTAAGAACCGTAAAAACAGATTCTTTATAATCAATACTTAAAAAAGATGGCGCCCAGCTAAATTTCGCATATTCCAACCTCATACGTATCACGACCCAATTCAATGGGCCCATGGAGTTCTCTTACAAAGTTGGCCAGGGTGTTGTCAGGATGTACAGCCAGAGAAGAAGAGGACGGTAGTGTGACATAGAAATGGTTAGGCGCCATGTTGCATACTATTTAAGCTTCATTATTGCATCAGTTTTTGTATAGGTGTTGAAGCTTTCTAGGTACCCTAGCCATTTTACCAAGTACATTTTTCTCTTTCCTGAACCTTTGCTGCCTAAAATTTTTTCAATTTTGAATACTTTTTTCCTAAATTAAATGTCACTTTCTGCAACTCCTCGCAGTAAAAGCCTCATGCGATTTCTTCCCCATTCAAATCTTCAACGTAATACATCATTATATCGCCTTTAGGTCTCATAGCCCTATCTTTAACCCTTTGAGTCCCGTTGGCCTCTCCGATGCCATTGAGCAGCCCGGAAACAATGGGAAAATTCACTGTTTTTTCCCAAATTTTTAAACCACTTCCTGACCTGTCTATGGATTTTAAATTAGTTATCCATAAATTTCATGTTTTCTTTTACAATTTTCTGTTAAAATTAGCTATAACTTACTTATATTTATCAAGAAACCGGATATAGTCTTAGACTACAATACAAACATGAGATTGGTGGACAAATGTGACATGCAGATAAACGCAATCGATAGTCTTCGACGCACAATAAAATGGTATAAGAAGTTATTTTTTCACCTCATAGATATTTCTGTCTTGAATGCACACCATCTATACGTCTTCAAGACAGCCAAGAAGATGACTGTGCGTGAATTTAGTCTCTCTATTATTCATGCTATACTGGAAAAGCATGGCAATCCTACAAACCTTACTCCCCGTAGACCCATTGCAAACCCACCAGATAGGGTAAAGGCTGCAAATTATATATCTCGACACCATTTGACTGTCATTGAAAAGAAGGATCCAGGGGAAAGATTTGTGTAAAGACGCTGCCATGTCTGCTATAATTCGCAAAGGCGCCCTAAAAAAACGACCAACGTAACTACTTGGTGCAAGGAATGCCGTGTTCCACTCTGCCTGAATTGCTTTACTGAATACCACACTGAAATTTATTTTTTTGAAAAGGAACTCTATTAGTTATTTTTTTGTACTGAAAAGGAACACTTTTAGTTTATGTATGAAAAGGAGTAGTATTTTAGAAAAATGAAATCTTTTCTTCAAAAAGAAATGGATTTCTTTGGTGAGTACAAAACTTTGTATTGTGCATGCTTCAGAACTAAAATGTATATTTATATTTTTTTTCATATCATTATCATTTCTTTGGCAAACTTTGGAAACAAGCCTATCTGAACATAAATAACAATAAATAATAAAAAATAAAAAATTACCTTTATTTTAAGAAAATCTACCATGGCCTTCCAAGATGCCATTGGGACTCGCTCGTAATCGGCCTGCATGACCGTAAAAGAGGCCAACGGGACTCAAAGGGTTAAAAAGCTCACCTGTCCAACCTTGCTCAAATCACTTCGCGAATTTATTACCCGAACGCGACAGCCTTACATAATCATTGATTTTGAAACACGTAGAGTGTGGCGGGTTCTACAGATATCTCTTCTCACCTCACGCTCTTTGAGCATACCTCACAATGGTGTGAACGGTTGTAGGATGAGGCCAGTGACTCCAGAATGTCTATATATTTGTATGTGCTTTTATGTGTAAAATAGCGATGCATGCGTTCCTTTATGGTACGTTGAACCCTTTCAGCTAAAGAGGTCTTATGTATAGAATTGCTAGTGTAGGAGCTGATATTAAACTCTGTCAGCATGTTCTGAAAAATTCGGCCTATAAATTCTTTCCCCATATTCGTACAAAAATAGCAAGGAATCCCGTTTTCTTTCAACATCAACGTTTTGGTGGCTTTAGCAACTGTTTCAGGCGATTTATTTTTCAGGAGAATTAACCACAGATATGTAGAGAATACACCTATTATGAATAGGATGTAACGGTAGCCACCATTATACACTGAATATCTTTGCATGTCTGTTAAATCCGCCTGCCGGATAGAGTCAATCGATGCCGCTGTTGTTTTGGCTGTTTTAAACCTTTTTCTCACCATCTTATGAAGTGTATAAGCATCCTGCGCCCGCAAAAACCTTTCAACATCTTTTTCCCCTACTCCCTCATTATAAACACCTCTGTACAGTCTATTAATGCCGCCGTAGGAGGCTGGGCTAGAAATGTCATAATAACGTTTTCTTAATATGTTAGCTACCGCTAGAGATGCTACCGCTGGAGGTGATGGCGTACTCAGGTGTGGCATATGCGAGGCTTGCTCCGAGTCTTTTAACCTGTTCAGATTTCCTATCAATGTTTTGGGGACACTTATTTGTTGTAGTCTTGCTTTAATATGCTTCAATCCTGATGGTGAGGGCCTATTCCACTTTCTCACCACGTCATGGACGATGTCAACGATATTCCAGCCCTGTACCTTTCTTCCTTCAAAATTGACCTCACCTGTATCGGCCCACTGTATAATGGGGGTCCTCACTCAATAGATTATAAATACTTAAGCCTTTATTCCTCAATGTATGTGGGAGACGGCTTTTTAATACATGTTCGATATGCTGTGGGGTCGACCCGTTATTCTTTGACTGGTCAGCTAAGAACCAGTCAAATACAGGTATTCTTCAGGTATTCCCTATGCCTCCAAATGCCTGTATTCCGTAGGCCCTATACCCACTACCCACCCCAGGCCTGGGATAGGCCCTATGCCTCCATGGTCAACATTGTCTGCGCTGTGCCTAATAAAACGGGGACCTCTGACAGATTCTTATAATTTTCGTACTCATGAAGAAATTTCTACAGAGCTTCTTGGTGTAAGATTCTTTTCTCATCAGGTGAGTTTTCACTCTTTAATAGGTCTAACAATTCGCTTTCCATTCTTTTGAGCCTGCTTTTACGGAGTTCTAGAACCGTATCTGGACTCTTTGAGCTATGGAATGAATCATACACCTAGTGCGGAATCACGACTACTTTCTTCATTATATTAATCTAGTCAGTAAAGGTCCCACAATTAAAAATAAGATGGGTAGGAATAAGCCCCCGCTTTGTACAATAATTCGTTTTGTCTTCCCTACAGCTTGACTTTTACGAGCGAATGTGCGTATTATGTTCTTGGATATACAGGCGAGCCTTCTGAGAGGGTTTCATTGGTACACTACATTTTATAACAGTAAGGCAGATTTCACAGATGCATTTTAAAAAGTCTGAGCCAATATTTTTAACAAACAACTGTTGTAATGGCCTGGATAGATTTTTATTAACTCATGGTATTTCTTTAGCCTATTTGTCATTCTGGAATATACACTGTTTCAGGTTCGTTTAGGAATATATTCATTCTTAGAAGCACCATAAACGTGTTTCGCGGGTGAAGGTCACAAACCAAATATCCGTAACGTTGACTGTAGCTTCTTTATAAACTTCAAGAAACTCCTTACGCTGATTCGGGAACATTTGATTGGCTAATACCCCAATTTGTGACACATCTCTACGTTGTGCGAATAAGATTAGATATTGTGTATTTAACGACACATCGCGCATGTATCTATTTTTGAAAAATAGATTCTGATTGATGAAGAATACGCTTATGTTAGGATGGTGGGAGAACACTGTAAATGTCGATGCAAACGTTTTCCATTTCTAACATGAGATCGTCAATTACAATGACTGTATGTTCCTTAACCTTTAACGAATTAACGTCATATACACCTTTTGTGGAACACAATATCACCTTGGTACTCGTTGAATACTGACTGGTATGTCGAATAGCACTATATGACTTTATGCACAAATTTTGAGAACATCTCCCCCTTATCTTTAATGATTTTAAGCATAAACACAGTTTTACCACATCCTGGAGGGCCAGATATAATACATGTGGACGGGCTCGTGAACCCTTAATTTTCCTACATAATCCATCTCCAACACGTCACACTCCTAAGTGGAACATTTACAAAATATAATCAATTTTCATGTGACGTTCCTTATATTCTAGTCTTGTTTTTCGTGTTCTTCCACAGAACCGTGAATGACGATGAAGTACAGCAACATGTACCCATCATCGATATTACAGACGATTCCGATGACAGTGTAGTAATGGCCTCAGACTCCATTCCCGGTAGCGAACCCACACCCGCGACACCTATAGCGCTCCCACGCGACAATTCAAAGCGGAGGCATGATGATAATGAAGTGCCTTCCACGTCAGGTATAAAGCATGCCAGGAGTGCACCGGTTGTTAGACCCCAGTAATAGAGCCCCAACCCTCTACGTCGAACGACACAACCCCCGCACTAGCTCCCCCACTAATAAAAATGTGCTCCCTTACTCTTGTTCAATTCCGGTCGCATCCTCCACAGCAACAGCAGCTTCTCGTTCTGTAGAGGATGGTATAACATTCGAGTTTGTGCTCACCGCTAGCCCCACCCCAGCCCTGAATAGAAATCGGTACGTAGTCAGAGTTGACCTGCGAACCATGTATAGCAATGGTGTTCAACATGGACTACGGCGCGTAGTTGAACGTATTGTGGAGTTTGCCCTTCAGAACAGCGACGGTCGTGAAGTCAGAACGAGGTTGTCCTTCGGGTTCGAGTCAGATGACGGGGATGTAGATGATTTTTGGGTAGTAATACCATACAGACGCTTGGCCACTGTAGATATAGCACATATTATGGGCCGTATAATGCAGGCCATTAAAAGTAGTACAGCCTTCAATATGGACAACTTCACGGTAGATATTGACCAGGTATTCCGTGTTGCGGGTCATAGTGCCACACCTTATACTCTTAACTTCAATTCTCAGGCTATTTACAGACGGCATATAAACACCGATCGTGGTTGCGACTTTATAGCACTAGTCTTAGCTCATATGTTTAGGGTAGTGTACTAAATAAGTGGGCCAGAAAAATTTGGTTGCCTACGGTTGTGCAGCGTGCCCGTAAACTGGCTTCAGATTGCAAGCTTGAGTTTGACTGTAATATGGGTCCTGAAGAGCTGAGAAGGGTAGAGCAGGAAATGAATGTTCGTATAGTTGTATTTGGAATGGATGATCGTCGTAGGCCTGTGTACGGTTTTAAAAGCAGTGTGAGAGACAGTACAAGACCCCTACTTATTTTAGGGCTGTCAGGGACAACGTATCTCCCCATCCGTAATATAAGGGACCTTTACGCGAGTTATGATAAAAGTCGGAAATGTGGAAGGCATTATGATTTGTGTAGGGGATGTCTCGAGTTTGCGGATGATATAGTGAAGCATTGTAAGGAATGCCACATGGTGCGTGGGCAGTGTAAAAGCTCCAAATGTGAAAGTCGTGTAGTTGAAGCTGAGAAGAGGGATTGTAATGTGTGCAGACGCACATTTTTCAATAATAAATGCTTTGAGCTCCATAAGTCAATTGGCACTTGCATGAAAATGAGAATCTGTGAATGTGGTATGTTTCATATAATGGATAACTGGGGGAAATTCACCATAAATGTGATGAAATTCACTGTTCTACATGCCATGAGAAATATAAGGCGGATGGAGTAAAGCGTGTATGTTATATGAAAGATGCTAAGCCTAAAAATAGGCTGTGTAGTACGATATTGTTGCTGAAACCAAAGAGGTTATCCCACATCTACTTGTAAGTCAGACTATCTGCGATGAGTGCATGGAAGCTGAGTGTGATGAGTGTCACAAGTGTGGTAAACGAACAAACGTTTTTAAAACGAACTCAAGTTAGCGGACAAGTTCATGAAAATGACTATATTCTTGCCCACAACGGCGCAAAATTTGACACCAATTCCTTTATAAGGAGCTGCTTGAACACGAGTCATCGGAGATATTTACAGGCGATCCACTGAAAAGAGGAAACAAACAGATGCAGATTAGAGGTAATGTTCAGTTTAAAGACACTTTATTACTCACACCTTGTAAATTATCCAAGCTACCCAAGGTGATGGGTTTAGCAGCTGAAGTTTCAAAAGTTATTTCCCTTACACTTTCCTCACTAGCGACACTTTAAATTATGTAGGAAGATTTTGACCGCTATTACAACAGTTTTAATGAAGATATTCCACACAATATAGCGGATGAATGTGAGCGTTATTGCATGAATGATGTGCGCGTACTTAGGGTATGTTTCGAGGCCTTTAGAAGGATGTACATTATGCCGGGTCGTTTTTGCTTGAAAAATTTTTTGGGGAAATTTAATTTACCCTGTATTACGAAAGTTTGTGTACCTACAGAGGAAATATCATGACAAAGTTTCAAGCTTTTATATAAATATTTTGAGGTTCCACAAGTCACAAAGTTTTGGTGATTTTTTCCGATATATCGCATAGTAAACTACAGCTCTTTGCTGACTTGCCATGATAGTTTACAAGGCAAATCACCCAGAATTCACCACGAGGAGGTGGCTGTAGGTCGAATTGTACACCATGCCCAGCCCAACCTCCCTTCCATTAGTTTTTACATGTAGTTTATTGACATTTGTATTCGCATTTTGACTAAAATGTAGGCATATTTGATCTTGAAGCAATTCTTGCCTTATAAAACCATCTCTATTTTCCTGGCCACAAACAGAAGCTGATGCTTCTGTTACAAGTTTGACATGTCCTTCCACAGCTTGTGAATGACATGGGTACTTTTTCAATAGAGGGTTAGTTTCATCACCCCTTACGATAAGCTCTAACTGGGTGTTTGTCAAGCTTTTTGTCAGAAGTGGTTCATGTCTTGGGTAGTCTCCAAATCGAATTAAATCTGTGTAGTCTCTTGCCAAGAAATTAATTTTAGGCCGTCTAAATTCTCTAATGCCCGATGACACACTTTCCCTGGCTAAGAGAATGCGCCGGAAAGCTAACTCTCTCATCACTTGCCTTTCATCAAATAACATCGAGACCAATAAAGTTTCTGGGTGAGCAAAATATGCCCCTCTTTCAATAACAGGATCAATGACTGCCTTAAGCTCATCAGATAGGTATCTTGAACTAGATATCATAAACCAGAGGTGCCTTGGTCCCTGGTAATAGTAAGGATCTCACTTTATATTAAACCACGTAGGGACATAAACGCGAACAATGAGTTCAGAGTTTTCAAGTTTTCTGACGGCTTTTTGGTCGCAACATAAAGTCTAACTATCCTGTTGGCTGTCGTAAGCCATCTGGCATGGTTCAAAGAACCTGGGTTGCGGTTTTCAAGGTTTTGGGAACATTGGCCTTCTATGACTGCATTACAAATTTCCATGAGATACTTTTGATCTTGGCTTAGATCGAGATCCCCCGGAATAGAAGGCATATTACTTGATTTGATTGCTTCAAACTTGACAACTGGCATCTTTTCGCACGCAGTAAGACTTTTGTCAACATTTCCAGCAAGGGCTTTTGGTCCTTTGGTTTTACCATCCAAATAATTAAACAAATGGCGGAGAGGTAGCTCATTGGTATGCAGCAAACACACGAACCAATGAAAAGGAGTATTGTAGTGTACATCTAGTTGCCTGATAACTCCATTATGTATGCCAGTGTTTACATTGGTTCCATCACATCCAATGACCTTCAGATTGTCTACCTTAATATTGTTGCTGTTAAGAAACTTTATCACTCCCTTAGAAATGTTAATTGAATTTCCAGTCACAGGAGTGAAGTGCCCAAGATATTTTGATTCTGGTTCAGCTATAAGCGTGATGTGTTCCTCAGTAATTGTTGTACTGTAGTACCTCCCATCCTTACAGATATTTGCTTTAGTTAAGTCCTTTCTTCCATCAAAATACAATGTTTCTTTACTTTCTTCACTTGATTTACTCAACTCTTCTCTGATCTTCTTTCTCTGCCGTCTCACCTTATTCTTATCCACAACATTGTGATAATCTTCAGAGGTAATGAGACCAAAATCTTCCAGAACAGCAGAGGCAACGGATGCACCAGCTCTGTCTGATATTCCGAATCGGTCACAAGTTTTTGCTAATGAAGGCAATTTGCGAGTGAGCTTATGTGCTTCACCTGATTTCTTTATACCTTCCTCAATGTGATCATCATCATCACGCTCTCTATCTGTATCTGTTGATGTGTCAGAATCAGGAATTGTATGAAAGTTATCCGAGTCCATTGGCTATTCCCTGGAAGTGGATGGGTTATTGATATCTCCATCTTCAATGTTTTTAGAAAATCGTGCTCTTTCTTGTTCTTTACGCTCAGATTTTATTTGCAGTTTCTTCGTTGTCTGTAAATCAATACTGCCTATTGCCATTTTTCGTGCACCTCTTTGGTCAATTAGGAAAGAACGTTCCATGGCAGGAACTTTTAGCTCTTTTTCACAAGTGCAAGAAAACAGATCATGGCATTTGCAGGCAGCAATATCAAAAAGCCTTTGATTTTTGGATTTGAACGCGGTCAATTTAGATACAAAATCTTTCCTTTTTCTACCAGTCTTCATCATATTTTCAGATTTTTCATGACAATCATTTACTCTGGCTAATATTTGCTGTTCTGATATTGTTGGAATTGATGCACTTTTCCACATCTCTTTTACCTTTGATGCAACTATTCTTGCCACATCATTAGCATTTGGCTCTTTTTTCCCCTCACTAGCTATAAGTAAGAGATATCTTGTTTGTAAATATTCTTTTAAAACGTCTTCATGTAGGGGAAGTTGATTTCCACTGAACTCAGCTTTCACTTTTACGGCCTCAGCCATTTCGGATAATTTGGGAAAGTCACTCTGTTAGTGTAACAACGCGTATTTAACTATTCAAATAATCAATTCTGAAAAGAAAAATTATATATATAAATTATATATATTCTGGACGAAACACAGTCAAAAAAAAACTTAATAGCAACAAGAATATAAAAAATACAAGAAAATCTTGATAAAAAATCATAATTGCCAAATAATTAATAAAGTTTACGTATTTAAATAAAGTTTTAAAAGTTTTAAAGTTTTTTCTAATGTTTTACGTTTTACTTGCAATCTTCAGAGGACTTGCGGAACAACTAAAACTTGGTCAATCTAGTTTTTTTAATCATTGTTGAGCATTTATAGTACAGCTACAAATTTCTTGGACACAGGCATGTGGAAATTCACAAATTTAATTTTACGACCTGGCCGAATGTACTTTACATAGACCGATTCAACTGCGATCCGCTGCAAGTCGCAACCACGATCGCCTCGTTGTGCTTTAGGGTGTTCAAGAACAATTTCATGCCTAAAGACACCTTAGCCGT
Source organism: Bathynomus jamesi (assembly GCA_023014485.1). NCBI lineage: Eukaryota > Metazoa > Arthropoda > Malacostraca > Isopoda > Cirolanidae > Bathynomus > Bathynomus jamesi. The sequence goes on along the minus strand of JAJOZX010000203.1, from coordinate 1,502,740 downwards.
CATTCACAGAAACAATCCTCGTAGTTATGGGCATAAGGCTATTTACTGGCTCATACATCTAGAGCAGCAGACCGGTGTATACATAAAACATGCCCACAACACGGGAGAAGTAACCATTAAAGTCAGTGGTCGTGTTTTCTGGGTGGATGGTCTAAGTGAAGACCGTGCCACTGATGAGAAGACTGTGTACTCCTTTAACGGTTGTTGGTGGCATGGATGCCCACTTCCTGAGTGTGGAATCGTAGGAGATATCCATGGTAGATCTCCTGCCGACAGTCTTGCATGGACCCGCACCCGCGATCAGCTTATAGGTTCCCAATTCACTCAGAAGGTCTTGTGGTAGCACGAATATGATGCACGGATGGAGGTAGATGGGGAGTACCGTGAAGAAATAAACACAATCAAACGTTCAATGGTGTTGAATCCTCTCAGATGCGGTGATAGCTTGGTCGGAGGGCGTACAAACCCATTCACGCTTTACTTTCCACCTGCAGAGGGCGTACAAACCCATTCACGCTTTACTTTCCACCTGCAGAGGGCGTGAAACCCCATTACTACGACTTCTGTTCTTTATACCCCTACGTGATGAAGAACAATCCGTACCCCGTAGGAGCACCTGAAAAACTAGTGGGACCCGCCGCTGCCCACCATCGAATCGTTCTCAGCAAATTTGAACAAGAACTATTTCGGTCTTTCTTTCGTAGACGTGATCCCCCTTCGCGACTTATGGATGCCGATCTTACACGTCGTTATAGACCACAAGCTCATGTTTCCCCTGTGCGTGAATTACGCAGAGGAGAACAATGGGGCCTGTAATCACAACCAACCAGCGGAAGATCAGAGATGTATATACAAGCCCTGAGCTGTCCCTAGCCGTTCGCCACGACTACAGAATACTGAAGATATATGAGGTGTGGAGGTTTCAGAAGCTACCCAACCTTTTCACGCCATGTATAAACACTTTTTTGAATACCGAAGATGAAAAATCGGCGTATATCAGCGTTACCGTAACCTTGAAGGGATACAGCTTGACCGATCCCAAATTTAAAGAACTCGGGCAAAGTTGTGCCTAAGTAGTCTTTGGGGAAAATTTGCAGAGGATACAGGCAAGAGGAACGTTCATCTAGCCCAAAGTTATAACGAGATGTGGGATTATGCCAATACTCCTGATAAAGAGGTGATTGAGATCGTGAATGTAGGTAATACTTACATAATAAAGTACAACATTACCGAATTGGCCACAGATACCTCACGTGTTACAAACATACTTGTATCCAGCTTCGCAACCGCATACGCTCGCATCAAACTTTGGCGACTACTGCATTCTTTTGGGCGGCGGGTCTTGTACGCAGACGCAGATAGTGTGATATTCACAGAGAGGGAGGGTGAATACATGCCGCCTATTGGGGAATTCCTCGGAGAGTTGACTGATGAGATCAAGGATGAGTATGGTAATAGTGCAGACGCTGATTCTTTTGTATCAACAGGTCCAAAAACGTATGGTGTACGGGTGAGAGTGGGGGAGGAGCTGAAATATATCGTGAAGGCGAAGCGCATCACGCTTAACCAGGCGAACCGACGGATCGTTAACATTGATTCATTGAAGCAGCTAGTGTGTTTAGAAGATGAGGGCGACCAACCGCCCGAACTGACTGCAGGGACCCACAATTTTCGGGCACAGAAACTGAGGGGGCGTGAAGGAACTTAGGGGCATGAAATTGTGTCGTAACACGTATAGGAAACGTTACCAGGTGCCTGGCACTTACGACACCGTGCCCTTTGGGTTCCATAGCCCTTGATTGTTTGTTATATATATATATATATAGATATATATATATATATATATATATATACTTGTTAACGATATGTAATGTTTATTTTATTTATTACGCGTATATGAATATATATATATATATATATATACACACTATGAATTATTTACTTGTTGGTGATATGTTTATTAAATAAATCATGTTTCAATTAGCGTTTCATTTTCTCCGTGTGTGTGTGTGTGTGTGTGTGTGCGTGTGTGTGTGTGTGTGCAGGAAAAATTTCTAAGCTCCGTCCACTGTATGATCAGTCAAAGCAAAGGGTCACGTGACTCCTGCTACTACCTGGGCATATCTCTACCCCTGCGTGCTCAGTTGACCGCAGGAAACCCTAGATTTCAGACGTGTATTTCGAAAAATTCATGCGTAGACGGTAAAGTGATGGCTACTTTTGATGCTGCGTGTTCGACATTTATGAAGTGGTATTCAATAAAGTCTACATATGTGGTGGATACTGAAAGAATCCCTATTTCCCACCCCCCTCTGAGGTTTTTAAGGCTACATTGAACCGTGCGAAGCGTTAGAAACAAGAGGTTCAAATACTCTACAGCTATTCTGGCGAGAGCATTGCAGGATTTCGTGGCAGAAAGGATGTAATGGACTACGTCATAGGGCTGAACTGTGTAAAGGCGTACATATACCGTTGTTTTGGGTATGATCAATTTGTGGGATGCTTGGCGAACTGACATTCTTTGATCGTCTTCGAACATTATGCGAACAGATTGAATGTTTTGTTGTACTGTTCTTGGACGTCCACTTCTTCCTTCATCATGCACAGATCCAGTCCTTTTGAATTTGTTCACCAATTCACGAATTGCTTTATCTGTCGGTCCAGGCTTATGAAACCTTGAGAATCGGTCTCTAATTTCACAACATTTCATTCCTCTGATGCGACATGTTACTATCATAAAGCGTTCATGCACATTTAACTGCAATGACCACGCAGTATATTAATGTATAGAAACGACGTAAGTATAGAGGAGTGTTCTGCACACGAGGAAGAGAATTAACGAACAAATGAAAAATGGTGACCGCCCGGGAATCGAACCCAGGATCTTCCGATTGCCGGTCAGATATGCTACCATTACACCACGGGCCTCGATCAGTCAGAAGTCGTAATTCTCCTACATAGGGCAGAAACCAATGCCTTGAGAGGGCACCCTCGCAAATCGTGAATATGTACATTTAACTGCAATGACCACGCAGTATATTAATGTATAGAAACGACGTAAGTATAGAGGAGTGTTTTGCACACGAGGAAGAGAAATAACGAACAAATGAAAAATGAGGTGACCGCCCGGGAATCGAACCCAGGATCTTCATCACCAATGATATGGATCTGAAAAAATTAATTAAAAATTTAAAAATAATTAAAATAGAAATCTAATGCATGTATTTGTCTAGAAAGGTGCATGCAATCATGTCATTAAAACATTCATTTGGAATTCAGCCTATTTCAACAAAATAGATAGGGACTTTTGGGACACCCTGTATTATAGGCAACTTTCACGTATAGTATTTGTTTGGCCAGTGCGACGGTTACACGTGTTTCGATCGAAGTCAGAATAAAAGCGGTATTACAGTAAAACTCCTGCAGTTAATGAATTTTAAACGGTGCCAATATTTTGAGTGAATTCATTGTGCACAGTGGTAGTTCTCTTTAAGAAGTGAAACCCACCTCATATGTCAAAAAAAAGTAAATAAAAACGAAGCAAGTTAATCTATACAGCATTTTGCTGAGTGTTTCTTTGTGAAGGAAATTAGCTGCCTATCGCGAGGCTGAAATTCCTACAAATACCCCCCATTTATCCCCCGCGGCCACAGTCGCGCGCACCAATCAGTGAGAAGTACACAACGTGCTACATCCCCCATCCCCCGAAGTAACGGAGAATACTTTCCCTCATTCAGCTTGAGTCAACCCCCGCCCAATACTTCCCATAATACCCTTTTTAGTTAATTTTGTGCACCAGCGACTACCCTCTATCAGCAACATGGAAATGGTAAATAAATTCCTGTAACTCTGTGGTATCTGTACCAATGCAACAGATGAGGGAAAGGCGATGAGGTGCGATCTCTGCCAGTTGCTTTTTTATTTCAGATGGAAAAATCTCCCTCATAATGAACGCAAAGCAACTTAATGGGATAAAGTTTTTCTGCGAAAACTGTATGACCGAAATAAACTCTTTTACGGTATTTAAAGCAGAAAGAGACCGATGAGAAAGTAAAAGAGGATAGTGTGAATAAAGGACAGGAAGACAAGAAAAGCGAAGTAGAAATAAATCAAATACCGTCACACAACGAGGTCGAAAACATACAGGCAACAGATCGTATAAAGGCAACGAAAGACATTAGCACAAATAGCACAAATAGGAAAAGACAAGCGTGCAATCAAGAAAACAGAGTGAAACTGTCCACCAATAAGGAGCAAAAACCAAAGGCCCCGAGTAAATATGGGGAAGGAATTATAGGAAGATATTATTGTAAAGATAATTGCAGATATAAGAGGACAGTGTACGAGTATATATAAACATGCCCCAATATGCAATTTCTTCTATAACAATAGTCATTGTAAATTCGGAGAAAGCTGCAGATTTTACCATCCGAACATCTGCAGGACTCACGCAAAATATGGAACCTGCAAATAAGGGAAAAAACGCTAATATCAACAATTTCCCGACGAACCCAAAGGACAAAGTTTAAAGGACAATAGGAATAACAACAGGAACACAAAAAGCTAACAAAATTTTTTCAACATCGCAGACACAATACGGCTGCTAAATGTCATACAACGTATGCAGTTGACACAGGTACGAAATCCCGAACCAAACCGGTTCCAGGCATGAAGCTACCAGAACAGGTAGGCGGAAACGGACCTCTCTCGGAGGAACATAGGGCAACTAAACAAGCTATACCGAAGGAAAACGAACTTGAAATGCATAAAAGGCAACGAAAAACAAAGTACATAAATATCGTCCTGACTAATAATCAAGGAACAAAACCAAACTACTCACTAAACAAAGTTTCGTACCTGGAAGAATTTATGAACGAAACAAGGGCGGGCATCGCATGCTTCAAAGAAACTCATCTTAAGGATTACCGAGGAAATTGTGAAAACTGCAAACATTGTATTGATGAGAAAGAGATAAATATAGAAGGTTTCAACTTGCTGAGAGAATAGCGAGACGTAAAAGTGGCTGTGCTATATATGTAAAATTGCGTTCATTATTCTTAGGACACTCTTGAGAACAGATAGCGACACCTGGCCTATATTTGTTGTGTGTACTACAGACGGTTGTAACATTTTATGAATAAATGTTTAGTGAGTGAGCGCTGATTGGCTGGTTGACTCACTGCTCATCGCGAGGGCTGGTTTACATATTACTAAGGAAACAAATGAATAATTAAATATAAATTCAAGAAGAGGATACATATTAACAAGGGGGATGTCAATGAAGTGAATAAAAAATGGGCTTGTAAAAGCTAAAAAAAAAACCTTCGGACGTGATGACAGTGTTCATGGTATTGGCAAGCCTGAACGAACAGAAGTTTCAATATATAAAAACAGAGCCGTAGGTAGGCATTATTGCGCCCTGAGAAAATTCCAAATTGATTCATTTATTTATTTATCTATTTACATTTAATATTGAACATAGATTTAGATATTATTTTGTTATAACAAAGACAAAACAAAAACCTGATATATAAAAATACATACAGTATGTAGGCGGTTTATGAATGAAAAAACAAGGTTTTGATGCATATTAAATTTTAATAACATCATAACATTACTAGATTGATGGGTATCTGTAGGTTTCATCCGTCACTGCTTACAATATCTTCCAATTTGCAAATGGACGGCAGCTGAATGGAAACTACTGGTATGGCATTGTTATATCTAGAGCAAATGTTATTTCTAGATCAGCAACACTGATATAATAATAAACAGTCACGGAGAGAAATATTATTTAGAAACGAAGAATGTTTTGTATTGAGGCAGCAAAATCAATGCATATAATTGTTTTGTATTAATAAGTTCCATGTTAGAACTTAAGTGTTGAATCACTGCAGCTATGACTTTTGGCGGTCTCTCACCTCAAAGGAGAGAATTACAGAAAATAAAACTGTTACAATGATTCGTATCAATAAACATTAGGGCGGAGTGAAAAACTCATTTTTGGAATTTTCAAATTGGCTAGTGTGGAAAATGTGTGGAGTAGTGAGGAAATAAGCTGGTATAAATTTAAAATCATAACATTAATATCTTCAGGTGCCACAATGACCTTCAATATTGAAAAAAATTGAAAAAAGCAGATTTTAACCAATAATTACAGAAGAGTCCACGATGCACAATAGACAAGAATTTATTCACACTTGTATAAAAATAGCTCAGTCAACCTTTAAAAAAAGTTTCTATTCTCTAAAAACAGTTTTCTATAGTCAGCTCACTCAGCTGTCACGTGAGTACCTCGGTTCAGTGTAGCTGTCGCTCTCGTAGCAGGTGGGTGTTCTGTTGTTGGCGTAACTCAGATAGTCTAAACTATATTTCTTATATTTTGCATTTCTGTATTGTGTTGCCCTAAGTTTGCCATGTACTATTAACTGAAATTAACGTATAATTGATATTAGCTCTTTCTTTTTCAGATTTGTATATTTTCAAAATGTCTCGAGTTTGTGCAAAATCAACCAGGGCCTCAACTGAGTGCCCCATGTTTGGTATGGGGGAAGATTTGTGGCACAGGAATCTTCCTACATACGAAGGAGTTTTTAAATATTACTTGTTTGTAAGAAACGATTTGAAACAGAATACTAATAAAGATCCTTCAATATCTCAAATATTAGAACAAGTTGTTGATAAATTGAAAACAATTTGGGAAAGTGCTTCCGTCCCAATTCTGTCAGACAGGCGAATTGAAACAATGTTTAGAAGCTACCACGAAAAGTATCGTGTCATTATGAAGCCATACCAAAGCAGAAAAAATTCTGAAGCTTACAAAGCAAAGATTGATATGTTCAAAAAAGAAGCACACACGAAACTTTTTGACATTGCAGCGTGCAAGTGCAAAGTACTAACACAATGTTCTTGTCCCAAAGAAAAAACGGTTCCAAAGGAAGAAGTGACGTTCCTCTTAGATCAAAGGAGTGAAAGAAAACTGTTTATTGATAGAGTAGATATTACACTCTCAAAGAAAAAAGCATCTACGTTGCTAAGAAAGCAAAAAGAAGCTGTGAGGCTCACCAAAGAATCTTCACAGGAGAAATTGCAGGATACAAATGTTGAATTATCATCATCGACATCAAATAGTGAAAGTGAATCTGGCGAAAAATCAGACGATACATTTCCAGAGCCAGTTAGCTCGAAGAGAAAGCTCGAACAACCTGAAGAACAATTATTCAAGAAAAGGAAAACTACAAATCTACCTTCAGTGGCTACTGCTTGTGACAGGACTGCAGTTTCAGATCGAGCTGCAGCATTCATTGTTAGTGCAGTATTGCAAGATATTGGAGAAGTTTCTATTGACAATACATCTGAAGTAGTGGATAGGAGTAAAATCAGAAGAGAAAGACAAAAGAAGAGATCAGAAATTATGAAAGATCAAAATCAGGTCCCAATCAGAGGAATCTATTTTGATGGTCGAAAAGATTCTACACTCTTCCAAGAAAAAAAGAGTCCAAAGTATATCAGAAGAAGGTAACAGAAGAACATATCACTTTAGTGAGAGAACCTGGTTCAGATTATTTGGGCCATTATTCTGTGAATTCTGGATCAGCTGAAGAAATATGTAAAGGAATGTTTGAGTATATTGGAAATAATGACACGAACCTGGAAAACCTTGTTGCCATTGGATGCGATGGTGCAGCAGTCAACACTGGAGAAAAGGGAGGCGTTATAAGGCTTATAGAATTGAAGCTGAAGAAGCCAGTTCAACATTTAGTGTGCCAGCTCCATGCCAATGAATTGCCATTACGCCATTTAGTTGCAAAGCTGGATGGAAAAAATCTGGCCCCCGCGGATTCACCGGTCCTATTGGCAGGGAATTAGAGAACTGTGAGAGTCTTCCTATTGTCGAGTTTGAAAGGATTGATGCTGAGGAACCAACTGTAGACTGAAGATCTTAGCACCGACCAAAAATATCTAATTGATATTCATCAGGCCATAACAAAGGGATATTGCTCTCCAGATCTTGCTCATCGTAGTCCAGGCAAAATGGCACATTCACGATGGCTGACTACAGCAAATCGTTTGCTTCGTCTATACGTTTCAACTGTAAGTCCATCTGAGAACCTCATGAACATTGCTTCTTTTATAATGAAGGTCTACATCCCAATGTGGTTTTCTATTAAGCAAAGTACGTCTTTTGTCAATGGCTCAAAACATGTTTTCAAAACTATTGAACTAACAAGAACACTGAATGACGAAGTAAAGGATATTGTAAACCCTGTCATACAAAGAAATGCATTTTTTGCAAATCCAGAAAATATTCTAGCATCAATGATTCATGATGACCGCAGCGCCATAAGAGAATTAGCGTGGAGGCGAATAAAGAAAGCAAGGCAAACAAACAAGGAAAAAGTTGTGAGGCGTTTCACAGTACCTGTTATTCAATTTGAAGCTACTGATTGTACTGATTTAATTAATTGGCAAAAATGCATTGTCACTGAACCACCTGTGACAAGACACCTGACAGAAATGAGATTGAAGAATTCATAGAAAACAAGAGTACCCCTCCATTCGAGAAATTCCCTTGTCATACACAAGTAGTAGAAAGAATGGTAAAATTAGTGACTGAAGCATCATCAAAAGTATTTGGATTGAACGCGCGAGATGGCTTCATAAGATCAACACTTCAGCCACGTAAAAAAATGCCATCATTCGAAAGTAAAGCTGAATATAAAGTTTAAATAAAACGTTAATAGAAAAAAACATGCGCAAGGAGGGTGGTTGGGAGGGCATGGGTGGAGCTCGACACGCAGCCACCTCCTCGTGGTGAGTTCTGGATTATTTAGATCATTAATCAAAAGAACATTGATCTAAATAAACTAAGAGCTGCGTAATTCAGTAACTATTTTGGTAATTGGAACACTTAATATATAATAATAACAAGTAAGTTTCAGTTATTGTACTAATGCAGAATATAAGAAAATCATTATATTTCACTTTTTTCGACGGCTTTGTGGCACCTGAAGATATAATTTCGCAGGACTAATATTTATGCACAGTCATTATCTATAGCACCCACATATTTTCCGCACTAGCCATATTTGAATTTCGAAAAAACGTTTAAAAACCTCATTTTCGATCCGCCCTAATAAACATGGAGCCATTTAAACGATGATATTTGACATTTTTGCAAAGGTGTTACACATTTATAATTACCATTGTATTTGAGAGATATTTTATACATAAACACAACAAATTTAATATCCTCTCCACTGTCCAGCCACCATTGTTGTTTATGACTTCCTGCAGTTGATGTGGTACAGAAGCATATTTAATACGCAACCATGCTATCTATAAAAGAGGCCACTCACTTATTATGCCCTGAAAAGCAGTGATTCACCTGAACTGAAAGCAGAATTACTGAAAATGCGGCAAGATCATATTCTGTAGTTTGAGTTTGCAGAGAAAAAATTGAGACATTTTGGGCAAAAGTGAATGGGGAGTATCCTTTGCTTGCTGAAGAGGCAAAGAAAGTGCTGGTGCCTTTTGCGACAAGTTATCGTTGTGAGGCAGGCTTTTCAGCAATGATGGTCATAAAGAATAAACTGCGAAATCGGCTGTACACTGAAGGCGATTCACGCTGCGCCCTGAGCGAAACTGAACCCAGAATTCAGGCGTTAGTCCAGCAGAAACAGTTGCATCCCTCGCACTAAACTAGTAGTTGGTGCTGACGCGTTTTGCTTGCTTCCTATGTAATGTTATAGCCATTCTTTGACCAATATCATGTGTGTTTAACTTATAAAGGCACTCTATATATAAAAATATACGAGTATTATGTTTATAAAGTATGAATAATTATTCTCATGCTCAGTAAAATTAAGTTTCCTATGCTTTTTTACAGGGGGGGGGGGGCGAAGGTAATTTCCATTTGGCGATTAACCAAAAGGGGTAATCACAAAAAAAGTTTGGGAACCGCAGGTGTAGCACTGTAGCAGCTTAATGACCATTTTCCAAACTGTTTCCGAATTCCAACAATTCCACCTGACTTTTAACATATGACGTGACACCACATGACGTCATGACAGAGTGTTAACAGGAATGGTAACTGAGAATAAGCTCACACTATTCCTGAATTTCATCGAAGCAACTACTCTGCAGAATGGATTATTATCACCAGAAAATTGCTGGAAGGGGAAGAATTATCGGTATGAATGGGAGCGGGCTGTCTCCAACTCAAATTGCAAGAGAACTTGGAATTTGTAGAAACACTGTTTATATGTGGTTGAAGAGGTGGCAATAGGAAGGGAATCTACGAGATCACCGCAGAAAGGGGAAACCTCGACTGACAACTGCTGCGGATGATCGGAGAATCTGCGATGTTGCCGAAGTTCATCCCTTTACCAATGCTGTTGCCATAAAGGAACAATTGCAGCTTCATATTTCGGCAATGATAATAAGGCTGCGGCTACATGAAGGTGGGTTACGCCATCGGATCCCGGCTATCAAGGAGAAGTTAAATCAACAACATCGAGAAAACAGACTTCGATTTGCTCAGCAACATGTTGACAAAGGACGATTTTTGGAGCCGAGTGATATTTACCGACGAAAAGACCTTTTCCTCCACATCCCATGGTCTTCTTCATTGTTGGAGGAGGACTAATACTCGATATTCTCAAGAGCATATCTATGAGGAAGCACGTAGCGGTCATGTCACCTGTAACATGTGGGGATGGATTCATCTGTATGGTGTAGGAGAGCTCACTAAAATAGAAGGGAAGTTTACTGCAGACCAGTATATAGAAATTTTCGGAGGTTATGCTTCTTTCTGTGCGTGCATATGCTCTGCCATTTCCTGAGTGAATCATTGTTATGCAAGACAGGTCCCCAATTCACACAGCACTGATCGTCACACGCTCGTTCTCTGAGCAAAGAAATATCGACCTTCTGGATTGGCCAATTAAGGGTTGTGATATAAATCTCATCGAGAATATATGGGCCAATATTGGAAATGTGTGGGAACCAGCAGAGGAACGAACAACGGACCAGCTTTTACAACACACATTTAGTGAGTGGGAGGTGCTGAGGAGAAATCAACCGCTGGTATATAATCGTGTTGCTTCTGTACCACATCGACTGCAGGAAGTCATAGACAACAACGGTGGCTGGACAAGATATTAAATTTGTTGTGCTCATGCATAAAATATCCCTCAAATACAATGATAACACCGGTCTGCAGGAAAATCGATTTCTTTATTTTGAGTTGTGATTCTGAAGCAGTTCGCTGCACTGAATTAAAAAATGCTACCAGTTGTTTTCTATCACCCACAGTTTTAAAGTTATTAGCATAGCAATTTTGGGGCGTTTTGTAATTTTTTACCTTTTTTATCTTTAATTAATTTCGTTTTTTCATATTTTTAAGATAGATAATTCTAACATTACGTCTTTAAAATTTTAATAATGACTTCTAGAGGATGTATCCATAGTCCAGACATATTTTATATTTGTGGTTGGTATGTTGTAAAACAAAGGACAAATGTAACGACCTTCATTAAGAGAGCTTATCATGCTTATTTTGGAATTAAATTAAGAGATCAAGACAAAAGTTGGGCTCCACACAAGGTTTGTCTTACGTGTGTTGCGGCACTAAGGAATTGGAGCAAAGGTAAAAAGAAAAGTTTGCCATTTGGGATCCCTATGGTATGGCGCGAGCCTAGAAACCATACCGACGACTGCTACTTCTGTTCTTGCAATGTTAAAGGTTATAATGCAAAGAATAAAGAGAGCATTCAATACCCAAGTCTTCCATCTGCAATAAGGCCAGTACCCCATGGTCCAGAAGTTCCTATTCCCCGCCCACCCGAGAGTCTGGATCAATACAATTCAGATTCTGATTCAGCTCCAAATCCAGACAATGATGATGTTTATGAACAGCCAACAGCTGACCGAGATCCTAAACCATTAACCCAAGCCGAACTAAATGACTTAGTCAGGGATTTGAATCTCCCTAAGGACTCTGCAGAACTTTTGGGGTCTAGATTGCAGGAGAACCATTTATTGGCATCTGACACCTACTTCGCTTGGTACAAGTAAAGAAGGTAAATATATTTTGTTTCTTTCAGTTATTTTTTTATTATTTCATAAACAAGCAATATGCTTGTCCAAGAGCTAGGAGCTATTTAATTCTGCTTTAATTAGGTTTTACTCTATCACCTAAAGATTTCGTGCTACAAGGGGTGTTGTAATACCTCATCTGTCCCCAAATGTTAACCACCCATTGATGGGAGGAGAGAGAGTATTTTGCTGGGAACGGGACTGCTTGTTATATATATTTACCCTACATTATTATGTAAGCGTTACTGTAGTCTATAACAACAAAATTTATGGTTTAGCATGTGCGATCCAATGTTGGTCTCGATAAGATGGTTCACATTTGAGGATAAATGGGGGATTTATGACACACCCTGTAGTAAGAAAACCATACATGATAGGGAAAAACTAACTATATTTTTGAGATCAGCGCACTCAAATTATATAGAATCACCAACTAGTTTGTAAAAATCGATCGACAAGTTTTCAAATGTTTACTGGTGTAATTATGAATGTGAAACACCTTTGCAAAATTGTCAAATATCATCGTTTAAATGGCTCTATGTTTATTGATATGAATCACTGTAATAGTTATTTTTTCTGAAATTCTCTCCTTTGAGGTGAGAGACCGCCAAGAGTCATCGCTGCAGTGGTTCAACACTTAAATTCTGACATGGAACTTATTAATGCAAAACAATTATATGCATTTATGATGCTCTCTCAATACAAACCATTCTTCGTTTCTAAATAATATTTCTCTCCGTGACTGTTTATTACTATATCAGTGTTGCTGATCTAGAAATAACATTTGCTCTGGATCTAACAATACTATAACAGTAGTATCCATTCAGCTGCCGTCCATTTGTCAATTGGAAGATATTGTAAGCAGTGACGCATGAAACCTACAGATACCCATCAATCTGTTAATATTATAATGTTATTAAAATTTAATATGCATCAAAACATTTTTTTTTCACTCATAAACCGCCTATATATATATATATATATGTATCTCAGGTTTTTGGTCTGTCTTTGTTATAACATAAAATAATATCTGAATCTATGTGCAATATCAAATGTAAATAAATAAATAAATAATGAATAAATAAATAAATACAGGGGGGATAGGTGGTGCAGGTCGTGGAATTTTCTCAGGGAGCAATAATGCCTACCAACGGCACTGTTTTTTTCATTGAAACTTCAGTTCGTTCAGGCTTGCCAATACCATGAACACTGTCATCACGACCGAAGGTGTTTTTTAGTTTTTACAAGACTATTTTTATTCACTTCATTGACATTGCTCTTGTTAATATATATCCCCTTCTTGAATTTATATTTAATTATTCATTTATGTTTCCTTAGTAATATGTAAACCAGAGTGATGAATGGAAATAATTATGTTCTAAAGACATTTAGCAATGAGTCAACTAGCCAATCAGCGCTCACTCACTAAACATTCGCTCATTCATAAAATGTTACAACCGTCTGTAGTACACACAACAAATACAGTACATGTCAGGTGTCGCTATCTGTTCTCAAGAGTGTCCTACGAATAATGAGCGCAACTGCACATGAAGGTCATATGACAGAGATGGTAATAAGTAAATCAAACGGCTTTGTGGAACTCCTAGCAGTGAAACTAGAAAAACTAAGCGTGATACTAATGGTCATCAAGAGACCTCCAAACACTCCAACTGAAAAATTCTTGGAGGCCATTGATGATATCAGAAACTTAATAAAGGCCATAAACCCTCCATCCCCCAATATAATGCTCTGCGGAGACTTTAATTTCCTATTTGTAAAATACAAAAAGGATAGGTGGATAGGAATACATATATATATATATATATATATATATACAAGGACAAGGTGGGGATGAAGAAGAGAAAACCAGGAGTAAGAAAAGTGTTGATGGCTCTCACAAACGTGTTTATGCTGACACAGAAGATAACAGAAAATACCAGAAAAAATAAATGCCTAGATCTGGTATTCACGAATAATCTCAACCATTTTCTTAGACCACAACTTAATCGAGATATCAACAAATATGGCGACAACATTAAAAGGCAATACACATATAGAAGAAAGAAGCAAATTTGGGGGCCTTTAACTTAAACTCCAAGACTATAAATTGGGAAGCAATCAGATCACACATAGTCCAAATAGAGTGAAGAACAGTTTTAGAGAATAAAACAACAGAAGAAATGATAACAACCATGGGATAAAAAAGCGCTGAAAATTTTAGAAAAATATGTTCCGAGATCACATGAAAGAGGAACTGGATAGAAAGACAAAAGAGAAGAATATTTTGCAAAAGAAAGAGAGCGGAGGCGAAGTTAGCTAACTGAGGAGATAACAATGTCAGGAAAGTAATGCAAGAAAAACTGAAGAGTATCGATAGGGAAATACATACCCTGATTAAGGACCATACAGAGAGGGAAGAGGAAAAGGCGGTAGAAGCAATAAAGGAAAATCCCAAATTTTTCTATAGCTATGCGAAAAGCAAAACAAAAACGAGCGCCACTATCGGGCACTTAAGGAAAGGAAATAATGAACTGCCGGATGATTCAAAAGAAATATCTGAAACAATGAGAGCCCAGTATGAATCAGTCTTCAGTACCCCTAAAAGTGACAAAACGATACCTAACAAAGATGCATTATTTGAAGAGAAATTGCAAGGAGAGTGTATAACAGACTTGATTTTATCCAAGAAGACAAGACAAATGAAACTACATTCAGCTGCAAGTTCGGACAATTGGAACGCATTTTTGATTAAAAACTGTAAAAATGAAATATATCCTTTACACTGAATATGGAGAAGATCCCTAGACATCGGAGAAATACCGAGCATCCTGAAAAGAACAAACAACATTGTCCCTATATATATATATATATATATATTATATATATATATATATATATATATATATATATATATATATATATAATATATATAAAAGAGGGGATAGATCTCAAGCAAAGAACTATAGTCCAGTGTAATTGACGTCCCACCTCACCAAAGTATTTTAAAGAATGGTTAGAGAGAAAATCTGATTTCTTGGAGACACTGGAAAGATTCAACGAAAATCAGCACGGATTCCGATCAGGAAGATCATGCCTATCACAACTTATAGAGCACTATAACAATATCCTAAATGCACTGGAAGGCAATGACAACTACGAGGCCATATACACGGATTTCGCTAATGCTTTCGACAAATGTGATCATGGTATAAAGCACATAAAATGAAATACTCTATATGGGAACAACAGGCAAAGTGGGAAAATGGATCTACAACTTTCTCATAGAACGTGTACAGGTCGTCAAAATTCAAGGTATGTCATCATCAAAATCAGAAGTACACAGCTCATTAGCACAAGGTACAGTACTGGCCTCACTCCTGTTCATTATCATGCTAACAAACATAGACAGCGGAGTAAACAGCAATAGTATAGTAACATCCTTTGCAGATGATACAAAGATGAACAGAAAAATCAGCTATGCAAATGAAGTGGAGGCCTTGCAGAGGGACACGAAAAATACATGCACATGGTCAGAAGACAACATGACATTTAACAATGAAAAATTTCAGCGCCTGAGATATGGTAGAAATGAGGAACTTAGACTGCATATTATGCTCTAGATAGACGGGAAATTCAGAGAAGCAGGAAAGCGATCGATCTAGGGGTAATAATGACCGATGATGCCAAATTCGAAACACAAAATCAGATAGCGATAAATAAAGCAAAAAGAATCGCGGGACAGGTACTAAGAACGTTCAGAAGAAGGGACACGACAGTAATGATTCCCCTGTTGAAAACACTGATTATACCAAAGCTTGAATACTACTCAGTCTTGACGTCCCATATAAAAAGGAAGAAACTATTAAACTAGAAGAAACTCAGGGACATTTCACAGCTAAGATTGAGGGCTGCAAAGAATTCAACTACTGGGAAAGATTACGTAAGCTAAATCTGTACTCCCTGGAAAGAAGAGAGAGGTACACTATAATCTACATATGGAAAATGATCGAAAAACTGGTACCAAACCTCAAATTAAACCCAAATACCATCCAAACAACGTTGGAAAACAGGAGGCAGAATGTGTAGTGTTCCCAATTTAAAGGCCCAACAAAGGACCTCTTCAATACTGAAGGAAAATAGCTTGGTTGTTAGGGGGCCAAGAGTTTTTAACCAGCTTCCAAAGGATCTCACAAACGTTACAGGGGTCAAAGTTGAAGTCTTTAAAAGAAGACTAGATGCCTCGCTCAGGAAGTACCAGACGAGCCGGGTGTACCAGGCTATGTGTGGTGGAGAGCGTAAGAAAGCAACTCGCTCCTCCACCAAGCCAGGCCTAGAGGCGTGGCCACCAGCTTGACCTTCGTGTGAAGAGAGACCAACACGCGGAACTACTACGAGATTACGAGGTTTAGTTTTGTTTGATTTTGTCTAATTATAATTATTAAACTTAATTCAACTTCAGAATAGTGCTGTCAATGCGATTTACTTGTTCGTGTACTATCGAAAGTATTTTAAAATTAAGTTAATAATGTCTTTCACCAGTTTTATATTGTCTGTAGTCACTGATGTTGGGAGTTTGAAGTAACGAGGTATTGAAATTGAGATGTGGAATGAATGGCAATTTATGGTCAACTGCGGATGTTTCATAATTGATGAAATATTCATGCGGAGCTAAGCCCCGGAAACCCTCATGTACGCGACGCTACTGATATATATATATATATATATAAAAGTCAGACAAAGAAATTCCTTTCCCCGCCGTTCTCAAACATCATGGAATCAAAACAAAAGCTACACACGTGGGCATGAAACAGGCCCACACAGGAAACACAGATTTTGTGATATTTCCCAAACGACCACCAGAGGACGTCACCAAGGCCTATAAAATGAGATTTCTTCCTGCAATCACTCTCGCTTGCCATTTTCTCGTTTTAGTCGTTACGTCTCACTCTCTGCACCTTCGTCAGTAGCACCACTCTTCACGCCACCCGCTATCCGGAAGAGGGGATAACAAGGATAGTGGACCATGAAAACGAAGCTGGGAAATACTCTCAGAATGCATGACGCAAAACTCTTCAACTTGCTGCTGAAATAATAAAGAACCTCCACCAAGCATACCAACCTGAATAATTTCAGGAAGCAAGTGCACAGACTCTTATGCTAGGTCCTTGACCAGCCACGTGTAGTTGGCTACGAGGGCAGGGTGAAAGTGGAAACCAACTCTCTCCTCCCCCAAATCCTATAAATGAGCCGGGATGCTGCAGAGGGTTAACCCGCAGATTGATCCTGAATAGTTGTTCGAAACCATCATAAAGCATTATAAGGAGTGTATATAAGTTGAAAAATTAAATATGGTCCTAATTGTAATGTACAGACCCCCGAACACGTCAACTTCAAAATTTTCAGATTCCATCACAGAGGTCAGAAACTGGGTAAAAGACCTACATTCTCCAATCCCAAATATTTTTCTCTGTGGTGATTTTAATTTCCCATTTATGAAATATAAAAGGATAGGAAAAAATATATGTATACACCAGGACAAGGGGGGCACACGGGAAGACCAGGAGCAGGTAAAAATGCTACTAGCTCTAGCTGATGAATTTATGTTAACACAAGAAATAACAGAAAATACAAGAAAAACCAACTGCCTAGATCTGGTATTCACAAACAACAGCAACCCAATTGATAATATAGAAATATCCCCAACTATAATATCGGATCACAGCATCATTGAAATAACAACTAATATAAAATCAACAGGAAAGGAAAGAACACAAACAATAGAAATAAGCAAATTCGAAATTTTTAATTTTCACTCCAAAGCGAAAACTGGGAAGGTGTTACATCCAGCATGGAAGTAATAGATTGGAAAACCATCTTCAAAGCCAAGACAACGGAAGAGATGCTAATGACCTTAGAGGAGAAGACGCTGGAAATTGTGGAAAGACATGTCCCAAAAATATAACAAAGAGGAAATAGAAGCAGGTTCGAGAGACAAAAGAGGTCATTGTTCCGAAAGAGAAAAAGAGTGAATGCAAAATTAAGTAACTGCAAAGACAACAACATCAGAAAAAATGCAAAAAACTTCACTTTTTTCTACGTGAAGGTCAAAATATGAAAATAAAAACCCACTCTAATAGACAGAGTTTATTTCCACGACAGTTTCGACGCCCACTGGCATCCTCCTCGGGTGGATACAGAAACACGAATGAACCAAAACAAGAGGGAAAAACAGTCCAGGGACCGACCGTTAAGAAATTCGCACCTAGGTTAGATCCCATTCTCCCGACACCGGAAGGGAATTTTCATTAAGTACATTCGCGCAAATTTAAAACTATCTTCCTGTTCTAAACATACAGATTCTATTATTTTTTTTTTTACATAATTATTACATTTATTATTAAATTTATTACATTTAATATTGCATAATTATTTATTACAGAAATTATAAATTTTTTTATTATTACATTGGTTATTACATTGTTGTTTATTATACAGAACTTATAAACCGAAAAACGAATGAAAAAAGCCGATTAGGAAACAATCCAGAGACCATTGAGAAATTCGCACCTAGGTTAGATACCGTTCTCCCGACACCGGAAGGGCATTTTATTACAGGGTCCGCTTATAAGTACATTCCTACAAATTAAAACTATCTTCTTGTTCTATACATACAGATTCTAATATTTTGACATAATTACTGCATTTATTATTGCATTTACATTTTTTTTACATTTATTATTATTACCTTTACCCTAATTATTAAATTTATAATATTACCTTTATTATTACATCTGTTGCATTTATATTTATTTCCACATTTATTACTTCCATTATTACATTTACTAAAAGCGAGTAAGGAAACAATCCAATCCAGAGACATTTAAGAAATTCACACTTAGGTTCGAACACGTTCCCACGACTCCGTAAGGGATTTTTTGACCAAGAATCTCATTAAAGGGTCTAACTTATAAGTACCTTCGCACAAATTAAAATTATCTACTTTTTCTATACACACAGATTCTATTATTTTTCTTTTGACATAATTATTACATTTATAAAGTACCTTACTTGATTCCCAATCTATAGCATGATTATTTTGGTTGGCGTGATAAAAAATGGCATTATTAGTATTACAACTTCTGAAGGCATATTTGTGTTCTTTAATACGGGTTTCAATATTTCTTCCAGTTTCTCCCACGTATACTAAATCACAACTTTTACAGGGAATGCTGTAGACACAGGCTTGTTCCTCTTTTGCAACGTTATTCCTAACCAATTTACTTTTCACGGTAGACGAATATTTGAACGCCAAAGCAAACTTAAAATCTTTCGTCAACGGTTTTACTCTTTCTAAGCCGGCAATGTAAGGCAAACTCACATATTTTTTTTGGTTAACTGAAGGTTCCCGAGGGGCATAATAATTATGTAAAACAAAAAAATAATAGAATCTGTATGTTTAGAACAGGAAGATAGTTTTAAATTTGCGCGAATGTACGTAATGAAAATGCCCTTCCGGTGTCGGGAGAATGGGATCTAACCTAGGTGCGAATTTCTTAACGGTCGGTCCCTGGACTGTTTTTCCCTCTTGTTTTGGTTCATTCGTGCTTCTGTATCCACCCGAGGAGGATGCCAGTGGGCGTCGAAACTGTCGTGGAAATAAACTGTCTCTTAGAGTGGGTTTTTATTTTCAACATCAGAAAAATATTAAATGATAAACTGCAGAGTATCGATTGCGTCATACAGGAACTAATTGAGACGCATACAGAAAAAGACGAACTCAATGTACTTCTATAATTTTGCGAAAAGGAAGTCGAAAAATCACACGACTATCGGACCTTTGAAAAAAGAAGACTGCTTTATCTGATGATCTAACAGAAGTATCTGAAATATTAAGAGCTCAGTACGAATCATCTTTCAGTATCGAAAAAATTGACAAACTGATATGCGATAGAACCGCGTTCTTTGAAGAAAAACTGCAAGGGTAAAGTATAACGGGCTTCGACTTTACGAAAGATGATATTACACAAGCTATAAGGAAACTAAAAGCACACTCAGTGGCAGGACCGGACAAATGGAATGCCACACTGATCAAAGTCTGTAAGAATGCAATCGCCAGGCTCCTATATTGGATATGGAGACGATCACTAAACACGGGAGAAATTACGAGCATCCTGAAGAGAGCAAGCATAGTCCCAATATATAAAGGAGGAGATCGATCGGAGGTCAAAAACTATAGGCCAATGTCTCTTGCATCTCATCTCACTAAAATATTTGAAAGAATAGTTAGACAGAAAATCTATGACTTTTTGGAAACTCAGAAAAAATTCACTGATAACCAACATGGATTTCGGTCAGGCAGATCATGCCTATCACAACTAATGGAACACTACAACAATATTGATGCACTTGAAAGTAATGAAAACTATGATGTAATATACACAGACTTTTCCAAAGCGTTCGACAAGTGTGACCATGGAATCATAATACATACTGTAAACTGAAATATATGGGAATAACAGGAAAAGTAGGGAAATGGATATATAATTTCTCTCGTGAGCGGCGGCAAGTCGTTACAGTACAAGGAATATCAGAATCAGAGGTCCTCAGTTCAGTATTACAAGGAACAGTTTTAGCTCCACTACTCTTCATAATCATGCTAACTGACATAGCTAAGGACGTTACCAGAGACAGCATGCCCGTACAAAAAAGAAGACATTAGACAGCTAGAAGGGATTCAGAGAAGATTCACAGCCAAAATCAATGGGTACACTGGTGCAAAGAACTAAATTACTGGGAAAGGTTACGCGAATTAAACCTATATTCACTGGAAAGAGAGAGATACACCATTATTTACATACACTTTGGAAAATAATGGAGAAACTAGCCCCTAATCTTACTCTGAACCCTATAACTCCCCAAACAACAGTGGAAAGTACAAAAGGAAGACTGAGTCGTGTTCCCAAATTAAAGACTAGACAGGGAACATCCTTAACCCTGAAAGAAAATAGTTTTGTTGTGAAAGGACCAAGAGTGTTTAATCAGCTGCCCAAAGAACTAAGGAACATGAGTAGTGTTACGGTGGACATTTTCACAACAAGATTAGACACCTGGCTTAGAACAATCACAGATGAGCTGTGCGTACAAGAAAACAACTCTCTAGTTCACCAGGCCAACTCGAGAGGAGGGGCGACAAGCTTGACCTACATGAAATGAGGAATCATCACATGGAACATTTGAAAGGTGGAAAGGTATGTATATATATAAAATAACATTTGAGTTTAAGATGCATTAATTATTTTTCTTTTCTGTAAGTAGTATGACCGAAAAAGTTAGAGTGCAATGCAATTGAAAATGTTGCAATGAATGACAGTGCCAACCGCATCCCCCTTGTTGCAAGGCCACCCCAGTGCCAACCGCATCCCCCTTGTTGCAAGGCCACCCCAGTGCCAACCCCAGGGTGCCGAACGAAAAAAGGGGGGAACTCCCATAGCAAGCTTTAGAAGGATGTACATAGCCTGTTTCAAATGCGATCCGCTGCAAGTCACAACCACGATCGCCTCATTGTGCTTTAGGGTGTTCAAGAACAATTTCATGCCTAAAGACACCTTAGCCGTCATGCCCACAACACGGGAGAAGTAACCATTAAAGTCAATGGTCGTGTTTTTGAGTGGATGGTCTAAGTCAGGGGCCTTCAACCTTTTTTAGCTTACCGCCTACTTTTTTGATTGTTTGAGAATTAAAAAACTTATCGCCCACCTTAGGGCAAAAAAAAATAAATCATCATAATTAATAAAAGAAAAAGAAAATAAATGTTTAATTACCTTTAATGAGAGCCTTGTGGTTGATGCTTGCTAATTAAAAACTTTATAAGTTGGGTTTTATTTTAGTAAGAAACAAACAAAGATCTCCTCTCTCTGCTATATTCAAACGATTTCTTTCCTTGGTAAGAATGTGGTTCACTACACTGAATCCTGATTCAACCAGAGGTTGGGAAAGCTACTAGTAGAGTGGAAATCTTATTCCATAAATGTGGATACAGCTTGGGCATTTTTTTTGTTCTGCCAAAGTTGTAGGTATCCACCTTCTTTGAAATTTGCTTTGCACTCAGCATCATATTTTAATTGCAATAATTCCTCTTGACAGGTAACCTCAACATCACATACATTTATAATAAAAGGAGTCTCCATCCACGCATCGACTTTAAGGTTGATAATGTCTTGAAAGCAATTTTCCATGTCAATTTTTAGTGCATCAAGATGACTACTATATTTTTCCAAGTCACTAGCTGTGAGATCATCTTTGATTGATAACAATCCTGGAAACTGATGGCATTCCTGTTGCATGATGTTTTGTCTGAATAAATTAAGTTTTTCAATAAATAAATAAACAACATTTTTGCACTCAATAAGTCATAATTTTCCCTTGAAGATGCAAGTTAACTTCGTTCAACTTTGTGAATATATCATCCAAGTAAACACAATCATTCTTTCCTGTTTTTAATTTATGGCACAAATCAAATTCTTTTCATTTTCTAAAAACTGCAGTACATTGTCGTATAGTTCCACAAAACGTGTCAAGCATTGGCTTTTTGAAAGCCAACGAACTTCTGTATGCAACAACAATCAAACATATTGTTCATTATAGTCCTGACACAGTTGTTGAAACATTCTATCATTTTCAGAATTTGCTTTAATCTTGTTAATTGCATTTATTACGACGATCAAAGATGAATGCAGACTTGGACTTACATTTTTTTGCAACAAGATGTTGCCTATGGATTATGCAATGAACGCATAAAATGTTGGGAACTTCTTTCTTAAAATGTGCTATAAAACCGCGGTAGCGACCAACCATAGCTGGTGCTTCATCTGTTGCGCACACAATAATATTTGTCAATGGAATGTTATTTTTTTCAAAGTATGATTTAACTGTGGCAAAAATTGATGCACCTTTTGTATCGGTGGTAAGTGTAACTGCAAGAAGCATCTCTTCTTGCAGTACACCGTTTTCATCAAAATATCGAACATATGTCATTAGTAAAGCTTTATCAGTGATTGTAGATTCATCTATTTGCAAAGAAAATGATCTTTTTTGAAGTATAGATATAAGCTATTGTTCAACATCATAGGCCATTTCATCAATGCGTCGACTTACTGTTGTATCACTAAGTGGTAATGTTTTTAGAATATTTGTTGGGTCCTGATGCATTACAGTCGATATAAGTTCTTGAAAACATGGTATTAATAAAGTTTCTCCTATATTGTGGGCATTTCCACTTTTAGCAATAAGTTCTGAGATATGATAACTCACAATGAGTCCATCTTTGTTTTTGTCAGTGCACTTTTGGAATACTGAAGTTATTGTTTTGCATTTTTTAAATTGCTCAAGAAGATCTTTGAAATATTCTAAAGGTTTATTTTTTTTGTGTGAATGTTTTGTACTTAGATGTTCTTGCAACCGAGATGGCTTCATCGTTTCATTAGAAAAAGATTTGTGACATACTAAGCACATTGACATGAACTTGTCGATAGGAGATTCAATGAATCCATATGCCAAATATTCAGATGAATACAAACGGGAATACTTTTTCTTTGGAGGCATACTTTTATAGTGATGGGAAGTAAAATAACATAAAATAAAACACACACGTTTACACACGTCTGAACAGAGAATGGACAAAAGATGGACTGAAATTTGAATGCATTAAACCAGTGAAGCATTGAAATGTCGCTTCCAAGCCAGCCCATCACAGTGGATAGGCTTGTCAGTAATGCAAGCATCACTGATCATTCCAAATTTCTGCGAATTGTTTACTCTGTTTTTTTATATAGTTTCTTCAGTGAACATTAAGGCATTATAATATATCATAAGAAACTGTCTAAAATGTAGATTCTGAATATATAAAATTTATAGTAGTTTATCGTAGAGAAATTAAAAATATCATGAGTTGAAAATATGAAACTTGAAATCTCAATCGGGCAATTTATGTAAATTCAATTTTCTTTCATTGTAGAATAGATGTAGATTGTAGAAGAAATCGATTGTGTTTGTGTGTGCGTATGTGTGTGTGGTCTTAGTGTTAACTATATTTTTCGTCGATTTAGATCAGGTCTTTTGAAGTCTAAATTTTCATATTTACCACACACTTAAGTGAAACTAATTATAGTTTTCGTGAAAATTTTCTACCGCCCACCTAAAATCACAATTTGCCCACTAGTGGGCGCTACCACCCAGGTTGAAGGCCCCTGGTCTAAGTGAAGACCGTGCCACTGATGAGAAGACTGTGTACTCCTTTAACGGTTGTTGGTGGCATGGATGCCCACGTCCTGAGTGTGGAATCGTAGGAGATATCCACAGTAGATCTTCCTGCCGACAGTCTTGCATGGACGCGCACCCGCGATCAGCTTATAGGTTCCCAGTTCACTCAGAAGGTTTTGTGGAAGCACGAATATGATGCATGGATGGAGGCAGATGGGGAGTACCGTGAAGAAATAAACACAATCAAACGTTCAATGGTGTTGAATCCTCTCAGATGCGGTGATAGCTTGGTCGGAGGGCGTACAAACACATTCAAGTTTTACTTTCCACCTGCAGAGGGCGTGAAACTCCATTACTACGATTTCTACGTGATGAAGAACAATCCGTACACCGTAGGAACATCTGAAAAACTGGTGGGACTCGCGCTGCCCACCATCGAATCGTTTTCAGCAAATTTGAACAAGAACTATTTCGGTCTTTCTTTCGTAGACATGCTCCCCCTTCGCGACTTATGGATGCCGATCTTACCCGTCGTTATAGACCACAAGCTCTTGTTTCCCCTGTGCGTGAAGTACGCAGAGGAGAACAATGGGGCCTGTAATCACAACCAGCCAGCCGTTAGAAGGATGTACATAGCCCGTTTCAAATGCGATCCGCTGCAAGTCGAAACCACGATCGCCTCATTATGTTTTACTGTGTTCAAGAACAACTTTATGCCTAAAGACACCTTAGGCGTCATTCACAGAAACAATCCCCGCAGTTATGGGCACAAGGCTATTTACTGGCTCATACACCTACAGCAACAGACCGGGGTATTCATAAAACACTCACGAACACGGGGGAAGTACCCATTAAGGTCAATGGTCATGTTTTTAGGGTTGATGGTGTAAGTGAGGAACCAACCGCTGGTGAGAAGACTGTGTACTCCTTTAACGGCTGTTTGTGGCATGGATGCCCACGCCCTGAGTGTGCCGTCACACGGGACCTCCATGGAAGACCCCCGCCGACAGCCTCGCATGGGCCCGTAACCGCGATAAACTTATAGGCTCCCAGTTCACTCACAAGATCGTGTGGGAGCATGAGCATGATGCACTGATAGAAACAGATGGCCAGTACCGTGAAGAAATAAAGGCCCTCAAACGTTCACTGGTGTTGGAACCCCCCGTAGGTGCACATAAAAAACTAGTGGGCGCCATGCCAAGCATCGAGGAGTTCTTAGCTAACTTGAGTGAGCACTACTTTGGATTCTCTTTCGTAGACGTGCTCCCCTCTCGCGATTTATGGATGCCGATCTTACCCCTCGTTATAGATCACAAGCTCATGTTTCCCCTATGCGTGAAGTGCGCAGAGGAGAACAACAGTGATTGTAATCATACAACCAACCAGCGTAAGATCAGAAGTGTATATACAAGCCCTGAGCTGGACCTAGCCGTTCGCCATGGCTACAGAATAGTGAAGATACATGAGGTGTGGAGGTTTCAGAAGCTACCCAACCTTTTCACGCCATATATAAACTCTTTTTTAAAAGATAAAGTAGAAGCATCGGGGTATCCGCGAGGAGTTGATACCGAAGATGAAAAAACGGCTTATATTCAGCGTTACCGTGCCCGTGAAGGAATACGGCTTGACCTTTCCCAAATTGTTAAGAATCCTGGCAAGCGCTTTAGTGCAAAGTTGTGTCTAAACAATCTTTGGGGAAAATTTGCACAGAATACTGGCAAAGGGAACGTTCATTTAGCACAAAAAAGTTATAGTGAAGTCTGGGATTATGCCAACACTCCCGATAAAGAGGTTATGGAGATCGTGAATGTAGTTAATACTTACATAATAAAGTACAACATCACCGAACTTGCCACAGATACCTCACGGGTAACAAACATACCTGTAGCCAGCTTCACAACGGCCTACGCCCCCATCAAGCTTTGGGGACTACTGAATTCTCTTGGGCGGAGGGTGCTGTACGCTGACACAGATAGCATAATATTCATAGAGAGGGAGGGTGAATACATGCCACCTATTGGGGAATTCCTCGGATGGTGATGGTGCATACGCTGACTCATTTGTATCAACAGGGCCAAAAACCTGTGGGGTACGGGTGAGGGTGGATGACGATATGAAATATATCGTGAAGGCTAAGGGTATCACGCTTAACCATGCGAACCGACGAGTCGTTAACTTTAACTCGTTGAAGGCTCTAGTGTGCTCGGAAGATGAGGGCGACCAGCCACCCCAACTGACTGTGGGGACCCACAATTCTCGGGCGCAGAAACTGGGGTGTGTGAAGGAATTTAGGGTACGAAGGTATGCCGTAACACCTATAGGAAACGTTACCAGGTGCCTGGTACCTATGATACCGTACCCGTTGGATACCTTAATCCTTGATTGTTTATATATATATATATATGTGTGTGTGTGTGTGTGTGTGTATTGTTAACGATATGTTTATTTATTACGTATATTTGTTTCAATTAGGGTTTCATTTTCTCCTTTGTGTGCGTGCGTGTGTACAATCCTAAGCTCCGCCCACTGTGAGCTCGGTCATGTGACTCCTGCTACTACCTGGGCATATCTCTACCCCGGCGTGCTCAGTTGACCTCTGCAAACCCTGGAGCTCAGCTGTGTATTTTCTCACGTAGACGAAAAAATAGTGATGGCTATTTTTGATACTGCGTGTTCGACGTTTATGAAGTGGTATTCGGTAAAATCGGAAGATGTGGTGAATACTGAAAGACGACCTAACCCCCCCACCCCTCCTTTGAAACTTTTAAGGCTACATTGAATCGCGCGAAGGAAAAAGATGTTCAAATACTCTACGGATATTCTGGCGAGAGTATTGCAGGATTTCGCGACACAAACGACGTAATGGACTACATTGTAGGGCTAAACTGTATAAAAGCGTACATATACCGTGAGGTGAAAGAAACAACGCGTGCAGAAGAGAAGCAACGGACATGGATAATGAGTCTTGTTGATGAGTGGTCTGACAGGCGGTATTATGTCATGCTGCATCATACCGAGTGCGCGTACCCTGCGGCTGAAAATGTAAACCTTGTCATCATGGACAAGCTAAAGTACTTTTACCACTACATTCATACATTTCATGACGAGGTTCGCAGTGAGGTTGTGGCTATAGGCCTGTTTGAGTTTTTGATAGAGTTTAGAGACAAGTATCGATTGTTAAACAAAAAGGATAAATGTGGTCACATGTTTCTCTCAAAAAGTGCACCGGATTGTTAATGTGTGGAGAACGTCTAGTGCGCATAAACCAAGAGAACTGAAATTATTCCATGCATCGGAAAATTTCCCGGTATAATGCTTAAACGTACTCGTGTGATTCATGCTAGAACAAATCCGTACATGATTCAACAGCTTATGGTGTGATCGCTCCCCCGTCGAGCCCTTCCGCCCACCCGTGGCTCATAGTTATCTCATAGCTTGAACCGACTGGACGTGCACTCATCGAATACGATGGAACTTCCTTTGAGAAGCATTCTGAATGCCGCGTAGGATGTGTCCGTGACGAAGTCATTGCGCGTGTTCAGGCGTGAAACCGGAACCATTAACTATGTACTTGAAAAGACTTGTAGACAAGCAAACTCTGGTAAACGTAATGTTATTTATTTAAGTGTTAAGGAGATGAATAGAGTCTCCGTGATAGTTGAGAAGTCGTGTGAGGACCGTTATAAAATACCTGCAGGTATAGGTACAAGAAGAGAACAGATTAGTGATGCACCCTCATATGCCATTGTTTGTACGTTGTGGAAGAATGTATCTGATAATAATGTTCTTGTCCCCACGCGAAACCGATTCATCCCCGACAGAATGTTTGAAATCGTCGGATTCCGCAAGCTGAAGCCTATATTAGACGCGCGTGTTACGGAACTGATTTATTTTGACACGGTTCTTGACACGGTTTTTTGGTTGTTATATAAACGATATCATTATTTAATTAATATGTATACCAAATGGCTGGTTAGACCTTCTAAACCGACTGACGGATTTCTAAGCCAACTGTCAAGAATATCTGAATAGTGCAATCTCGCAGTTGAAAAGTTAATTAATTATATATATACACCTGCCTTCTAAGTCTTCTACGTCAACTGGCGGGTTAAGCCAACTATCGGATAATGCCAACTGGCGGAAAGTCAACTGTCAAGAAGATAATTATGCTTTAATTAAATAAATAGCGCAATCTGTCAACTCAACTCTAATAATGTACACCTGAACAAGCCATTTACGCCTTCTAAGTCAGATTAAGCCTTCTAAGCCAACTGGCTGGTTAGGACATTATAAGACAGTTGGCGCTCGGATGAACTCTCATTATGCGTCTGGCAGGAGCCAAGCGAACACCCCTCTCTCCTTCTTAGGTTAACGCTTAGGTTAGGTTTCCCTTTGGGGGTGAGGCCGTCCCATCTTCTCCCCAAAGACCCTCCTCCTTTCTCTCCCTCTTTTAGGTTAGGTATTAGGGTGTGTCAATTTTGGGGGTGAAATGACTAAATTGAAAATCATGTGATTTGGTAGCAATTTAATGTAATCATTTGGCATACAAAATAATATCCTTGCTTCAAAAACAATAAAAAATAACTCCTACCTACATCAATTTTAATTCAAAAATTCCATTTTTCCGTAAATTCGTAACAAAATAACAAATGTGCGCAAACATCCTATCAACATTTAAAGTGGCAATACGATATCATTGTCTTTATTTGAAAGTAACCAATGCAGTCATGTCCTTTTTGCTGCGGTTCCTTGACATCAGCATTCGGCTTGCTACTTGCGCTTTGATGTAGCCTTCTCGCCTCTCGTGACTGTAAACTTGACTAGCTGCTTCTGTGACCATTTTCACACATCTCTCCACACTCTCAGTGTGAGAAGGCCACTTTGGCACTTGCATTGGGGCCTCTTTAAGTTGTGTTAAATCTTTGTTTGTTATACATGTTGTCAGTGGTGGCTCCAAAACTTCCGAACTCAAGTTAACTAATTCTGACAATTTCGTGGCATTGACGTTTATCGGAGATACCTTCCTTGTCTGAACAGAGCAGTCTCCCAGCTGGTCATCATCTACTGATGTTCCTCTAAGCTTTAGAATGATTTCCACAGCCTCAGTTCGCTCTTTAGTACATTGGCTGCAGAGTATTGCTTGCAAAACTGCCTCTGGCCTAGATACCAAGCGGACCTTCTCACCACAGGTAACACGATGTCCACCACTACTTTCCTTTGGGTTCTCAGTAGCTGTAATTGAAACAAGATGTGGTTGGGCCCCTCCATCCAGATTGGATTAATTTTTACATTGAACCAGTGAGGAAATAAAACCCAATAATAAATTCAACAATCAACATCAAATTCTGTAGCATTTTGCCCTTCAGTGCATGTTTGGAAACCCAAATCCTGCAGAAATGAATCGCTGTAGTTAACCAACGACTGTGACTTACGTGTCCAATCTCCAAGAGAGCCAGATTTTGAGGCAACTCTCGTGATTTGATTGCTTGAACAATACGATAAGGGTAAGATTGATCCGTGCTGAAGTCTTTGATAACTTCTTCAGACAACACTGGAAGGGGAGGGCCTACTTCGACCTTTGGATATTTTGTATTGATTTCTAATTCCGTTGCTTCATCTAGCATGTTGCCAAGGGGGCCTGGCCACTTGTTGTTGCTCTTTGTAGGACCATCAAGTTCCTGGATGAGACGACGAAGAGGTAGTTCCCCTGTGTGCAAATCACATACAATCCAAACAAGCCTTCTTCCAAGTTTTTTCTCTAAATGCGTCATAACACCGCCCTGCCATCCAGTGTTCACCGCAGTTGAGTCTCCACCAACGGCCTGCAGTGAACTGTCAAGTCTTCTTTCTTGAAGCCAACATATTATTTGATCAGCAATTGCCTCTGCATGTTTCTTGCCTTCTACTTCTGCTTCAGGAACAAAGTGAAACAAATAGCGGCCACCAGGTTCGGAACACACAGAGTAGTGTTCTTCTTTGATGAGACCGGGAAACTTTCTGTCCATTCCCTCTACCTCTAGGAGAACTTTTGTGTCATCTCTTCTTCCATCAAACAAAAGGCAAGAGAGACCTTCCTCCTTCAAATCTTTTTCATGCTGATCAGATATTTCCTTCATTATTTTTTCTTGTGCTCTTCTTATCTTATTATGATCTATCACTAAGGATGTATCCTCTCGGCTGATGAGGCCTGCATCTATCCAAGCGGCAGTGGCAATCTTTGCAGTCTCTCGTAGCCCCGTATGGTGGCGAATACTGGCAAGGGCCATGTTTCAGATGTCTTTAGTGTTGTATTTCATTCTCTTCGGCGAAGGTTCAGATGGCATTTTGGAGCTATCATCTGATGTTGCTTCTTTCTGTTCATCTGAAGAGCTTTCAAAGAAGTGAGAAACCTCTTGATAGAGATCTTCATCTCTTTGGGTGGCTTCGTCACTCTTCTTTTTCTTCCTTCCTTCCCTCTCTCGGATTTTATCTTTTTTCTTAGCAATAACAATCTGTTTTTTGGTTTCTGAATAATCTGCCGAACCAATCTGCATACTTCCTTGGCCCCCTGCCTTTGTTCTCTTCGCCTTTATGAAAGCCAGCTCCAAAACAGGGATTTTCTTCTCACGAGGACAGCGACAATCAATGTGAGGGTGAGGTTCTCTTCTGCATGAGGGAGAACAATTGGCTTCAGAACACAACTCTATGGGACACTGGCAGTTAAAAATGTCAAGAGGAGTATCAAGTGTGTGCAGAAATTTATTTTTCTTTGCAAGTTTTCCTTTACCAAGTGATGTCTCAACTGCTTTGTGCCACAGCATTGTTAATTTTAGCTCAATAGTTCTATAGTGATTGAGTACAAGTGGTTTGAATAACACATTAGCTTTTTTCCACTGATGCAGAAGAGGGGGAATCATGTCCCTTATGAGCTTTCTCTGTGTAGTTCCTTCTATCCTTTGTATTTTGTTCACGAAGGAGTAACCCTAGTCTCAGCATGTCTCGCACTGTTGGTAGTTCTGATACGGGAAGCTCTTTGCCTGTACCGACTAACAGGCTTAAGTGACATGACGACTGACCTCTTGTCTTCAATTTTGGCATCTTAGGAATATCTGAAAAGAAAGAAAAACATTTAAGTATTTTATATCAATTACGATGTTTCAAAGTTTAGTCATTCGATGTTCTAAAATTCAATAAAAAAAATATTTCATGGGATTACAACATAATTAGACAGAAGAATATGATAATAATAAATAATTGTAATAATCAATAATCCATACTTACAGTTAAACTGTAGTATTCGTCTAGTAGAATAACTATGAAGTAGGTACAAGAGCAATAACAGCAAACCACCGTCTATGACATCTAAGAGGCAACTGAGGACTGAGAGTGAGGGATAGTTCTATTCATGTTGTGACTTGTACATTGTACAACAACTATATGACCTTGAAAACACTCCATATGCGATCAGTGGGATAATTCTGTGACAGATGAATAGTTAATCAATTTATGTCCTATTATTTAGTAAAAGAGTCAATTTCTGAAACTTTAAGGTAAAATTGATGTAGGTAAGGGTTATTTTATTTCATTTTGGTTGGCCAATTTCAAGTTTTGACATGAAAAGACTATATTTTCACTACCAAAATTCATTTGAAAAAAGTTGACAAAATTGACACACCCTATTAGGTATACCCCTTTGGGAGGGTGAGGCCGTCCCAGCTTCTTCCCCAAAGAGGTTAGGGTAACTCCTCCGGCTTGCTGGGGGAGTTCCCCTTCATTGCAGCTTGGTGGATAACCCCTCCCCTTGTTGTATAACCCCCTCCCCCTTTGTTGCATAATCTCTTGGAACATTCCCCCTCCCCCTTTTGCAACAGTGATCAACATTTGCAATTGCATTGCACTCTAACCTTTTGCGGTCATTCTACGTCTGTATATAAAAGTGACATTGAGAAAAGAGAAAGAAGGGTTGTGAGAAATCTTACTATAATTACGTCTCTCCGACGACGAATCAGAAACTCGAAGTCACATTTTATGACAACCAATAAACTAAAAGTCTAATTTTAGAAAAAGAACAAGCGGTCATTTGGCTTCAATTCCAATTTCTCAAATTGTAATTGGAATATTAAAATGTGTGAAATTATTGAAGAAAAAGTTTCTCCCACTTCCAGGTTTTAGAATAGTTTTAAAATATGCTTTTGTCGATCATTTCATCTGAGAAGGAGTGCTTACAGCGATGAAATCTTTGCCTCTGTGGATCGTGATCTGTAATTAAGCTCCCGCTTGAATCAGTTAAGGAGCCGACAGTGTCCCCCGCTGGATTTCTTTTAGCTCGCAAATGGAGGACGTAGTTTTTAAGAGCTATAAAGATAAAATGCAAACATATTACAGAAATTTCCCCATCACCTGAGTGTTCTTTAATCTATGAGAATATTGGACCTAATCTTATTCAGTCTGATTTACCATCGCCCGAATCTGGCACTAACCTTGACAAAATTGTCATAAAACTAAATAAGGCACTTTGAACTTGGAGATCTGCGCACACTTGTAACGACTTAATGGTTCTTTAGGGAGCCTATAAACCGGCAAAGACGAATACAAAAACTGCTTTGGAGAAGAGAAGTCTGAAATGATATACAAAAATTATGCTACACCACAAATAAGTAAATATGGCAACCTTCATCTAAAACGGATTAATGATTTAAAATATCAATGAAGTTCAAAATCTGTAAAGATTCACTCCAAGAAACAACAAAAAACAAAATTGCGTTATTAAAATCAAAAGGTAAACCACATTTATGTTCACACATCTTGTGTATCTCGTTAAGGTATAATTCGGAAATAACTGTATGCAGTAAAACCTGCAAAAATAAAAAAAAATAGAAACGAAACAGAAAATCCAGTTTTGTTCCCCTGCGTTGAACCGTGAAATTGAGGAGAAAAATTAGAACACGAAAGACTTACAAATGAAAAGAATCAGGGAGATCGGGAATCGGGAACAGATGAACAATATATTTATATATATATATACACTGTACAATACAAGAAATGCGAAACAACAATTCAATTCGAGAGAAAAGGGTAAAAAAGAATATTTCATCCTTGGGGAAAGATATCCGTTTTTCAGAAGAACTTAAATGCTACATATTAAATTCCGGAGCTATTGAAGAATAGGGACCCCAGCCTTCTTTAGTTAGGCTTATAAGGCTAACTAACGAAAATATCACGACCTAACCTAACCAATCGTTAGGTTAACTGTATGTCCTTGACGATTGGTTAGGTTAGGTCATGATATTTTCGTTAGTTAGCCTTATAAAGCTAACTAAAGAAGGCTGGGGTCCCTATTCTTCAATAGCTCCTAAATTCCTATAATATATATATATACACACACACACACACACACACACACACACACACACATATATATATATATATATATATATATATATATATATATATATATATATATACACTCGTATATAAAGGATCAACACAATGGGGGAAAATTTCTCAAATTTATTTGATTCGACCAAAGGTATCGACAAATGATTTGTCATTGGGAGAGGGAATCTAAAAATGTGAATATACGAGTAAAAGAATTAAAAGTATAGTCAGAGTAAAAATTCAAAGAATAGCGATTAAAACAATTAAGATGCTAAAAAGTGACTGCATGACTGAGAATTAATAATATTA
Organism: Bathynomus jamesi; assembly: GCA_023014485.1. Lineage (NCBI taxonomy): Eukaryota > Metazoa > Arthropoda > Malacostraca > Isopoda > Cirolanidae > Bathynomus > Bathynomus jamesi. The sequence goes on along the minus strand of JAJOZX010000203.1, from coordinate 1,468,717 downwards.
AGTACATAACTTAAAAATTAAAATAAAGGGAGCAAACTACACTAGGTCAATGTTGGGGAACGTAAACTACACTAGGATCTTTAGGAGACATTTTTTAAATGAATCTATCAAATAAAACGTTGGATCACCTGAAGATCAGGGCCCCCAGCGTTCTTTAGTTAGCTTTATAAGGCTAAAACGAAATTATCACGACCTAACCTAACCATTCGTCAAGGGCGCACAGTTGACCTAACGAGTGGTTAGGTTAGGTCGTGATATTTTTGCTAGTTAGCCTTATAAGGCTAACTAAAGAATGCTGGGGGCCCTGATCTTTAGGTGATCCCAAACGTTAAAACTAACAAAAATATTACGACTTAACCTAACCAATCGTCAATTTATATATATATATACCGGGTGCGGCAAAAATAACGCCCTTTTTAGTTTATTCTCTTTTATTGAAGGAAATAAATCAATTACAGCATTTTAAGAGAAATAATAAGGTTTTTAAGAAAAATACAGCATTTTAAGATAAATAATAAGTACTTTCTCAGTAAAAACTAAAAAATAACTGGAATTTAATTAATTTTGTGGTTGGCTCAATACACCTTAAAAAAATGTACTCTACATACATAGTTTTTACTAACCTAATGATCATGTTCAAAATGCTCCCCTTGGTGTTCAATACAACACTGAGCCCTACCAGCAACACTTCTACAAACCTTTTGACACATTTCTACGTTAATTGTAGTAAATTTTTCACGAATTGTTTGTCTTAATTCAGGAAGTGTTTTCGGTTTGACCTTGTAAATAAAATCTTTCAGTACACCCCACAAGAAAAAGTCAGGTGGTGTTAGGTCTGGCGATCGTGCTGGCCACTCAATTGCTCCACGTCGTCCTATCCACCTCCCTTCGAAATTTAAATTTAACCATTCCCTAACGAGTAACCCATAGTGGGGTGGCGCACCATCCTGTTGAAAGTAAATTCCATTCTGATTTCTAACTCTCGGCCAGAATTCAGTTTGCAGCATTTGTAAATAATTATCTTGATTAACAGTACTATCAAAGAATATCGGGCCTATTATTCCCATGGAAGAGATGGCTGCCCAAACTGTCACTCCTGGTAGGTTAACGTCTTTTTCCAAGATAACATGTGGGTTAACATCGCTCCAGTACACACAATTATGGCGATTGATATGCCCGTTCAATTTGAATGTTGCCTCATCTGACCACCATATCTTATCAAGATCTTCATTGACTTTATTCAGGAAATTTTCGCAAAACTCTAATCGTCTATCTGCATCTCCATCATGCAAGCTCTGTAACACGCGAGGGATGTAAGGCTTCATCTTGTTCTTCTTTAAGAGTCTACGGACACTTCTGTCACTGATACCCAACTCTGTAGAAAGACGTCTACTGGATTTTTGAGGAGTGTGCAACAATGATTCTCTTAATTCATCGGACTTTTCTAAAGTTGTTGCTGAAACTGGCCTCCCTGATCTTGTCGCATCACTTACGCTTCCGGTTCTTTCAAATTTCCTAATTAGACTTGTGATCTTGCGGCTCTGTACTTGTCGAATGTTAAATTCTTCTGATAACAAACGAGCGGCTTTAGCTCCATTGTTACTGTTTTGGTAATAATGATTAACTGCTTTCACTCTTTGTTCTCTCGTCAATCGCAAGGCCATATTTATTCAGAATTTCTGTAAAAATAAAAGAAACAAAATGATACAATATAAAACTAAAAAATTATACTGTATAAAACTATAAAGATACAATTATTAAAAGGGCGTTACTTTTGCCGCACCCGGTATATATATATATATATATATATATATATATATATATATATATATATATATATATATAAATTGACGATTGGTTAGGTTAAGTCGTAATATTTTCGTTAGTTTACTAGGATAATGTAGGGGAATGTAAACTACACTAGGCACCACAGGGGGACGTAAACTACACTTGCTCCAAATAAAGTTTATTTGAAAATACTCACTAAGCAGTACAAAGGATATATGTATATATGTCTCCGTCGTTAGCATATGACTGAATTAAGTGAAAAGCTCAATAAAATATTCTTTCTTTATCGAGCGAATGTAATTCAGATTTAATTGCGAGGGCAATGATGCAAGCTCAAATATTATACATAGTAAATATAATGTATTTTTTAAGTATAAATCAAAGGTAGGGCAAATCATAAAATATTTTCTAAGTTAACGATGAGAAATAGCATAATTTGGAGTGCCAGTGCCAGTGACGCTTGTCAGTTTTGTGCTCCGTCTTACTATCAAATTAACAGGGTTTAAAGTCAGTGAACCGGTATGTTACCTATACAATAAAATTTGTAAATGTGCAAAGATTACAGTTACAATCTTATTAGATGGTCCACAATACTTAATTAATAATAAACATATAATATATCCTCAAAATTTTCTAGCGACATCCGGCACTACCTTCTTGGACCTGTGAGGTATGAAACAGTGACCTTGAAATAGCGGGCATACGAACGAACGAGCGAGTGAGCCCTTTAAAATTACGAACGAATGAACGAACGAAACGAATGAACGAGTGAATTTTAACTACATAAACTGTTCAAAATATTTTCAAAAGGCCAGGTAAAGGCTCTGAAATCTTAAATGAAAGACCAAGCAAATAAATAAGTTATATTACTTTAGATATCTTTACAAACTTACACGCTTACATGATTTAAAGGGACAAGGAGTGGGCACTCCTTTTAGCATCCTAATCCCGTTCCCCTCTCCCGCCCTAACCCCACCATATACACTGCGAATCTCCCGTTTAATAGTAAAAGTTTTGACGGTGATCGCGGGAAATGTATGTTTCATAACGGTATAATCGTACAGTGACTCCGCGTGTATACTTTTTGTGTCATAGTTAGTAATAGTTACATAATTAATGTGAAAAGATGCCTGAGCATCGAACCGTTGGTATCCCGAGCATGATTTAAAGGGACGAGAAGTGGGACCCCTTTCGGCGTTCCCCCATCTCCACCCCCAACCACCCTCCACCAGCTACGATCCACCGCAAGCCGTTACAGATACAATGGGGTCGTCTGCTGTAAATCTTGTAGAAAATCCATTATGTTTTATATTTGACAAAGTAGATCATATTAGGTCAGACCTTCTTGTATCTGTCTGTCATGATTTTTATGATTCAGAAGAAATAGAACATGCGAGGGTACAATTAAACACCCTGTTCAGTGCTACCCACCCAACTCGTAGAGGTAATTCGAGAAACGAGAATACCCTGAAAGACATTATAAATAAAGTGTCGACCCTCCGGGATAATGAGAACAATATTACCTTTTACGTTACTAACTTCCATAGAATACCGGTAATCTCTATGGGTAACGTAGACGTCTCGGTGCTCCTCAAACAGTATAATGAGGTACAAAAGTCGATAGTTGAACTGAAACACCAACACGTGGTGTCAAATCAGAAAAACGCGATTTCGCTAGAACAATTCCGGTCAGAGTTAGATGCGTTGAAAGAGACGCTCCTCCCAAAGCCCAGTTACTCGGAAGTAGATCAGCAAGCCAGATCACCAAGAAGCGCGTCGGGCAGCGAGGGAAACGAAATCCCCGCCTCCAACTTCCCCCCTGAAGGTGGGGTGGAAACGCAGCATGCAGGAGTAGCGGTCAACCCCCCTCCCGTTCAGGAAAGGACCCCTGCTCCCGATTTCACAATGAGGAACAGGGACGGTCCAATGCCGAGAGACGAGGCATCATTGCCCTCTTCCCTGCTTCCCACGCAGAGGAGAGGTGTTCGATTACGCCTCTCTCGGTGCGCAGTTCCCCCCCCTCCCACCGAAGAAGGAGGGGCACGCGCGGCCGTCAGGCTATAAAAACCGCTAACAGACCCTCACCAAGCCACAGAGTAAGGGAGGGGCCTCCTATCCCCAAAAGGTTGTGCCATCCATCCCCCAGGCAGGCGAACCCTGCCTCAGGGAGATTGAGGGAGAAGGACGACGGGTGGGTAACTGTTAACAGGCGCCCTTCCCGAAGGGTTCCTCAACCGGTCTCCGCGGCGAGGCCACCGATGGGAATCTCACTCTCTTTGTGTCGCGAATTCAGCTCTCGAACGAGGCAAGCGATATTCGACACATGATGGAAGAAGTCATTGGTGAACACAGTATATTGATAGTTAATAAACTAAACACGAAATCTTCGTATTATAACTCATTTAAAGTAATAATTAAAGGTGTAAATGCGCATTTCAACCGGTATAATATGAGTCAATGGCCAGACGGTATTATTGTTAAGGAGTTTATTCACTTTTCCAGGAGATTTGATAACAGGCAAAATAATAATAATAATAATAATAATAATAATAACAATAACAATAGGCGCCTGAAAGTTGTACTGTGTAAAATATCATAATAATAATCTTACTAATAATAAATTCTCTATCAGTCATGGCGGATAAATTGTTGAAAATAGCCTCATATAATGTAAGGTCAGTGAGGAATTCAACTGTGCAAATTTGATACTCCTGCAGGAGCACTGGCTACCTAAGCAAGAGCTACTGTAAAATTCCTCTCTACCATCCATGATGACTTTATGTACCATGCGTCATCAGCAGTAGACTTGTCAGATGAATTAATGTACGGTAGACCTTTTGGTGGTGTTGCTTTCTTAATAAGGAAAAATTTGTCAAAACATATAAAATTTTTAACAAGCGATAATGTAAGGTTGTTAAGCATTGAATTACAAGTGAACAATGATTGCATATTAATTGTAAACTGCTATTTACCATATAACAACGGCAGTAATCTAGATGAATACATTGCTTTGCTGTTCAAAATTAAGTCATTATCAGATAGCCCCAAATAATCTCACTGTATAATAATGGGGGACTTTAACGCACATGTGAACTCGGAATTCTTTGTAGAATTGGGTAACATGTGCGAGTCGGCCAATTTAAATGGAAGTGATGTAGATGTATTAGGGGTAGCTAGTGGTAATTTTACATACGTTAGTGATATGAATGGTACCACCAGGTGGATTGATCATTGTCTCACTAGTAATAATCTAAAGGATCGAATTGTTAGAGTTCATATTCTGCATGATTTCCTTCTTTCTGATCATAGATCATTAGAAATATTAATTAACGTTACCAATTTATGCGCAACACGACTTAACAAGAACTCAATAGGTAAGAATAATCGCCTCGATTGGTCCAATGTTACGATGCAGCAGAGAATAGAATACAAAGACAGAACAAGTCACCTCTTTAATAATTTAGAAATTTTGCACCTTGCCTGTAATAATGCTTGCTCAAATGATTCTCACTGTAAACTCATAGATAGGTATTATAGTAAAATAATATCCCTGTTAAGAGAGCAGGAAGCCCCCTGATTAAATCTTACAACTATCATACTAAGATTATTCCTGGATGGAATGATTTTATTGCCCCCCTGAAGAGGGAATCGAAAGACGCCTATGATTTGTGGTGCTTTCATGGTAGACCCAGAATAGGACCAGTATACTTGAATATGTGTAGAAGTCGGGGTCAGTATAAGGCGGCCAGAAGGCGATGTAAACAGGAAGAGTCTATTCGAGCATCAAAAGCCTGTGAAGCTCGCTTAAATAACGATAACAAATTTTGGAAATTTGTTAAGAATCAAACGGGTGTCAAAAATGTCCTCCCTCCGACAATCGATGGGGGGAGGGGGGGAGGATGAAATTGCAAAGCTGTGGAAAAACCACTATTCTAACATTCTTAACAGTGTGAGTAGGGATAATCTTAAGATAGATTGCAGCGAAACGATTGTGGGAGGGACAAGGGAAAATACTTTGATATCATTTTCTGAAGTATAGAGGTTAATTAAAGAATTAAAGACTGGTTCTGCGTCAGGGGTAGATGACTTATCGAATGAGCAGTTAAAATATGCAAATGACGTAGTATGTCTGCATATATCATTGCTCCTATCAGCCATGCTGGCTCATAGCTATATCCCTGCAGAGTTCATGAGGGTATTATCTTGCCCCTGGTCAAAAATAAGTACGGAGACATTCTGTCCAGCAATAATTACAGGCCTATTGCTGTCGTTTCCTGCTTCTCGAAACTACTAGAAAAACTCTTGTTACGCCGATTAAATGATTTCCTATAGACATCTCCTAATCAGTTTGGCTTTAAAAGGTCCCACTCAACTGACCTGTGTATCTATGTACTTAAAGAAACAATATCTAAATACATTGACAGTAATTCAACTATTTATAGCTGTTTCCTAGATATAAGTAAGGCATATGATAGGGTGAACCACAATATTTTATTTGCAAAACTAGAAGACAGGAAGGTTCCCATGTACATATTAAATTTATTGAAATTTTGGTATTCCCACCAATCTTTCACTGTTAGGTGGGGCAATGTACTATCCGAGTGTTTTGGCTCCTCTTGCGGGGTGAGACAAGGCTCCTTGCTCTCCCCTATGCTGTTTAATGTGTATATCGACGGATTAATTGCTTCACTTAATGAGGCAACAGTGGGATGTTGTAAAGATAACACAAGGATAAATACTTAGTTTATGCCGATGATATGGTGTTAATAAGTCCCTCTGTTAAAGGTCTGGATCGGCTACTAAAAGTCTGCGAAGTGTATTCGCAGAAACATGATATTCTTTTTAATGTTACAAAAACTAAGGTTATGCAATTTCATCCTAAAAGCTGTAATCAGCCAGCTGATATAAGGTTTAAAATGAATGGTGAAGTAATTGAGGAAATACAAGAGTTTAAGTATTTGGGTCAAACTATTACCAGCTCCTTGAGTGATGACTCGGATATAAGAAAACAATCTCGAAGCCTGTGTGCTAAAGCGAATATGATCATGAACTTTCGATTCTGTACAAGTGAAGCTAAAGACACTCTCTTTCGTACTTTCTGCAGTAATATATACGGACAGCAACTGTGGGTGAATTATAAAAAAGGTTCTGACAGAACTCTAAATTTGCTGTACAACAGGTCTTTTGGACTCTTACATAAATTACCCCCAAGATGCTCAGCTCCGCAAATATTTGCTACCCGCAATGTCCCGAGCTTCCCGGAGGTAACAAGACGTGCTCAACACAGTCTAATGCAAAGAATTAAAAAATCAACCAACCCAATCATCCAAGCTATCCATGAGTCCTGCCATTTATCCTCTAAGCTATGAACTTCTTGGTACGAAAACGTCTGTCTGTAGCTCCACTTAACTTCGACATTTCAGTACTATTTCTAATCAGTTGTATATATTTCTATCCTTAGTATACGAACTGTCATCGTGTTAATAGTATTTGTCATATGGACTATAGTCTGCCAATAAACCTTTTCATTTTCATTTTCAGTTATCGATTTGTTTCTTTATTACTACACATACATACATACATTGATTAGGTATGACACATTAGGGGAGTGATGCACAAACCCTGGCCCGCGGGCAAAATGTGGCCCCCACGGGTCTTTTCAGTGGCCCCACGGGTCTTTTCAATTCAATAAAAAAGTGAAAAATCTGAAATATTACCCCTGGTTATAAAAATGCATATTTATAAAAAATAGAATATCTCTATATCTGGCCCCTACATATAAAACAGATGGTTGGTTTAGCCCTCACATCAAAAAAGTTTGTGCACCACTGCATTAGGGTGTGTCAATTTTAGTAAAGTCAACAATTCAAAAACTACTAATGCTCAAATGATGTCATATTATCTAGCAAACTTAGAAATATCTTGAATGTTGTTTCAAAAAGCCATTTACCTACTTATATTTGACCATAAAGGTTTGAAATATAACCTAAATATGACTGTAGCATCGTATATCAATGTGCCATAGATATGTGTGGTCAACTTTGGTTATTTTTGGTGTGCAGTATGGTTTCTAAGTTTCACATAGTCACAAATGCTGGAGTTTTGATTGTGAATGCATGTTTTCCCTCCTTTTTGACAATTTTGATTACTTCGTAATGTAAATATTGTGTAATTCAAATTATTCGAAATGTTATGTGTGACCCAAACTTTCTGTATATTTTGATATGATAGATATATAAAATTGTCATTACTTTGAATAATTAAGTCTTGTACCTATAACAACACAACCTTTTATCTGAGCTTATAGGAAGATATTAAGAATTTTAATTAACTTAATTTTATGTAATCATAATCAGTAGGCCTATCCAAATTTCAATGACATTTCTTTTGTTCACAGGTCCACAGGATGAGTCAATTGAGTCAGAAAAATATCAGAACCCGAAGCAAATCAAGTTGTCGCCTAAGTCATTTGGTGGGGACTGGAAGGAAACTTCCCCCTGCTGAGCTGCCCACAGCCAGAGATCTGCTGAGGTATGGTTTGTTGAGGAGAGAGATGAGTGAGGAAGACAGGAGGAATTACCCAGTTAATGACCTGATTAACAACGGCATTGTTCCAGAGCTACTGGCTCAGAGGAGAAAGGCCAACGCTCTATTCACAGGACCTGTAATCAACACTGAGGTCAGGATCAGGGCTAAAGTGAAGGCACTGTGGGATGAGGCAGTGAAGGTGTCCATTGGTAATGTGAAGCTAGAGGTCAAAGATAGGTTCATGATGAAATTGGACAAATTGGTGGACATCCTGACCCATCACTGCGTGATCAGGAGCTGCAGTGAGCTTGGGTGCAACCCTGTCTGCAACAGTGAGGTTCACATTGACTTCAGCTGCAGGAGCGAGCAGAAGATACCAGTGCAGGAGTTTGCCTTCATTAAAGGTCAGAAAGAAAAGGTGGGAAGTGTGGGGGCACACCAGATGGGTCTAGCTGATCACCCTGAGCGAGCAGAAGATACCAGTGCTGCAGAGAAGGAAGGCCGAGGAGAAGAGGAGGAGGAAGGCAGAGGAGTCAACCAAGAAAGAAGAGGAGTTGAGGGAGGAGTCACTGCTGGAGATGGAGCTGGAAGAGACTGAAGATATACTGGAGGAGGCAGGGAGGAGAGAGGAGGACGAAGACTTCATACCAGAGGCTGCGGCAACTTTTCCCTTGCCTGTGGCTAAGAAGAAGAAATACAACACTGAAGATATCACCAACATAGCTCTGGCTAGCTTCAGACATCACACTGGACTGAGAGAGACTGCAGAAATTGTCACTGCTGCCTGGATTAATGCTGGTCTTATCACAGAGTTTGACACAGCACTGGTGATTGACCATAACAAGGTGAGGAGGGCTCAGGAGAGACTGACTAATGGGCTGGTCAAGAAGTTTGATGAAGAGATTAGGGAAAATGGCATCACCTGTATCTTCTTTGATGGGAAAAGAGATGACACCAAAGTGATGATGGAAGCTGAGGGCAGTGACAGGCAGTTGCCTGGCCTCATTAAGGGAGAACACTACTCAGTGTGCAATGAACCAGGTGGGAAATATTTGTGGCATTTTGTACCAGAGGAAGCTGCAGAGGAGAGAAATCATGCTGAGGTCAATGCTGATCATCTGGTGAACTGGCTAAGAGAAAGAGGAGCAGACCAGACCCTTTTGGTCATAGGAAGTGACAGTACTAATGTGAATACTGGCTGAGAGGGAGGAGTAATGCATTATGTGGAGGCCAAGCTTAGCAGGAAGTTGGTATGAATTGTCTGTGACTTGCACACTGGGGAGCTGAGTCTCAGACACCTGGTGACTGCACTCGATGGCAAGACATTGAGCAACAACAAGTGGTCTGGACCCCTATGGAAGATGTTAGACACTGCTACTGAGCTGGAGATCAACCCAAACTTCACGAGGATCACTGTTGTTCCTCCTCTACCCCATCTCAGTCAGGAGGTAGTGAAGGACCTCAGCACAGACCAATCATATGGATACAGAATCATCACTGCCATCAGATCGGGAGAGGTACCTCAAAGTCTAGCTCTCCTGGAGATTGGGTCAGTCTGTCACAGTAGGTGGGTCACCACGGCTCTAAGGTTCTGCAGATTGTGGATTTCCAAACATGGGCTGAAAGGTAGGAGCCTGAAGAATCTGTGGATAATTGTGGAATTCATAGTGGGAGTCTACATGCCAAATTGGTTCAACATCAAGTTAAATCACAGCTGGGTGGAGGGTCTGAGGAATGTACTGTACCAGCTGGAGCTGCTCAGAAGTCAGAAAAAGGAGGTGATAGGAATAGTGATGCCTACAGTGAAGAGATCAGCCTGGTATGCACACTCTGTGGCTGTACTCCAGGCCATGCTGTGCAGTGAGGTGGAGGAGGAGAGGAGGGAGGCAGTGAAGAGGATACTGGAAATCAGAGGTGAAGGAGATGAGGACACACAGGTAGGAGACTGCAGAGTCAGAAGACTTCTGACATCAACCCAGATGCCATCAAACTCTCGGAGCTTATTGACTGGAACTCTGGCGTGACTGAGCCTCCTCTGACCTGCTCCCTCACCACTGCTGCAATCAAGGAGTTTCTGGATAGACCAATGGAAGTTCCTGCATGGCCCTCACACACACAGTCAGTAGAGAGGTGTGTAAAGATGACAACTTAAGCAGCACAACATGTTTACTCAAAAGAGAGGAGGGAGGCGTACATCAGTGGCCAGGTGGCTAGTAGGGAGCTCATGTCCAGGAACAAGAGCAAGGCAGACATGGCATCCTTGGCAAAGTTCAAGAAACCTATCTATATTTCTAAGTTTTAATATTGAAATGCAATCAAAATGTCTTTAATTATATGTAATGTATGTAAAATGTAATTCTGTGCAATAAAAAAAATACTTGCAAAAATTGCAGATTTTTCGTAAACTTCAACTTCAAATATAAGTAGCTAGGAGTAGTCAAATTTGGATTTTAAAGCCATATTTCGATTTAACACATAAAACCGCATCATTTGGTCACTCAGTAGTTGTCTTTGAAAATCTAAACATTTCACTTTGCTCCCTAAAATTGACACATCCTAATGACACATATCTGTATTTAATGTGTTTCCCAAGTTCAGTTTAGTTGTATGGTAACCATTTTTTTCCTCGTATATTTTTGTAAGGTTTTTGCTTTTAATTGTATATAGTTCGCGTACTATTGAGATATTTCAAGTAATACTAGTATGCATAGATATTGTGGTAGCTTAAATTCCATCTCATTCTCGTTTGCAAGTAATAAAATGAGTATGTTAGTTGGTTGTTTGGGTATGAAAAATACTTAGTTGTTACAAAGTATTGTTTATTGTTGGTTTTTCTTTTAAATATATCATGATTCTAAAATCCTCAAATCTGTAGGGTTGTGTCGGTCATGCTCAGTTCTATGATTACGATTGAATTGTATTCCGAATATCACTGAAGAGGAATTTCAAGATATAATAAATAATCCATTTTAAATATGCAACAAAGATATGAAGGTGAGTACAGTTATCATAAGTTTACTACTTTTACAATATGTTCAGTTTCCATGACAAATAAAGGGTTCGGGATTTGGGGTTCAGGTGTTTACGATACAACTATACGTCATTTTGAAACTTCTTTCCTTTTGTCCTGTTCGTGGGTTGGTGTGTGACGACAACACACCCACACTCAAGATGGTAACGTGATCAATGATGTTTTTCTAATTATTCGTTCAATTTAGTTTGGATTAACTTTGTTTTTCCACTAAACCACAACTAAGTAAATTAATGTTTTTATCGTTAATTTAATAACTTCAGAATTTTACCATTAATGTAAACTAGGTTTTTTATAAAACACCAAAATTTTGGATCACCTGAAGATCAGGGTCCCCGTGTATTCTTGTTTTTTGCTTTACAGTACCAAATATAATAATAAATTAAATTAAATGTCCGGTTAGGTCAACTGTACGCCTTGACGATGGGTTAGGTTAAGTCGTGATATTTTCGTTAGTTTTAACGAAGATATCATTTGGTAATTGAGGCTGGGGACCCTGATCTTCGGGTGATCCAAAATTTTTATACTTTTAATCTTATGTTTATAGATTACTTTAACTTTACATTTATGTTATACAATTTAAGATACAAGTTTATGCATTGACCGAAAAATCAAGTAGGCTTTTAAAAATGACGTAGCCTCGCTCAAAAATGAAGTTAATTTCCTGTTATGAACTCATCTTAACATAGGCCCTACTTCCCACGGACTCTGATCGAAAATTTAAAACAAATTAAGAAGGAAAGGCAAAACGATCTTAAGATGAACAAACTGCTTCCAACGACTCTGTCTGATTCTCTCTGTCTGTCTAACTCTGTCTGTTTTTCGTGCTGCTTTGCCTTTTTCTTTGACAGGACAGGAATTAATACATAATTTCGATAATTTTTATAATTTCCTAATTATTCTACAGTATTCAACTAACTTTATTGGCTTATTTTCTGATATTTAATTTCTAACTTATGTTATTCTGATACTATTTAAAAACTATCTTGAAGAACTTGATTGAACAAAATTAGAGGAGGGCAGGGGCGTACCTAAAGTATTTGGCACCCGGGGCGGATCCTTCCTTTGGCACCCCCTATAAATAATTTTAAAATTTAAACACTCAGAAAAATATATTATGTTTGCAAGTAGATTTTTAAACAGTACAGTACTGTCATAAGCAAATTGGAAATAAGAAAAATGCAGGACATTAAAAATTCAGTGAACAGGTAATACTGCAATTTATTTTATACAAAAAACACAGGAAATTCAGTCTCAACGCTCAGCCTATTCTTCAAAGGTAAATAGAGAGGATTCACAGTCTCTGCTTTCGAGCCTTAATTTCTGCAAATTGATCAATGACCTCATCAAAATTCACCTTTGCATAGTCATGTTCAATTGAAAGTAAAGCCAGATTTGTCAATCTTGTCTGACCCATGGTCGAGCGAAAGAAATTTTTTATCAATTTCAATTTGGAAAAACTTCTTTCACATGAAGCAATAGACACACAGACAGTCAAAAAGAATCTCAAACACAGTGACAAGCTTGGCAAAGATTCACAAAAATCCCATTTTACAATAAACTCCAGAAACTGCAATGCTGTCCATTTCTTTGCCTCTTCAACGCTGATTTTGGCAGCTTCCAAATGCCTCCGAAGTCGTCCAATTTCCATATTGATATCTTCATCAGAGAATTCATCGAAAATCTGAGTCAAATTTGGAATATACTTCCGAAGTTCTTCTTCTGTTGCAACAACCAAAGTGTTTGGCTGAATAACAGCGAAGATTAACAGAATTTGATCCATTGCCTTAGAACGAATCTCCAATTCTTGATGAAAGCGATCAAGACATTCAGACATAGCCATTTTTACTTCGTCTGGCAATGTGAAACCAGCATCCTTTGCCATCTCTCCTGGCATCCTTTTTCGGAGCTTTACTCTCCCTCTTCTCTCCATAGAAATGTCCATTTCCTCACACTTTGTAGTTGCATAATGAATGGCCCTCTCCACAATTTCATTGCGATGATCTTCAAGAAACAGTTTTAGAGCTTGGAGCTTCACAATGCACTTTTCAAGGCTGATTCCAACTGTTTGCAAATACTTTTGTGCGAGATTAATTTCTTCCAGGACTTCACATCAGAAAGAAAGGTAACTCAAAAAAGAGATCACATACAGCAGACAGCAAAATCTGAGCTGATCCTCTTGTGTCCACATTTTCTTTGGGATCGCACAGTACTTCAAGGGTTGAGGTCAGCTTTTCAAAATTTGCCTTTACTGGTTTCACAGAGTCATAATGAGCACTCCATCTTGTCTGGGAAAGTCTTTTGACTGTCATGCCTACATTCTCCATCAGTACTTCCCATCGATGAGTTGAGACTGAAAAGAAGGAATAGACTCTCTCCAAGGTTCCAAAAAAAGTCACACATGAAGAAACGCTTCCAAATGAGTGCACTCCGCAAAGGTTCAGAGAATGATTTGTACAAGGCACAAACAAAGCCTTGGGATTAATCTCTCTGATCTTTGATTGAACACCACCATGAATCCCAGCCATAGTTGCAGCGTTGTCATATCCTTGACCACGGCACAGGTTTATGTCCAGTCCATCTCTCTCCAGATGTCTCAGGATATCCCCTGTGAGCTCAGTAGCAGTCTTTCCGGCAATAGGGAAGAAGCCCAAGAATGATTCCTTTACTTCAACTTTGTCACATTCAATATGGACGTATCTGATCACTTCACACATCTGATCAGTGTGGGACACATCAGGGGTGCTGTCAAAAAGAATCCCAAAATACTTTGCTTTCTTGATATCAGCCACTATTTTCTCTTTGACGTAATTCCCCAAACGGCAAATGAACTCATTCTGAATCTTTGGAGATAAATACGAAGCCACTCTCCTCCCAAATGGAATAGAATGCTTAATCCTTACAAAATGTTCTTTCAAAACTGGATCATAATTTATTTTATAGTGGAAATTAACATTAAGCTGTTGTAATGGTTTGAACATTTTTTAATTTTTTTTCTTACTTTGGCGAATTTTTCATTTGGTTTGAAAACTTGTACTGGTATTTCAACTCTCCCGATGGCACCCCCCTCCTGGCTTTCACCCGGGATGGACCGCCCCCCTCGCACCCCCCTTAGTACGCCACTGGAGGAGAGTATTACATGATAAGAAACCTATGCCTGATTGGCTGAACGTGAATACGAATATGAACCAAACGAAACCTGTTGTTCTTGCTTCATGGCTCATATCACGCATTCCCGTCCAAATTCAGAATAGGCCTATTTCCTGATATTTACAATCTATTTATTAAACCAAACTTACATTTATACATTATGATTTGTCATTCTAGATTCATTATTAAATCCTTATTTTATGATCCCAACACAAATGAAGAACTATTCCCGTAGAAAATATTTGCTTTTCTCTTCTTTTACTTTCTTTTTGCAATATGAAGAGTTTGGCATTTGTGCATAATGTATCAAGCAATAGTACCAACCTTAAGTCTTGAAATCAGTAATATGATATACTTTAGCTGTAATAATTTATAAATATAAATATTAATATTATAAATATTGTACTTTTAATGTATAAAGTATAATAATTAATAATTAATACTATAAACACCCAGGAATGTCTGTCAGTCTGTCACGCTCGAAAAGAGAAGAAGATTCTTGATATATATGGGCGATATTTGTATTTTAATGCATTAGAAAAAGGCGTAATGAATTCTACTTACACATATTGATTAGGTCCCGAGGTTGTGCACCTGGGTGTTGAATGCCCGGTTAGGTTAATTGAATGCCCGATTAGGTCAACTGTACGCCCTTGACAATTGGTTAGGTTAAGTCGTGATATTTTCGTTAGCTTTAACGAAAATATCACGACTTAACCTAACCAATCGTCAAGGGCGTACAATTAACCTAACCGGGCATTCAATTAACCTAACTAATAACAGTCTTCGAACTACAAAAAATATTCCACCGTCGGCTGGGATATTTTTGCCACCCGCACGAAGGGCGGGTTCTCCGCTAGTGTATAATAAACACACACGAATAGTATTTTAAGTAACGTCGAGCAATATTTATAATGCAGATATTTGTCTAGGTTTGTGTATGGGGTTGTGAGTACTGAGGAATACTCGGACATGAATGATGATGTTTAGTTCTTTTTTTTATGCAGGAAAGAGGGGCCAATTGCGAACGCCCAAAAAAGCGCCCCCCCCCCCCCATTAGAAGAAGAAGAGAGCGAAAATCAAGGTCTGGAGTTTTCGAGGTGTCTAGACACTCTACGTTTAAAAAATTGGAGGTCAGAGACAGGGGGAAAGATGGATTGAGGAAGATTATTCGAGTTGACCGGTTGAATAAATGAAAGACTGAAAATACCAATTAACCCTTGCGTTAAAGAGTTAGACAGAAAAGGAATGAGAAAATGTTGAAAGTCTGGTACTGCGTGTTCTCCTTAAAGGAAGATGCATGCACTTAGAGAGTTGAGAAGAACATTGCCCGTTCTAATAGCGATAGTAAAGAGAGAGTGAAGCAACATTGCGACGAAGAGCGAGGGATTGAAGACAAAGTAAAAGGCGGGGAAATGATGAGACGAAAAGCCTTTGATTCCACCCGGTGAAGTAGAGGTGTGTGGGTTGAGCCACCCCATACATTAGAAGCATACTCCATACAGGGGTGGAGAAGACCCCTGTACAAAGACAGCAACTGAGTGTGGGTGAAGAAACTGTGGAGATGGTACAGCACACTTAACCTTTTAGAAGGTGTTTTCGAAAGAGATTATATGTGACTTTTCCAGGAAAGATCACGAGGAAAGGAAACGCCAGGAATGTTAACAGAAGAGGAAGGATTAAGTTGTTGAAGGTAAGAAGATAGTCGTGTGGAAGATTGTGACGAGTAGACAGATAGAGGAACTGAGTTTTGGGGGCATTGAAAGCCACAAGGTTTTCTCTACCCCAATCAGATATAGCAGGAAGATCAGAGGTCAGGTGTACCATAGCCGTCTTAAGCGAATCATGGAGTGACTGTTGAGAGGGAAGCTTTGAGAAGCGGAAGAAGTGAAAAGTGGAATCATCGGCATAGGAGTGAATAGAACAGGAAGTGCGAATTAAAAGATCATTAATAAATAAAACTAAAAGAGTGGGTGACAGGACAGAACCGTGAGGAAACTCACTGTTAATAGCTTCAGGAGAAGAACAATGGCCATCTACAACCGCAGCTATAGATTCACAAAAAAGGAAATTAGAAATGAAAGCACAGATAGAAAGATAAAAACCGAAAGAGGTCAGTTCGGAAATTAAAGATTTGTGCCAGACTCTATCAAAAGTTTTCGTTATGTCTAGCGCAATAGCAAAAGTTTCACCGAAAGCCCGAAAGGAGGATGACCGAAAGTCAGAGAGATATGCAAGAAGATCGCCAGTAGAGCGTCCCTTGCGGAACCCATAGTGACGATCTGAAGGAAGATTGTGAGAAGAGAGGTGTTCAACAATCTTCATATTAAAGATAGATTCAAAAACTTTTAAAAGGCAAGAAATCAAAGCAATAGGACGATAGGTGGAGGGTTGAGAGCGGTCACCCTTCTTTGGGACAGGCTGAAGAAAAGCGAACTTTCAGCAGCAAGGGAAAGTACCAGATGAGAGACAAAGACGAAAGAGTTTGCATAGGCATGGTGTCGGCACAAATGCCCAGTTCTTGAGAACAACAGGAGGAACACCATCAACACCATACGCCTTCGTAGAGTTCAGCCCAGATAGGGCAGAAAGAACATGTTTGTAAGAGATTGTAATTTCAAACATAATGAAGTCAGAGGGAGGAGGAGATGGAGGAACAGCACCGGAATCGTCCAGGGTTGAGTTGGAAGCGAAAGTTTGAGCGAAGAGTTCATCTTTTTCACGGGAAGAGACAAAGCATTTTTTAACCTAGTGAATGGGCGACATGAATGTCACCCAGTGAAGAAAATTTGTCGCCCAGTAAATGAAATTTTAGGGTACTGGGCGACGAAGAATTTTCAAAATTTGTAAAAATAGAATTGTCTTGGGAGTTGTATTGGGAGCATTGTCTTGGAAGCCATATAAATACATATAATACATGCACATATGCCACAATTAGAACTGTTTATCCTAAATGTAAATATGAAATTTACATTGAATATTTATACATAGAAAATGCTAGTGTTATTTCAGACCACACGGGGATGTGGCCTGATTAGGGAACATCCGGATCCATAGTATCCTTAATCCAGGGGTGTGCTGGGACAGGTTCGGTCCGGTTCGCCCGAACCGGTTGTTAAATTTTGATTGGATCACCGAACTGTTTGTTTGTTTTTAGCAAATATTTGTCATTAGAAATTTATTTATATCTAAATTTTTTTTTATTTTTTTCAGGATTTTATAGAAAAATATAAGTAGTATCACAAGCAGTAGTCGTTTCAATATTTATTTATTTTTTGATGAAAAATTGGTTTATTTTTAGATAATTATGTCATTAGTGAGTATAAAAAATATGTTAAATAATTTCTGGGGGGAGCTACAGCTCACCCCAGACCCCTTAGCTTAATGACTCGCGCCATTGGCGCTCGCCGATTTACACCCCTATCTGTATCAGAACCGATTGTTAAGAAATTGGCAGCACACCGCTGTCTTAATCCCCCTCCCCCCAATTCCTGATCTGCCTTTGTCGCCCAGTGGGAAAAGCTTAAAAAATGCTCTGGGAAGAGAACGCAACTGAGCCGTCGGAATGGAAAAGAGAAAGGAAAGAAAAGGAAGTAAAGTCGAAGAGGTTCTTAGCTAGATGCCAGAAAGAGCGAGAAGAATTTGAATTGGACAGATTATCACATTTTTGTCGGATGAAGGAATTTTTGGCGAGTCGAAGAACAGTGTTTGCACGATTGCAGGCAAAAATATAAGCTGAGTCAGAGTCAGGAGTTGGATGGCGACGGTACCCTCTGAAAGACTCCTCTCTGTTGGGGATAGCATTAGAACAAGTAAAGTTAAACCAAGGTTTTTTGCATTAGTAGTAGGAATAGAATATGTAATGTACGCCTCCATGCCCGAGAGAATCACCTCCGTGATGCGCTTAGCACACTCGGAAGGGCCTCGACCACGGAATCAGTAATCACTCCATGGGAAATCACATAAATACTGCTTAAGGGCCTCCGAATCAGCAGCACCGAAGTAGCAAAGGCGCTTCCTCTTGGGAGGATCTAAAGACTGGATTGGAGCGACAGGACAGGAAACAGATATAAGATTGTGGTTGGAAGAGTTCAACGGAGAAAAACTTTCACAGAGTAAGAAGAGGGATGAGAGGTGAGAAATAAATTTAGAATGTTGGGCGATCGGGGATACGAGTAGGGTGCTGTACAATCTGCTCAACAGGTCATTTAGGATATAAAAGTTCTAAGCTAGTTCACCAGGGATGTTAGTGAAATGGGAGGAAAGCCAAAGGTGAACATTGAAATCTCCTGAAATGTAGATTTCAGCAAAGGGAGAGCGTGATAGAATGTATCCACTTTGGAAGTACGGAAGTCAAAGAATATTGGATAGTCAGTAGAATTAGGAGAAAGGTCGACAGCGCACATGTATTTAGTTTAAGACTGGCATGTAAGTCGGAGTCGGAGAGTATACTGTAGAATTCGGAAGATTCGAGTTCGGGAATACGAGAATAAGTTAAGTCATTACGTACATATTCGCAACATCCACCTTTGGAGTGAAATTGAGTATAGAGAAAGTAAAAGGGAACAGAAAAGGGGTTGTTGTCAGTCGCCCCAGACACCTCAGTTTTAGTAAGGAAAAGAAGATGAAGTTTAGAGGAGGAGAGTTGGTGTTAAACAATTGAAAATTTGAGGAAAGTCCACGAATGTTGCAGGAATTAATGAAAAAGTTAATCAGACAGAGACTAAGATCATCTCGAATGCGGGGTCAGCAGATCCAGCCACGCTACCCGGGTCTTCTTTCCTGGTATTGGCAATGGGTGGGCCATAAGTGGGGACATTTATGGTCCCCTCCCCAGGGGACTCCGAGGCTCTTGTATTTGATGCCATGTTTTTTAAAATTTTGAGCGTGTGTAAGATGCATGTACAGTATGTGTAGTGAGGAATAGGTAGAGAGATGTGTGTTTAAAATATACTGGACTACTCACCTGGTAGATGAGACATGGAAAAAGATTAGCTAAGGAGGACAGTGACAGGAGAAACGGGAGTTCCAGCACTTCCTATCTTCTGTCTAATGTTCTTTCTGGAAGGTTCTCCAGACAATTTCCAACATCTTTCTAGCTGGCGTAATTTTAATGCTGTAGTGTTCTCTGAATTCTGCATCAAATGATATTAGTAGCATGGGTACAAAAATGTAGAGTGCTTTTAATTTGGGAACACTACACATTCTGCCTTTCCTATTTTCCAGCGTTGTTTCGATGGTAATTGGGTTTAGTTTGAGGTTTGGTACCAGTTTTTCGATCACTTTCCATATGTAGATTATGGTGTACCTCTCTCTTCTTCTTTCAAGGGAGTACAAATTTAGTTTAAGTAGTCTTTCCCAGTACTTGAGTTCTTTTCAGACATCAATCTTAGTTGTGAAATGTCACTGAGTTTCTTCTAGTTTATTAGTTTCTTCCTTTGTATATGGGGACGTAAAGGCTGAGTAGTATTCAAGTTTTGGTATAATCAGGGTTTTCAACAGGGGAATCATTACTGTCGTGTCCCTTCTTTTGAACGTTCTTAGTACCAGTCCCGCGACTCTTTTTGCTTTGTTTATCGCTATCTGATTTTGTGTCTCGAATTTCGAATCATCGGTCATTAAAACCCATAAATTCATCATTTTCGTGCTTCTCTGAATTTCCTGTCTATCTGGAGCATAATATGCCGTCTGTTTAAGTTCCTCATTTCTACAATATCTCAAGAGCTGAAATTTCTCGGTGTTAAATGTGCTACCCCGACTTATGAGGCAGGACAAATGAGCGCCGACAAATGAGCGCCGGCAATTGAGCGCCAAGACAAATAAGCGCAAGACAAATAAGAGCAAGACAAATAAGCGCAAGACAAATAAGCACAAGACAAATGAGCGCAAGACAATAACCTAACCTAACCTAACCTAACTACATTGTTTTTAACATCCTTAATAAATATTGTTTTTTAACATCCTTAATAAATATTTGTTCAAGCTTATTTTGTTTCTTTTATCCAGTTTTTATTTGCTTGCTCTCGCTCAATTGTTTTGCGCTCTTTTGTTTTTGCGCTCTTTTGTCTTGCGCTCTTTTGTCTTGGCGCTCATTTGTCTCGGTGCTCATTTGTCGGCGTTCATTTGTCCTGCGCCCAATTGTCGTGTCACGATTAAATGTCATGTTGTCTTCTGATCAATTTTATGTTTTGTTCGTATCCCTCTTTAAGGCCTCCACCTCTCTTGTATCGCTGATTTTTCTGCTGATATTTGTATCGTTTGCAAAGGATGTCACTCTATTGTTGCTGTTTACTTCACTGTCTATGTCTGTTAGCATGATAATGAAGGAGTGGGGCCAGTACTGTACCTTGTGCTACTGAGCTGCGTATTTCCGACTCTGATGATGTTATACCTTGAATTTTAACGAATTGTAGAGGTTCTCTGAGGAAGTTGTAGATAAAGGTGGGTTGATTTTCCGCATTTGTTTAGATATCGACTTTGGACTAGTCGAGATAGTCAGGGCTTAATATGATAATAACTGACAAAATATTTCAGATCCCTAGCTTTAACCGTTTTTTGAGGAAACCGTTTCAAAAATCGTCAAAAAATCGTGCCGAAAAATACCGCATTTTCGCAATTTTCGGCCGAAAAAAACATGCTATTTTCATAAAAAAATCCTGAAAAAAGTTACAATTTTATTGAAAAAAGTAAAAAAAAACATGTACAGAGTCAAATAGACACATTTAGATCCCAAGATCATCATAATTTTCACTGTAAGAGCCCTTAGAAGCAAAGGAAGGCCTCATCTGGCGGCTTAGGGCTTTGGCCAGAATGTGTTTGTGCCTTGATTCGAGTCCATAAACAGTATGGGAAGCTTCAGATGTCAGCTTCACGGCCCTTTCAACACCCTGAAAATGTGAAGGCAGATCAGGCAACTCCAGCTCTGAAAGGAAGCTCATTCTGATGGAGTGAACAGCCAATGGTGTGCAATTTCCGCTCAATTTTATTTTCCAGAGCTGTTACAAGGCCTCCCTCCCAGCCAGTGTTTGTATTTGTGTTGTCAAGGAGGACAGCTTTCAAGGTATGAACACTGTTAAACTCCTCCAAGACACTGGCAACTTCTTCACCAAGAAGAACTCCAGTCGCACCTTTAATTGGGATGACTCTGTGAGTAAGATATGTTCCACTTTCAGTTCCCGGCTCCTTTGTGAAAGTCAAATGGTGCTCTTGTCCCTATCCTTTCTTCAGCTTAGTCTCACCATTTTCATCCTTAACTTCTCTGTATAGCAAAGTGTCCTTGTCAACTTTCCCATCAACCCCAATACAGACTAACTTTTCCAGACCCTCATTGTGCTTTTCATCACTTTTCAATTTCATTCCAGCTTTTTCCCTGTCCATTTTCGATTTATCAACTATTATCTGTTTCACATCAAGGCCAGGCTTAAGCAGGTCCATAGCTTGTAAGTCCAGGAGGAAGGCATTAGCAAGACTTGCCCCAAGATTGGAAGAAACATCACCCCTGATCAGTTCCATGGCATATCTGGGGGTTTTCAAAAAGCTGTAATCTACACTTGGGTGCCTCCTTGGCTTGAACTCTTCAGCTTCACCACCAGATGGCTGAAATGAAAATAAAAAATAAATTACTAAAGCGAAAATGGGGAAAAATAGGGGAAAAAGTAGGGAAAAATATGGGTAAAAATCGACGAAAATGGGCGGAAATAAGAATAAATTACCTAAACGAAAATGGGGGGGAAAAAGTGGGAAAATAGGGGGAAAAATGGGTAAAAATTCAGGTAAAAAGTCGGCAAAAATGGGCGAAAAAAAGAATAAATTACTAAAGCGAAAAAGGGGGAAAAAAGGGGGGAAATAGGGACAAAAAGTAGGGATAAATTTGGGTAAAAATGGGATAAGATATAAGAAAAAATATATATTACCTCTCCTGATTCTCCTGAGCTGGATTCAAAAGAAATATCTTGTGAAGGTGTGGAGGCAAAAGTGGCCAAATCCACTTCCTGCTGCTGTTGAATCTGGCTCTGTAATCTTTCTGCTTCAGCTGCAGCTCTCTGGTCTCTCTTCACAGCAGCTTTATTCACAGATCCCAGCTGGAAAGAGCCCTTGGGTCCTATTTTGGCCCTTTGATCTCTCAAGTATTCCCTCTCCTCTACTGGAACCTGAAATATTAAAGTATATTAAATAGCGGATCTAAAATAAGAGATAAAATTCTGAAAAAAAATTGATTATTAATTTCTATTACCAGAGGGGGGGGGGAAGGAAGATTACAGGAGGAAAATGCGGATATTTTTCAATTACAAGCATTGAATTTCCTTCCATTTAAAAGGCACCTAATCGCACTAAGTTAGGCCAGTTAAAAGTTAAAAAAATATTAGCATTACCTTCTTACTGGGAGGACAAGTGCAGATTATGTGCTGTATTTGACATTTTTCTTTCTTGCACTTCACAGCATTGTCATCACAGGGACGAACAGGTAGCTTACAGGTGCAAGCAGAAATGTCAAAAAGTTTATCCAGCTTTTCCTCCAGATTCTGCTCCTGGACTGTAGAAAGAGATTTCCTGGTTATCTCTTTTGCCTTCTTGGAGCACACTTTATCCACCAATTTCACTACACAATATTCCTCATACAGGGGCAGCCGCGGGTTCACTGCCTGCCAGATCTCAATCACATCCTTTGCTATCATTTTAGCAGTATCATAGTCTTTCAAGTCCGGGTGGCTGTTTTGGAGGAAATAACTGTACTGAATAACTTGGCGGAGGGTAGGAGGCTCTGTTTTATCCAAAGGGGAAGGCTGGCCACTGAATTTTTTGGCACTATCACTTCGAGTTAACACTGCAGACTTCCGTTTTTTACCCATTTTTATGAAATATCTGAAAATAAACAATTAAATGAACGCATCATAAAATAACTTAATTTAATACACATTTTATAGGTAAATATCATTAAAAAATACAAAATAATACACTAATAAACATCTATAATGCATTTACAATAAGTTTCAAGCATCGTTTTGTTAAAAAAGCCGAATTTTAATTGATTATTTTGATGAAATAAGGTCCGATATTTTGTTTGTTTACATTGCGCGAATGCCGCGCGCGCGATTTTACGCGTAAAATTTGGCAATTTTACAACTTAAAAATAACACTGGCCAAGAAAATGAAACTTTTTTTTCTCATCACAAACATGATCATACGTTTCTTAATGCATATTTCGCGCTGATTCCGAATCTGGTTTTATTTGTTTTCTAGCACGTATAGTTATATAGATACACTGGTTTTGATATTTTTAAGTTTTTGATATTGCTATAAGAAAATTTATGGATGTATAGATCACACTTAGGAATGCTAAACAACAAATACATCATATACCTTATTCAATGTACTTATAAATAAAGAATATATACATTATTTTATTAAAAGCGCTGTGACTGTGATTTCCTTTTGTAAATTTGGCCTGGATTGTCACGATACAGCATCCAACAATGGTCTGCCATCATGCTTTCATTCCAATATCCTTGGTAGCGCTTCTCCATCATCTGAATATCTTGATGGAAGCGCTCTCCTTGCTCGTCACTCACTGCACCAAGGTTTTCAGGAAAGAAATCTAAGTGGGAATGCAGGAAGTGAATTTTTAACGACATTCGACACTCCATTTCTTTGAAGGCATGAAGGAGGTTCTTGACTCCATCCTTATACGCAGGTGACTTGTTGCTTCCAAGAAAGTTTTCACATATCCATTTGAACGCCAGCCAAGCCTTCAATTCCAGCGGACTTAGGACTTTTTCAAATTCAGTGTCATTCAAAACCTCCCTTATTTGTGGCACAACAAAAATTCCTTCCTTCAATTTTGCTGCAGTAACCTTCAGAAATTTCCTTGAAAGGTATTGGAACCCTTCAGAATTGACTTTACCCATTGCTTTAAAAATTCTTCATTAAACCATTTAATGTGAAGAGGTAGCAGATAGATCTTTTGGGATCCACTAAAGGACAGGCTGGACATTGCTTATCCCTGGGACATATGTATACCTAAGTGGCCAGTCACTTTTGGTGTAATGTTCTATAGTGGCGCGACTGTCCCACAGGCAAAGGAAACACAAAATTTTGTGAATCCTGACTGCATACCCATAAGCATTCCTATAACTTTTAGATCTCCACAAACATTCCATTGATGACTGTCGTATTTGATTGCCTTAAGTAGTATATCCATATTGTCATATGTCTCTTTTAGATGGATGGAATGGGCAATGGGGATGGATGGCATTATATTACCATTATGCAAAAGAACTGCTTTCAGGCTTCTCTGCGACGAATCAATAAAGAGGCGCCACTCAGATGCCACATACATCTGAGATATGGCTGTAAATAGTCCATTGATGTCATGGCAATAACAGAGAGGACCGTCTACTGAAAAGAATGCTGTTAATTCAAAATTCCGCTTTCGGTAGTAACTAATATGAACATTGTTCTCAAGTAAATTGTTCTCCTTTAGTCTTGAGGCGAGAAGCTCTGATTTCTCTTTAGACAGCGATAAGTCTCTAACAAGATCATTCAACTGTCCTTGGGTTAACTTTTTAGGCTCTAAATGTCTACCTTCAAAAGTGTACTCTAGTTCTGTAGATGGTCCGGAAACGCCAGTTGCACTTTCATCACTTTCCATGTCATCTATGATAGAATCTAGCCTATCACTTGGGGGAATTGGAATGGGCAATGTTTCATCATGTTTTACTGGTCTACGTGCTGAATCCAAGTTTGGATATACAATCTGGTGTTTGTTCTTGGCAGAAAACCCCATTAAGTTCACACTACAAAAATAACAGTCTTCATGATGATCTCTCGGCTCCCTCCATATCATGGGTATGGCAAATGGCATTGAAGCTTTCTTTTTGTTAAGCCAATCACGTAATCCATTTGAACAGCCAGAACAGATTTGATGTGGCGCCCATGGTTTATCTTGGTCACCTAGATGGCAACCAAAGTATAGCTTGTATATTTTCTTAATGTCGGTTGTAATACTTCGTCGCTGTGTTTTAGTTGTCAACTGGCCGCATACGAAACAGAACTTGTCGGGGTCATTCTTACATTGTCGAGGCATGTTGACTGACCTGAGCAAACTATAAATTAAAAAAAAATGTACACCAACTTGACACAACAAGTTCTTGGGCTGGACTGATCTTTTGACACACAAAGCACGGCGTTGTTGCCTGAATCACAATGCTGCTAGACGTAAAAGCTCACACCTGAAATACATGAGATGTATAATTAAGATAATTGAAATAAATAAGATGAATAAACTAAAAAAACACAATAAAATAAACACAATCAAATGTTGAAATATTAGTATTTTGCCTATTTAAAATGGTTAAATTTGTGTAGTTATATATATGCCTTCATCTTGAAAACTATACGTGCTAGAAAAAATCTGAATGCAGTTTTGGAATCAGCGTGAAAAATGCTATCCAGCCACCACAAAGTTTACTCTGATGAAAAATCTTTGTTGACCAGTGTAATTAACAATCCTCAAAAAATACAATCATTTTCACAAATATGAGTTGGTGCAACGTTTTTTATACATTAATACCTTTCTATCTAGACTAGTCCAAGATCACAGTTCCAAAATCAACCTACCCTATTGTAGATCCATCTTCCCACTTTGCCTGTTATCCCCATATGTTTTATTTTATGTGGTATTACACCATGATCACATTTGCCGAAAGCTTAGCGAAATCCGTGTGTAATGCAGCGCCAGTGTATAATGCCTCCCAGTCCATCTAGGATATTATTGTAGTGCTCTATAAGTTGTCATAGGCATGATCTTCCTGATCGGGATTCGTGCTGATTTTCGTTGAATTTTCTAGTGACCAAGACATCATAGATTTTCTCTCTAACTATTCTTTCAAATACTTTGGTGAGGTGAGACGTCAATGACACTAGTCTACTAGTCTATAGTTCTCTGCTTGAGATCTGTCCGTCTTACATACTGTAAATATTTTTGAAGGATAAAGTAGAAGTATCAGGATACCCGATGGACGTTGAGACCGAAGATGAAAAATTATCGTATATATCGGGTGGCCCCCAAAAAAATGCCTTGAGATTTGAACATCAATAAATTAAAAAATATGCAGTTCACACTTCCAAAATTTACAAAACTTTTACCTCAATCTATTGATAAGCAATCATAAAAATTTCAGACGTCTACATAAAATACTTTTTCCACAGCTGAGGGAACAATGAGGTATTGTGAAAAAAACGAATATCATAAACTGAAAAAATTTTATTATTCACATCTTATCAACAAATATGATCAATATGTCCGCCATCCTGCCTACAAACTAATCTTAACCTTTTCTTCCACATGATACATTTTCTGACTTCTGCTAATGCTATTTTGCCCCAACATTCGAGTATTTTCTCTTTAATTGCATTTCTGTAAACTTTCCTGTTTGGCCTTCATAAATCTTCTCTGCTAGAGTGTTCAATATGCAATAATGAATGGGATTGCATTCAGGTGATTGCGGGGGACAGTCGTTTTTTCCAATGAAGTTGACTACATTCTGTTGTAGATAATCCTGTGTGAACTTGCTAGTATGAGCTGTAGCACCATCTTGTTGGCGTATGAAATCGTTTCCATAATACAGACGCTGACAATCAGGCAAAAGATTCTCCTCTAAGAGATTTACATGGATTTCTGAATTAATTTTTTTATTTTCTGAAATTAAATGAATTTCCGTCTTTCCATTCCACGATACGCTAATACCATGATTATTTTGGAAAACCGACTTGTCTGATGGTAAAGTCTCGATGGAGGAATGTCTTTCTTACGCCGACCATAAACAACATCGTTCCGGGAGTTTCGAGCAATCTCGATTGTGAAATCTTTTTCATCAGTAAAAACTATCTTTTTAACATCATTGGACAAAAATCTATGAAGCAATTTTCTACAACGAATTTTTCTTTTAGCTCTTACATTGCTGTCACGTCTTGAAACACGGATCCTTTTAAATGCTTTAAGTCCTACCGTTCTCTGCATTCTTTGTATGGAACTTCGACTGATACTTAAATTTCTTGCAATTTTCCTCTGAGAACAGTGTGACCCAGGTCGATCTTCTAGAGCAGGGGTTCCCAAATTGTGTTCCGCGGAACACTTCTCACGGTATACAAGTGTTCCGCGGAACACCAATTTGGGAACCCCTGTTCTAGAGATATGCTGATCATTTCGATCATTGCTACATTGTCTTGAGTGTAAACTGTTTCAGGCCTACCACTTCCACGCTTCAGTGCCGTCGAACCGGTTGCTTTAAGTTTTTTAATTATTCTATTCACAGACGTAACATTACAAGTTATTCCTGGAAATTCTCTCAAAATTCTTGCCCCAGTCCATCTTTTTTCCAAGAAACACTTTTCAGTCACCGCTTTTTCACCGTTAGTTAGTACCATAATTTGAAGGGTAAGTTTAAAAAACAGTATTTAAGATGGGCGTAGCCTATGTCATCTGACGTTTTACAGAGAGTAACAGATTATCCATAAGCTAAGGAAACTACTACAAGTCTTAGAATAGTTGTCAAGTACAGCTATACACATTTAGGATTCATGATATTCGTTTTTTTTACCATACCTCATTGTTCCCTCAGCTGTGGAAAAAGTATTTTATGTAGAGGTTTGAAGTTTTTATGATGGCTTACAATAGATTGAATTAAAAGTTATGTAAATTTTGGAAGTGCAAACTGCATATTTTTGAAGTTATTGATGTTCAAATCTCAAGGCGTTTTTTCGGGGCCACCTGATACAACGTTACTGTGATCGTGAAGGGATACAGTTTGATCGGGAACAAATTGCGCGAAACTCTGGCAAGCGCTTTAGTGCCAAACTGTGCTTAAATAGTCTGTTGGGCAAGTTTTCACAGAATACAGACTAGGGGGAACGTCCATTCTCTTCTTTCCCCCTTATTCTCTTCTTTCAACCCCCTACTCTATTCTTTCTCTCGGGCTAACCTTAGAGTAGATCTTAGGGTCTTTGTTAGCCTTAGCTTCTGTAGATCTGTAGAAGTGTGAGACTACGCCAACGCCATTGATAAAAAAGTCATGGAAATCCCGAATGTGGGTAACACGTACAATTGCGCTCATTATTCTTAGGACACTCTTGAGAACACATAGCGAAACCTGGCATATATTTGTTGTGTGTACTAAAAAACGGTTGTAACATTTTATGAATGAATAGGGGGTTTAGCGCTGATTGGTTGGTTGACTCATTGCCAAATGTCTTTAGAACATAATTATTTCCATTCATCACTCTGGTTTACATGTTACAAAGGAAACATAAATGAATAATTAAATCTAAATTCAAGAAGGGGATATATATTAATAATGAAGTGAATAAAAAATGGTTTGGTAAAAACTAAAAAAAAACCTTCGGATGTGATGACAGTATTCATGGTATTTATGAAAAAACTTTGTAGGGCTATG
Organism: Bathynomus jamesi; assembly: GCA_023014485.1. Lineage (NCBI taxonomy): Eukaryota > Metazoa > Arthropoda > Malacostraca > Isopoda > Cirolanidae > Bathynomus > Bathynomus jamesi. The sequence goes on along the minus strand of JAJOZX010000203.1, from coordinate 1,439,770 downwards.
GATTGATTGCCTGATACCCTCATCTGTTGAAAATTTCCAGCAGACTTCAGTGGAGAGTTAACGACAAAAGCCCTATGTTTTTTCGTTAGAGAGTTATGTATATGTAGGTCTTCAAAGGACCTCTTTGTTTATTTGCCTTCGGTATTTTCGCTGCCTAATGGTAAAGAAAGGAATTGCCTTACCTTATTATTTCGTTGGGCCTCGCTTCTGTTTCGATGTAGGGCACGACGATCTTTTTCGATGTAGAGCCGTGGTACGATGGAGCTACACAATGAGTTGACTCGATGTAACTAATATAGGCAGTCACTATTTAAACACCTGAAGGAACAGGCCTATCCTTCTTATAGTTATTAAGTTTTATATCAAGAGGATTTCACTCAGAATTTATAGGAAGATAAAGGACATCTTCCTTGCTTAAAGCATTGCTGTAACATAAGCAGCTCCGAGTGAGCCGCTATAATATAATCTTCGTATTTTTATTATCTGCTGATTTAGCAAAGTTCGTTGACTCGTTAATGAAATCTGTTGTGTGATTCTTCCTTAAAAGAAGAATTGGATGCTTGGAGTTGTATGTACAGTATATATTTATACACTGTATGTATGTGTGGAAATGTATATTTTGTTGTAGGGTTTGATTTTTGAGTTTTGTGTTAGGTTAACCAATTTGGCTGAGTAAAGATCCTCAAATGTTGCATTTGAGACCCTTATATCAAGCCTTGTCTGTTTTATGCCTATATGTCAAATAGAACTTAGAATGTGTTACGCCTATATGTTAAATAGGACTTGGAGTAGGGTTACGCCTATATGTCAAACAGGACTTAGAATAGGTTGTGCCTATATGTGAAATAGGACTTAAAATAGGTTGCGCCTATATGTCAAATAGGGTTAAAATAGGTTGCGCCTATATGTCAAATAGGACTTAAAATAGGTTGCGCTTATATGTCAAATAGGACTTAAAGTAGTTGCGCTTATATGTCAAATAGGACTTAGAATGTGTTACGCCTATGTGTGAAATAGGACTTAGAATAGGGTTAAGAATAGGTGTTAGGTGGGTGTAGGTTTGAATTCGTGCAATTGCTTTAGGTCTTTGTGATGTTAAAGTTCCGAGTTGAATTTTGTGATGTTACAGTTCTGAGTCGAATTTTGTGATGTTACAGTTCTGAGTTGAATTTTGTGATGTTACAGTTCTGAGTTGAATTTTGTGATGTTACAGTTCTGCGTTTGATTTTGTCAGAGCTGGGCACTTCCGCAAACCGCAAATTCCGCAATTGCGGAAGTATGTTTTTCGTTTGCGGATTTGCGTTTGCGGCAAAGTCATCGCAAATTAGTGAATTTGCGTTGCGGAACTAAGACCGCAAACGCAAATCTTTCCGCAAATTTCCCACGTGGCCACTGGCCAAGCCCGCTAGTGCTGTGCTCAGACAAAGGCTGGAGTGCATGAAGACCAAGCCCTTCAAGTATGCCAAGCCATTGCTGGAATACCTCCTGGAACACCCTAATAGTAAGGAGAAGAGGCCAAAGGGGTTCAAGGGCAGGTTCTCCACCATATTCTCAAACATGGACCTTCTCATGGCGACTGCAATTCACCCCTTCTTCAAACTGCATGTGGTCCGGCACATCAACCCTGGCAATGTCGACGCGACGAGAACGAGGCTGTTGGATGAAATCCCGGAGCACGCTGCCATCGAGACTTCCGGACCCAGCAGTGCCGAGGACGACGATGACGAGGACGAATTCTTCAAGGTGATTTACTGATCATTTTCGTTATTTACATAATCATTAATTCATTATGTAGATTAAAATTTAATTATTTAGTTATAAATTAATGTGTGACCGCACTCTGCGTAGCCTAGTTGTAGTAGTTGCCAGTTACTGTTAGTACTACTCATAGTCTGAGCTCACTCACACTCAGTCATTCAATTTGAACAATTTGAACAATTTCTGACTTGTTAGTTGTTGTTACTGAGTCTGTTAGTAACTTAGACTGTCATACTTAATAGTAAATTACTATTTTTTTTGTATTATTTATTAAATTATTTAATTTATTTCCAGGAGTTGAGGACCTATGGCCCAACGCCAATGGAGAGGGAGACCAGCAACAGCAACTCCAATCGCCTCTCAAACAAGTTGGCGAAAGAGTTGGACAGTTGGTCCTCTGACAAGGAGAAGAACAAGGAGCTGGAGCAGAGCATGTTCCCCAAACTTCACCGCAACGCCTGGGTTCATGTTTTCCTCAAGTATAACACGGCCATCCCCAGCTCTGCGGCCGTGGAGAGACTGTTCTCCCATGGGTCAGATATAATGAAGCCCAAAAGGGCCAGCCTGACCTCTGACAACTTCCAACGTCTCGTGTTCATGAAGGGGAACATGGACTTATTAAAACTGGATTTGGCTCAGTTACTGGAGGAGGACGACTGAACTTGTTGACAAAGCCAGAGGCGTACACTTGTAGAGGCTAGAGGGGTTGAGTTGTACAGTGAGTTCAAGTTGTGTACAGTCACAGTGTTAACTTAATTTAACTTGTGTAATGTAATGTGTGTACAGTTACTACAGTTACAGTACAGTCTTCTCTAACGTGTCTAAGTCTCAAAATTTATGAAATTCAAATGATTAAATTTATTATTTAATTTATTTACTATTTACTTGCAGGAGGTGTTTTTGTTCAATATAATATATCAATATATGTAGTATTTTTATTTCTTCTACAATAGTGATTTATTGTAATAAATTATTTAGCCTTGTTTTTAATAAAAACAAGGCTAAAACATTAAACATTAAAAAGATATAAAAACTTTTTATACCTCTTTAATGTTTTGGATACTTTTTATAGTTAAAATTGCGATTGCGGAATTTGCGGTTTGCGGAAGTGTTTGCGGAAGTGCCCAGCACTGTAAAAATTGGAAATATGGTTTGCGTTTGCGGATTTGCGTTTGCGGCACCAAAAATGGCAAGCAGTTTGCGGATTTGCGGTTGCGGAAGGTAAGGTTTGAGTTTGCGGATTTGCGATTGCGGAAGTGATTTTGAGTTTGCGGTGCCCAGCTCTGGATTTTGTGATGTTACAGTTCTGCGTTTAATTTTGTGATGTTAAACGTTCGAGTTGAATTTTGTGATGTTAATGAGTCTTATGATTAATTTAAATTGCTGAAATAAATTTTATAACCTACACCACAGGTTGAATTATAAATTTAGTGGTTTTAGTTAGGATAGGTCTTGAGTGTAAAGAGTAGGGCCTACTTTGTGAGGTAGACTTTTTGTATATTTTAATTGCAAATTGTAGTGTTTAAAGTAGGCCTTTAGTGTATGAGTATGTTAGGCCTATTCGGTAAGATAAAGTTGGGTGGGCCTGCTAAATAGGCTTATGTTGTGGGCCTACTAAATAGGCTTATGTTGTGGGCCTACTAAATAGGCTTAGGTCAAAATTGGCCTATTTTTATAGGACCTAAAGTGAGTTAAGCTTGTTAAATGAACAAGGCTTTGTTTTGAGTTAAAGAGTAGGACCTATTATATAGGCTTAATGTGAAGTGAGCCTACTAAATAGGCTTATGTTGAAATTTGGCCTATTTTTTCTAGGACCTAAAATGAGTTAAGCCTGTTAAATGAACAAGGCTTTGTTTACGGTTAGTGTAAAGGTAAAGTTTGTGTTAGTGTAAAGGTAAACTTTGTGTTGGTGTAGAGGTAAAGGAATCGGTTCCCCACAATAGCCACCCAGTGAAAAAACTGTGTACGGCTATGGGTTGATTGCCTGATACCCTCATCCGTTGGAAATTTCCAGCAGACTTCAGTGGAGAGTTAACGACAAAAGCCCTATGTTTTTTCGTTAGAGAGTTATGTATATGTAGGTGTTCAAAAGACCTTTTTGTTTATTGCCTTCGGTATTTTCGCTGCCTAATGGTAAAGAAAAGAATTGCCTTACCTTATTATTTCGTTGGGCCTCGCTTCTGTTTCGATGTGGGGCGCGACGATCTTTTTCGATGTAGGGCCGTGGTACGATGGAGCTACACAATGAGTTGACTCGATGTAACTAATATAGGCAGTCACTATTTAAACACCTGAAGGAACAGGCCTATCCTTCTTATAGTTATTAAGTTTTATATCAAGAGGATTTCACTCAGAACTTATAGGAAGATAAAGGACATCTTCCTTGCTTAAAGCATTGCTGTAACATAAGCAGCTCCGAGTGAGCCGCTATAATATAATCTTCGTATTTTTATTATCTGCTGATTTAGCAAGGGTCGTTGACTCGTTTCTCGATCGATGTAATTTTCATGAGTTGGCAGTGGAAAAGTTTGAACACGAGATCATAAATTTTGTTTTCTTCTTGTCATGCAGGCCCGATGCCTACAATCTACATATGGGTTCTATGTACGTATGACAATCATTTCATTCCCAATAGGCTATGTCGCCAATCCCGAGGCAATTTTGTATAGATATTTAATTCAATTAATTAATAATTGATACTTAATTATGCAGTAAAGGTACCACATACGATACCATGTTGTTAGCGTGTATAGTTTTTCCATAGTATTGGAAAGCCTGACATCCTGAACAAACAGAGCCGTTGGTAGACATTAGGCATTATTGCGCTCTGAGGAAATTCCAAATTGATTCACTTATTTATTTATTTACATTTAATATTGAACATACTGTCCATTCAGATATTATTTTGGGTTATAACAAAGACAGAGCAAAAACCCGACATATATAAATACACATATAGGCAGTTTATGAATGAAAAAAAAAACAATGTTTTGATGCCTATTAAATTTTAATAACATTATAACTAGAACCCGGATGTTCAGGCAAAATGCCATAAATGCCTCTTTTTTTTGCCTAATTTTGCATTTAAAGAAAAAAGTGCCTTTTTCGTCATAAAATGCCTAATTTGCCTTTTTTCCATTATTTTCTAGTATTATTGCATTAGAGTCTTAAAATAGGCCTATCAGTTTCTGTTTTATATATATATATATATGATGAATAAAACCACGAAGGAAAGGAAACACAAAACGGTGCTCAAGCGCTTTCGTCTAATGACATCCTCAGGAACACTGAAATACATAAAAGGTTACGGCCTATATATAGGTTACAGAAAGAAAAAAAATATAAATAAATAACATACATACACACAAACATATATACATATATATATATACATACATATCTACACACATACACATATATATATATTATATATATATGCAATAAACGGAGAAGTAAAAATAAAACTTAAAAATTAAGGATTAGAGGATTAACAAAGAGGCATATCGATTTTTAGCACAAGATCAAATGAGTTATAAAAATAATAAAATTTGATCTTGTGCTAAAAATCGATATGCCTCTTTGTTAATCCTCTAATCCTTAATTTTTAAGTTTTATTTTTACTTCTCCGTTTATTGCATATATATATATATATATGTGTATGTGTGTAGATATGTATGTATATATATATATATGTATATATGTTTGTGTGTATGTATGTTATTTATTTATATTTTTTTTTTCTGTAACCTATATATAGGCCGTAACCTTTTATGTATTTCAGTGTTCCTGAGGATGTCATTAGACGAAAGCGCTTGAGCACCGTTTTGTGTTTCCTTTCCTTCGTGGTTTTATTCATCATAAATATTTTTCACGTGTTACTTTCGTGAAATAATTTTCATATATATATATATATATATATATATATATATAATATATACCTTTCAAATGTTCCGTGCGATGATTCCTCATTTCACGAATGTCAAGCTTCTTTCCAGTATATAACAGAAACTCAGCGTACATATTAGCATTATTTTTTATTAAACATTTTTTGAATTTTAAATACTTGTCATTGTTGTATAACCAACATTTTCAATACCTACTGTTTTTGTTCACTATAATGGCGTTGTAATATGTATTATTTATAGGTGTGTAATAGTATTATTCTATATTCGAACTTTATTTTTGGAAATGAAATCATTGTTGCAGTATTGTGTAACTAATATTTGCATTACCTACTGTTTTGTTCACAAAGGATGTTGTATCAGGTTGTAACATAAATTCTGATCGATTAGAAAACGGATGATAGGTAATAGAATAACCTCAAGATAAAGTGAAATAGTTTTAGAAATGTTGCAAAATACACGCGGCGACAGGTTCGCACAGGTTTTATCACGATACAGAATGATACAGAATGACTTAGGCTAGTGTAGGATTAGGCTAATGAATATTTTCTCTGGTGTTTTTCATACAGTTACAACGCCACCCCTACGATATTACAGTAATTGAAAAAAACATGGAGCCCACGAGAGATCATATTCGACATGTGATGCTGTATGAGTTCCATAAAGGATCTAACGCTAGTGAATCCGCAAGAAACATTCAAAGAGTTTATGGAAATGATGTTGTGAGCGAATGGATGTGTAGGAGATGGTTTGAGAAGTTCAGAAATGGAGACTTCAGTCTGAAAGATTATCAACGAACAGGACGACCAAATGAATTAGATGAAGAGTTGCTGAAAGCAAAAGTGGAGGAAAACCCAACGGTAACTGTAAGAGAACTTGGCCTGCAACTCGGCGTTAGCCATATGACCAATCATCGTCATTTGAAGCTGTTAGGAAAAGTAGTGAAGGTTGGAAAATGGGTTCCGCATTATTTGTCACAAGCGAATCTTCAACATAGAATCGATATTTTCACATCACTGCATTCTGGGCAATTGCAAGCACCGTTTTTGGATCGGATCGTCACTGGGGATGAAAAATGGGTCCTTTATACCAGTATTAAGCGTCGACATCAGTGGCTTAGCCGTGAAACAAAGCCTGAACCTCAGCCAAGGAATGGACCCCATCCAAAGAAAATTTTGCTATGCGTTTGGTGGGATATGCAAAGAATTACTTATTTTGAACTTCTGCCAGATAACCAAACAATCACAGCTGAAGTCTACTGCCGACAACTCCAACAATTGAAGATGGCATTACAAGAAAAACGTCCTGCATTAATTAATCGCAGAGGTGTTCTATTCCACCAGGATAACGCGCGCCCTCACACTGCTCGAATCACCACTGCCCAATTGGAGGCATTTGATTGGGAAAAAATGCCTCATCCACCTTATTCTCCGGACATCGCACCTTCAGACTACCATTTATTCAGAAGTCTGCAACACCATCTAGATCAGGGGTCGGCAACCTTTAGAAATGAAAGAGCCATACTATGTAAAATTTAGAGCAAGAAATCAGCAAAGAGCCATTATATATATATATATATATATATATATTATATTATATATATATATATATATATATATATATATATATATATATATATATATATATATATATTATAATGCAAACAATTTTCGTACTTACATACTGTATGTTTTTCTTTTTAATGGGACTTCTGTTGCTGCATTTTTTCACTCATTTCTTTGAAATTTAGATCGCAATTAGCCAAATTCACCTTCGTACACGCATTCAGGCTCTCTTCTGTTAATCTCGATCGCAAATTGTTTTTAATGCGACTTAAGTGGGAGAAGGCCTGTTCGCACATATAGGTTGATCCAAACTCTGATATTAAAGCCAGACTAAGATTTTGCATCGTTTTATATGTAGCACGAATTTCCTTCCAAGTTTGCAGAAAGAGATTATCCTCGCGCTCTAATCTCTTCATGTCAACCCACTTATGTTGTTTTGCCATTTTTGCGCGCTGTCGAGCAAGGCTTTCTAATTCAGAATTCAGTTTAACGAATTTCTCAATCCACAGATCCGATTCCTTAAAATCTATAATTTCCATTTCTAAATCGCTGATTGAGATGCCGGGAATCACTGTCAAATTTAGTTCTTCAGCTGACACTTGATGTGGCCGAATCATAAATTTAAACATGGCACCGTGCTTGCGAAAGTAGACAAAACGAGACTTGAGTGCCATCAGTAGCTCTGATACAAAGCCAGCAAACTGCGGCAAATCCAGGGTATCATTCGGATTCTCTCGTTGACACGAATCACGAAACATTCTTAATCTTTCGAAATGTAACAACCTGCCCATCTCGATATCTTTGATGAAGACGGTCAATTTTGCTTCAAATGCAAACACTGCCTGCTGCAGAATTAGAACCGTATTTCCTTGCCCTTGTGGCTTCATGTTCAACTCATTTAAATGACCAGTACTGTCGACGAGATAGTAAAATTTAAATAACCAATCAGAGTTCGAGAGCTCAAGGTGTTTGACTCCTTTTGAATTCAGAAATTCTTTAATCTCGTTAATGCAAGCGACAAAACGCGATAAAACTTTGCCACGAGAAAGCCAGCGAACATTGCTTTGCATTACTAGATCGGGGTACTCAGAATTTACCTCTTCCAGCAAAGACTTAAACTGGCGGTGATGTAGGGCCCGTGCAACAATAAAATTCACGATACGAACGACCAGTTCCATAACACCACCTAGTTCGGTTCCACAAGATTGTGTGCAAAGTGCTTCCTGATGCGCAATGCAATGGAAAGTCAAAAGGGAGCGGTTTAGCTTTTCTGCAAAAAGAGTAAGGAACCCCTTGTATTTGCCGACCATTGAAGATGCACTGTCCGAACACACCGACACAAGATCGTCAATCCGTATTTCCTTCTCATTCACAAAATTCATCACAGTTTCAAAGATGTCTTCTCCCCTTGTTCAGTTTTCCATTGTTAATATCGCCAGCATTTCTTCGAGCACCGAGTTTCCACAAATATATCGTCCTATAATGCACAATTGATTAACATCACATATGTCAGTTGTCTCGTCGAGGGCAAACGAAAAATATGCAGCTGTACTCAAATGTAGCATTTGTTCATTTTCGATATGATGAGCCATTTCCAATGCTCTGTTGTGAACGGTTTTTTCCGATAATGGCAGATCTTTTATTTTTTTGTAATATTTTGGTCTTGTTGGGAAACTCGTCAAACAGCTCTTCACCAATTTGTAACATGCAGTTTTTCACATAGCCCCCTATGTAGCAAAAAACTAATCAGTTGGCGTGAGCCATTATGCATATTTCAGTTTTTAATAGATTTTTAAAATAAAAAAGTTGTTTATTTTTAGGGTAGAGTGCAGAAGACCAAAGAGCCATATTTGACACCTTACTGAGCCATATTTGGCTCGCGAGCCATAGGTTGCCGGCCCCTGATCTAGATGGATAAAAGTTGCAATCCAGGGAAGCTGTCGAAAGCGAAGTGATCGCTTTTTTTTAACTCGAAACCAAGGGATTTCTTCGAATGTGGTATAAAAAAAATTTCTGCAGGTGTCATTTAATTTTTGTTGTGAATAATCTAAAAATTCGAGCAAATTTGTCTTTATAAGTCATTTAATTTTTGTTCTGAATGAACTAAAAAATCGAGCAGAATATATGTTAGAACATTGTAATATGTATTATGCGTATATAAAGGTATTATTCTGGATTAAACGTTTTTTGAAAACGAATTTATAAATGCCATTTTGTGTTTTTTTACTGCCTATTATGAATGTTTATTTTGCCTACTTGCCTGCCTTTTTTAAGGGTTTTTAGTGCTTAAACATCCAGGCTCTAATTATAATATTACCAGTTTGATGGGTATTTGTAGGTTTTATACGTCACTGCATCATAAATGCATATAATTGTTTTGCATTAATAAGTTCCATGTTACAACTTAAGTGTTGAACCACTGCAGCTGTGACTCTTTGGCGGTCTCTCACCTCAAAGGAGAGAATTACAGAAAATGAAACTATTGCAGTGATTCATATCAATAAACATGTTAAATTTATATTTAAGTTAAACGTTTCATTTTTTCCTTCGAATGTGTGTGTGTGTGTGTGTGTGTGTGTGTGTGTGTGTACAAGAAGCCTAAGTTCCGCCCACTGTATGGTGCGCACGCTAATAAGAATGCGAGTTACGTAACTCTGCCTACTATACCCTTTGGAGGTGCACACATCTTGCCACAGTGTTCAGTTAACTACATTCGGCGTTGGTGTGGAGACGTTTCTTTTACAAGTTAAAGATTCCTCACGTCAAATAAATAAATAACGATGGCTGCCGTGGATATTGCATGTTCTACGTTCCTGAAGTGGTACTCTGTAAAGTCTACAGATGTGGTGAATACTCATAGAACGTCTAGTCAGACGTCTTTTGAGGCTTTTAAGTATAACTTAAATCGTGCGAAGCTGGGAGAACAGGAGGCCCAAATACTTTACGGTTTTTCTGATGAGAGCATCACAAGCTTTCGCAATGCTAAAGATGTAATGGACTATGTCGTGAGCTTATGAGGCGTTAAAGAATATGTCCAGTGTGAAGTGAAGGAGTAAACGTCCGCCAAAGCGAACAAAGAAACAGACAGAGACTGGATCATCACACTTATTAACGAATGGAATGACAAGAGCTATTACGTCATGTTACATCTCACCGAGTACACACCTGTGTTACTGAGCGTGAATCTATTGATTATGGACAGCTTAAAATATTCCTATTTTTACAACCATCTATACCATGGTGAGGTGACTAGTGAAATTATAGCTAAAGGCTTAAGTGGATTTTTAACAGAATTTAGTGATGAATATTGTTTAACCCCCAAAGTGGAACAGGGCTAATAAGTTTTTACCTTTATTTCATTTATTGTTTTATGTGTACATAACTGTTACTCGAGAAAGAAATATAAACTTTTTCAGCAGTAGTGAATCCAATTGTTCCTGAACCTTGTAAAAAATGTTTAATGTGCATCACTGAGAGTGGATATGATAAAACTTTGAAAAACATTGCTTCTTTTATTGCAGATGGAAAATTTCTCTGAGCATTTATCCGCTATAATGGGACTCAATTTTAAACATTCATCTAGACTGCCTCGACGTGTCTAAGTTTTCATGTTGGAAAACTCCGTACACGATTTCATATTATCACCAAGCAACAGTTGTGAAACATGGTGTAACCCGCATGACTCACCAAATGAGTCAGTCCCTCCATTCATCCATCCCATTTGAGTCAACCATCCCATAACGCTTGCTGCCTCACAACCGTATCAGCGTTTGAACGTTTGAACCGATAGGACGTGCTCTCCAGAAGTCTCACCATCATCAGAAAACTAATAAAAGATGGAGCTACCGTTAAGCAGTATCCTCAGTGCTGTGTGCGATATGTCCGGATTTAAATCTATGCATATGTTTAAACGTAACACTGGTGCTATTAATTACGTACTTGAAACAAAATGTAGACATTCAAACTCAGGTAAACGTAATGTTAATTATTTGTGTTGAGGAGATGGACAAAATCTTCATGGTGGATGAGAAGTGGACTGAGGAGAATTATAAAATACCTGCAGGAACGAGTGCAAAAAGAGAACAGATTAGTGATGTTCCCTCATATGCCATTATTCGTATGATGTGTGTGAATCGTGATACAAACCAACCCTGTGTCGCTATACGGTTGGTGTGGAAGATTAGATCTAATGGCACTCTTTTTCCTACGCGAAATCGTTTCACTCTCGACAGATTATTTGAAGTCAGCGGTTTTCGTGAACTAATGCCCATATGAGATGCTCGTGTTACTGATATGCGTTATTTTGACACTGTTGTTGAATCGACGATTTTAGAAACTGCTGCAACGAACAAGGTGATAATGGTTTGGAAATGAAGACATATTTAGAAGATACATACCCATTGAAATACAAGCTTTGGAAGATCGGCTTTAAACGATACAGACCCGGCCTTGCTTTCACCGTTTTCCCAGAATTATTATATCTGTATATAAGATATAGTTGTCGGAACGATTTAGAAGAATTCTTCAATCATCGGTATGAGCTGTGAAAAATTTACAATTGTAAAGCTTAGTGAGAAAAGATTGAGCGCACGCTTGGAAATAGTTGTCTATAAAGTTCAGTTTAATGAAAATGTAGTTATAGTAAACGATGTCATGTTCGAGGGTGCTATTGACTGTATTCTAGCAAGGGTTAAAAAGTGTGAGAGTTTTACTCTCAGTTGTAAAGTAAGCACGAAAATAGAGAGTACTATAAATTGAGTATGTAAATTTTACATTTACAAATATTTGTAAAATTTAAGTAAAACACTAGAAAAGCAAAAAGTACGTGTGAGGATCGTTGGTGGTGACGTCTTTCGTCTTCCTCCAGTCGTCTTTTCACACTCCTCTTCTCCTTTTCACGCAAAGTGACGTCCAAGCCAGTCATACAGCTACGTCTTACCCTCTCTCTCTGAGCGAGCAGGAACTCGCGGTCTCTAGAAATTTTGATCAGAGTGAATGCATCTGCATGTGCGATATCGAACAGATCATCGAGAACATTACAGAATTTAGCCTCACTATCCTTCTGTATTCTCGTCTGGTGCGCTTTATTCTTTTTAAGCAGTCTCCAGTCATCAAACAACTTCTCAAGCTTTTGCTGGCAGTGCTGGAATGCTCTTCTTGGAATTCTTGCTTTTTCCCAGAATTCCACAACTTTGCCGATCACAATCGATGATGCTTCGCGCCTTGTTTTCTTCATATCGAGGTGTTGATAGAAGAACAGTCCAAGGGACTGCCTGATGGATGGCAGCTTTGAGCCTGTGAGATCGGAAATCTCGCTACCCAGCAAATATGCTTTAGTTGTATGAGCACGAGTGTTAGCCATTATGAGAACTCTCTATATAGTCTCTGTCTATCTATAGTTTATCTTTAGTATATTTGAAACGAGAAACAAATAATATTATAATTATAAATAATAATTAGCTTAAATTATAAATAAAAATTATAATACCTGTCATAATAATGTCTTCTACTTTTACATTAATAATTGTTAATTTACATAGTATTTAAGTTGAACTTTGAAGTCTTTGAGCTACCTTTAAACTTTAAGCAATTTATTTTATATTTTACATACCATATTGTTTTTACCCAAAGCCTAACTGAATTGGAGGGTGAGAGACAGAAATTTTAAAACTTCGAAAATAAGTGTTACCCTAACCCTAATATATATATATATATATATATATATATATATATATATACACACATGTGTGTGTGGTTGTGTGTTTGTGCGCGTGAGTGCGTGCGTACGAGCGTACGTGCGTGTGTGCGTTACGGTTACTACGTTCCGCCCTTACTATGATCCTCAAATCAGTCAACGGCTTCCAGCTTGTTTCCAGGTTGACTTCAGAACTTCCGTTGCCTGACGTGTGTGAGCTATGTCCACTATGCGATTAATAAAATTATGAGTTTCATTATCCTATATACAGTACATACATATATACACATATATACAATTCATATATATATACACACACACACATTATACCTTTGTGAGTCTGAGCTGTTAGGTTAGGTTAGGTTGGGCTACTGGGTGGGCTAGCTTAGATTCTCAACCCTATCCCGTTTCCTGCAACCCCTAGCTCCTCCCCACAATGTTGCGAGGCACTCTTGCTATATTGCAACATCCCCTACCCTGTGCAATATTGCATACATTTGCAGTGAACTCGACATTTTTGCTATCATAATACTACCCTGAATTCAGTAGGTCGTAAGCTTGTGTAAACGATCGTTCGGACAAAATAGTTAATCACTTACAAATTAATAAATTAATCAAAGATTTCAACACGGCTTTCGACCCAATCGTTCTTGCAGTTCAGGAGTGTATAGCATTACAATATCTTGTTAAAATATTGTTTGTCCTTTATCAGTACTTGTTAACCTTGTGTTAATCTCTTTTTACTTTTTTGTTTTAATGTACATAGGCATATATTTTGTCATCTTGCCTTTTCCCTTCATTCCCTGACGAGGTGTTATTTTGAATATATGAAAGCTTATTCAAATTAATTTTAAAATGGATGAATGCACATTCTAGAATATTCCTTTCAATAATTATATCTTTGTTTTTAACGAGAACTTTAGAATTCTCCCACTTTATACTATGATTACATTTATACATATGGTTAAACAATGCATTAGAATTATTTGCTGTTCAACACACATATTTATGCTGTTTTACTATGATCTCCCTCTACTTTCGCTACCCCCACGTCCTCTCTCTCTCTCTCTCTCTCTTTTGGTTCTCTCCTCCTGCATGCTTGTTATTTTCTTTCGATTTACCTTCATTCTTATTTTTCTTTTTCCTTCCCCTTCACCTCATACTAATGCATGACCCTTCTCTTCTCCCCCTTCCTTCTCCCCGATTATTACCTCCTCCCATGTCTCTTATTCCTCCCACCCTATCAACTACTTCTGTCATTTGTGTTTTTCCTTCTTTCCTCTTTACCTTCCCCTCTGAATGCATTCTCTTTTACATAATAACTGACTCACTCATCCACTCACTCATTTAATTTTTAATAAAACTTCCTCTGTAAATACTAAAAAATATATTAATAGTATTGAGTATAAAAACAAAACAGGTCAACATTAAATAATAATGATGTCACCAAATTATTGGTATATAAACTTGTAATTTTTCAAATTATCATTCTGATTATTCTTATCTCACCTAGAGCAGTAAAATTCAGTCAGAGGATCTCTTTGTATTCTCCTTTCAGCCATGCTTTTTCCACAGAACTTGGTTTTAAAATAGAACAAATAATTTCTAGATACGCTACAAGAAGAATCGGGGAACCGTCAGATAATTTAGTAAGTTTTCACAGAATTCTCCTATCCACTACAAGAAGAATTCGGAGTGTAGAATAAAAGAAACTACTGTAATTCTTTACATGGTACCAGCTACGCCAGAGTGAGAAAATCCGTTCCTGCCACCTAACCAGAACCCCCGTCAACCTCGAACTACCCAATGCCATAGACGGAGGTTAACATATATATTACAGGATAACTGCCCTGTTCATACTGCCAGGATCATCAGATAGTGGCTTCAGGAACAACGAGATGTCGAGCTGCTGAACTGGCCTACCAAGGGGTGGGACCTAAACCCCATTGAAAATATGTGGGCAAATGTGTTTAACGCTTGGGAGCCTGGGCAGGAGCGGACATCTCGGCACCTGCTGGAACACACCATGACAGAGTGGGAACTTTTCCGCAGGAACCCACAAGTCATCTACAATCACGTGGCATCTCTTCCAAATAGGCTACGAGAGGTCATTAATAATAATGGAGGATGGATCAAGTATTGAATAATTGTGTATAATAATGTGATGTAGTAAATATATATTTATTTACTTGAACAATTGTCAGTTCCTTATAATTTGAACATTATATTTTGTATGTTCTTAAGAAAATCCCGAAATTTACTTGATTCATGTTTATTCTTGTAATGAAAATTGAACTATATTATCATTATCTCTCCATAGACCTTTTTCTGGATAATCATTTGTTGATGATGCATGAGTAGTATACCCGCAAAAATGTCGAGTGCAAATCATTTGCATGCAACATGATCAATATTTGCAACACTGAAACAAGCCAGTGAAACATTGCATACAAAAAGGGGTGGGTGTTAGACCATCCAAAGGGGGAGAGGGGGGTTATGCAACAAGGGGGTGGGGTTTAGACCCTCAATGGGGTGGGTTATGCATGAATGGGGTGGGGTTACACCCTCCAAGGGGGATAAACATGAGGGGGCCGGCGTTAGACCCTCCAACGGGGAGTGCGGTAACCTAACGTAACAAGGGTAATAAAGCACAAGGAGGAAAGGGAGGAGATGGGAGGAGAGGAGGAGGAAAAGGTGCTTTCGCTGTGACGTGTCTGAACATTTTGATTCCTTCCCTGAACTCCCTGGACGGCTTTGGCACAGCCAGTCGTATGGCGTGAACGGCTGGCAGGCAGTTTGTTGAGGGTAAACAGTCAGGGACACAGCCACAGAAAACAGCCAGTCGCCTTAGTTTAGAGACTTATATACATCCCTATACATAGGCTAAATGGAGCGACACCTCCTCTCACAACATGTTTTTGAAGTAAAATGTACCTTTCCCTGAACTCCCTGATTGGCTTCAGAACCAGTCATTCGGCAAAGTCAGTCGTATACGGCTTAGATACACACAATCATGGCATTTACACATACATACGACAACACAACCAGTCATATATGGTTTAAACACAATCATGGCATGTACACATACATATATAGTTATTTCCTTGTATGTACGGGCTCCAATAAACCTTAACCCCCTGCCCATGGCCTAAACCATTAGAGGTACAGTAAAACTAAACATACCTTACAAAAGAGAATTTGATCCTGCATTTAATGAGAAACAATTAAAACTTGGTGTCCTCGCCATTGGCTTCCAAGACAGCCTGAATTCGCTTTGGGTAGCTTGCCAAAAGTGACGTGAATAGATCTTGATCGTTACGCGAATTTGCTAAAACAGTTTCAATGTGTTGCGTCATTGTATCCTTCGAAAATCGATTTGCTGCAGGTTCTTGAAACAAGAGACATTCAACCTTGTCCTTTATAACTGATCCAATGTGTTCACAGACGTTCAGGTCAGGAGAATTTCCTGGCCATTCTTCATTTCCAAAGAAATCGATCTCATGGTTCCGCAACAACTGTTGAGTGGCTAATGCCTTAAAGCAGGGGCCTTATCGTGCAGAAGTGTGACCTGATCGACATCCATAACATTGTTTGGGTTTCTTAGAAAAGGAATGACATGCTGGGATAGAATAATATCACGAAAATACTGTCCATCCCAACTCTGACCATTTGGCTTCAGCACCCACATGAGCTTCTTTGCAGTGAACAAAACAAAAACACCAACACAGTCTGGACTTTTTAATAATTCGCGATAATGTTCATTGTCATCGATTTCGTCTGGTGTTGTGGCCCACACTCGATCATTTTGGTAGTTAGGCCGACGTGTTACGTAAACAAAAAATTCATCGGAGTCAGCTAAATGCATGAAATCATCCACATCCCAATCTTCAAGATAATGGGCAAACCACATTCTGTCATCGATGTTAAATTGAGTTTTTCTTGGCTTTGGAAGTTCATGCCAAGGCTTTAAACCTTGCCTATGACGGTACAGTCGAATGACCTCACCACTAACGATCTTTCCTCTCAACACTTCGATTTCTCTAGAAAGTTTAGCACCGCTGTTTTTCCGCTTACGCGTACCGCTTTCAATGATGTCCTTTCTTTCCTGAGAGAGTGGCAAATTTGGGTGCCCAGATTTGGTTGTATCCATTTCACATTCATCCAAAGTTTTATTCCAATTTCTTTTGACGAAGACCTCACTTCTTCGCAACTTTTTGGCAACCCATGAACGTGTTATAAAGGTGGCTCCAGCATCACGAGCTTCCCGAAATGTTATTGCTCGTATGCGATCAATCACACGTTGCCTCTCCGAATCACCAATTAATTGAGAAGCCATTATATTATCACTTTATCAGCTAGAGTTATTTTAATACCTGCAATAAATAAAGAATTTTATATATTTTTATAATCACTAAAAACTATTTCGATATAAGTAAACATGTAAGCTGCAAATGGGGGGCTAAGGTTTTTTGGAACCCCTTACATTTTTCATAAAGGAGAATTACATCGCTCTGTTTACTTCACATATATCTGTATAACAAAAAATATCCCCCCCCCCTCACACACACATATAGGCTGTTTTAAACCTTAGATCCATGTCCCAAAGCTGGATCCTGTCTGCTTTGCAGATAGCTGGTGAGGGAAGCTATATTTATGGGACCTCTTTGCGAGTGACCCGTTGCCTACGTCGGGCTAGCATCATGAAAAAGAAAAACTATGGTATTTGTCATTTACCATTACTTATTCGGACTATAGTGGATTTAATTATCCTAGAAGAGTTTCTTGTTCCATGCACGGTCTGTGTGTATCATTAAAAACCTCGGGAACATTCTGAGTTCATTCCCTTATATATATATATATATATATACAAGCATACTTTCCTTCATGCTAGATTACCTCACGCACCCCTTGGAGGGTCTATCCGAAACTCACTTCATGCATAGCCCCTCATTCATAACCTCTTCAACCATCGGCAGTAGGACAGTATTACAGCACCAACTAACCACCACCCATTAGACCAGTAAGGTCTCAAAACATGATAACAGATAATAGGCGAGCTATTAATCTTCCCATAATATAATAAATACCACCATGAGACCAATGTTGAAATGTATTGGAGTGCTATCCGCTCTTTCAAACAAAAACTGAAAGAGGGTAAACAAAATTTAAAACAAAAATAAATTTTGGCCTTAATATGCAAATATATCTTTAAATTATATTATAAAAAATATTCATTTAATTTTATAATAAAACTAGATTTTAGTTTTAGGGCTAACTTATTTATTTTTATCAAAAGTCCTATTTCCTCTTTTCATGAAAGTGGGTGGAGCCTGTAGTTTACCATGTAAAAAGACGATGAGCAACAAACAAGCGCTTTATTTCAGATTCAACAGGTACAAACATTATACAAGTGATCCGATTAAGAGTTAGTTGTCTGGTGCATTGACTAAGTAGGCCAGTGAATCACTGTGCATAATGAACATACAATTGCCTACACCAATGCGCGCGTATACTGTGCAAAATTTAGATATACACCATGTAAAAGGATAAATGAAACCGTTCTACACACTACGTTTATTATACAGGGAAATATATAAGACAAATAAATACAGGGAAAAAAAATATTTACGAGTGTAAGAGTAGATTATTAACTTACAACGGCCAAACAAATATTTTATAATTCATCAAGAAGCCCTATCATATAAGACCGGAAATAGATCAAAGCATGTTATCCAGTAATCTACCCCGTATTCACTCAACATCAAGCATTTTCACAGGACTGAAACTTTGGAATGATTTAAATGCTGACAGAAAAAATATTGGGGAAGTAATCACGCCTAAAATCAATCTCAAATCTCAATTAATAATGGAATACTGATGATAAGCTAGGATTAAATGTACATTACTCTATTTCTTACTCATTTATTGCATTCTATTTATAATCGTTGTATTCTCTAGACACTTGCGGATAATGCTTCTTAAAAATAATACATCATTTGTAATAGTAGCTAAAGCACAAAAGCAACGATGCTAAAGGGAAACACAATCCCAGGCTATTTCTATACATATTTAGTGAAAGATATTATAGACCAGGCTTTTCAGAACCTGATGGTTAGAGTTTACTATCATATTATCCGTCCAATTCTGCTCTTTCATAAATTTTTCATTCAATTTTCAAGATTCTGATGGCCTATATTAAAAAAAGTGGATATACAATTTGAGTTTATAAATTTGTTAAAAATAAAAATAAAGACGACATAATAAGACGGCTTAATATTTAGGGGTAACTCATATTTTCAAATAAAATTTTTATATACGTGTAGGCCTTAGGTCTCATAATCGCGCTATGACTTTTAGCAGGATTATATTTTTATTTACTCTATTTATTATCGGCGTGCATCCTTATCGACTTATGAATGTTGAACGTTTTCTTTCACAAAGTAAAGAGCAAAATTTTTCATTCAATTTTCAAGATTCTGATGGCCTATATTAAAAAAAGTGGATATACAATTTGAGTTTATAAATTTGTTAAAAATAAAAATAAAGACGACATAATAAGACGGCTTAATATTTAGGGGTAACTCATATTTTCAAATAAAAATTTTATATACGTGTAGGCCTTAGGTCTCATAATCGCGCTATGACTTTTAGCAGGATTATATTTTTATTTACTCTATTTATTATCGGCGTGCATCCTCTCTACCAGCTAGTTGATTTGAATAAGAAAATAACTTACCTCTATACCAGGGGTTCCCAAGCATTTTCCAGTGCGACCCCTTCTAGTGCTGTTGCCTATCCAGTGCGACCCCAAGTCATTACGAAGAACAAGTATATATATATATATATGAATAGAAACGACATAAGTATTAAGGAACGTTTCTGCACACGAGGAGGAGAGATAACGAAATAATGAAAAATGAGGCGAACCGCCTGGGAATCGAACCCAGGGCCTTCCAATTGCCGGTCGGACGCTCTACCATTATGCTACGGACCTCACTCAATCACAAATCGAAATTCTCCCAAATAGGGCAGAAACCAATGCCCTCAGAGAGCACCCTCGCAAATCGTGAATATGCGCAAATAACTGCAATGACCGCGCAGTATATAAATGAATAGAAACGACATAAGTATTAAGGAACGTTTCTGCACACGAGGAGGAGAGATAACGAAATAATGAAAAATGAGGCGAACCGCCTGGGAATCGAACCCAGGGCCTTCCAATTGCCGGTCGGACGCTCTACCATTATGCTACGGACCTCACTCAATCACAAATCGAAATTCTCCCAAATAGGGCAGAAACCAATGCCCTCAGAGAGCACCCTCGCAAATCGTGAATATGCGCAAATAACTGCAATGACCGCGCAGTATATAAATGAATAGAAACGACATAAGTATTAAGGAACGTTTCTGCACACGAGGAGGAGAGATAACGAAATATATATATATATATATATATATATATATATATATATATCTCTAGTGAGGAAGAATCTTAAAATAAATAGAGACATATTTTTATACGTATTTATTTAACTGTAAAAACAAATAAGGAAATGTATTACATAACTCAAGAGTGTAAAAGTAAACATTGTCAGAAACTATTTACAACTCTCTCATGTTTAATATGTAATATAAAACAACATATCAATCAATATTCTAAGTTCCTACTCTATCATATGTCTGATATGCTATAACAGTGGCATATTTCATATCTGACATGTGTACATTATGATTTGATTAATTTTTTGTACCTGGGGGTATATGAGGTTAAGGAACATAGCATACAATTTTCTAAGTTGATGTTTGAAATACGGTTACGGTACTCATTTTTCATAAATACCATTGACGAGAAAGCTGCCTCACAGATATAGGTGGTTCCAAATTGTACCAGAACTTTGATAGCTCGATTTTTAACAGTCGAATGTCTCTCTGCTAAAGTAATCCAGAACTTTTCTACGTCATCAAAGATATCAAAATTCACCCTTGCCTCATTGTCATTGCAAAGACACTTGCGACCCTATCGACCACATTGGCTCCCTGCGACCCTTTGTGATGAGGCTTGCGACCCCATTTGGGGTCGCGACCCCGGGTTTGGGAACCACTGCTCTATACCAACGTACAGTTGTTTTAATTAGAATTACCTGTTCGACAAAGATTTTTATGCCATCTTATGCGAACTAATTACTGAACATAACATTTATATGCGGAGGATTGCTGTATATTACTGTATATATATATATATATATATATATATATATATATATATATATATATATATATATTATATATATATATATATATATATATCTATATATATATATATATATATATATATATATATATATATATATTATATATAATCATGCGGGTTGCTTCTACAGAGCTTCAATTTAATATTTAGGAGAAATCCAATGACAAGGAGAAATGTAAATGCCATGAAAAGTCTTCTTTAATGCAACGTTTCGAGCAATACGCTCATCTTCAGGCTGTTTAATAACAATGTGAAATTAAAATCAATATTGAATGAAAAACAAAACAGAAAATTTCTATAACCTATTCATGAAGACAAATTTTAAAGACTGAGAAAAGAGGGTTAAATTCTAAGTTATACAGATTTACATATAAAAATTAAGAAGCTATTTTTAAATACATATAGTAAATGTGAAATTAATACACTGGAAAAATTAACAATAGTACACTGGAATAATGAAACTAACTACCTTACACTGCAGTTTCCGAGGCTAACTGAATTGAACAGAGGCAATACGGGAAAACAAGAGATGGCGAGGGCGATTGGGGAAGGGGGGATTATAAGGAATTGGGGAAGGAGGAGGGATCATAGCAAATTGAGGGGGACGGCAGATGAGTCAACATTTAGACTCGGGGACAATGTTTTGATGAAAAGCGATTCCAAAATTCTTAGTGAGTTGGGACAAGTATTACAACCAAGAATTTTAAAATTGTCTAAAGTGACATCAATTTTACATTCTATGCTGTGTTCGCGAATCCTAGAAACTTCTTTAGTTTTTAAAATTTTACCTGTTCGGCCACTTATTCCCATATGCGAATAAAATCTAGCCCTGAGAGAGCGAACAGTGCTGCCAATGTAATTCCCAAGGAGACACCTAGGGCAGGTAAATAAATATACAACACCGCTACGCAACGAGTCAGGGGTTCGATCCTTCGCTGAGAAAAAGCTACCTAAAGACGTTTTATACCCCAATATAACGTATACAATGGAAACTGAGCAAAATGGCTCCCTCCCCTTCTTAGATCTTTTAATTTCGAAAAACGGTGATTCTATTACTACATCAGTTTACAGGAAACCCACTTTCACTGGTTTGGGCATGAATTTTTTTAGTTTTACTGATTTCAACTATAAGATGTCTTGTATTAAAACTCTCCTGTTCAGAGGATATAATTTGACCTCTAGTTTTACCTTACTTAATGATGAATTTAATAATCTAAGATCATACTTTACTAATAATAGTTTTCCTGTTCAATATGTAGACAAACTAATTAGATCGTTCTTAAATAGTGTTTATAGCCCTCAACTTCCATGTATTACAGTGCCGAAGGATATAAAATATTTCTTGGTACCTGAAATGGGTCCTTTGAATAAGGAATTTAAGCTTAAATTTACAAAATTGTTAAAGAAATTTTTTTATCATACTGATTTCCGCATCATATTTATTAATAAAACGTCTTTAGGTAGCTTTTTCTCAGCGAAGGATCGAACCCCTGACTCGTTGCGTAGCGGTGTTGTATATTTATTTACCTGCCCTAGGTGTCTCCTTGGGAATTACATTGGCAGCACTGTTCGCTCTCTCAGGGCTAGATTTTATTCGCATATGGGAATAAGTGGCCGAACAGGTAAAATTTTAAAAACTAAAGAAGTTTCTAGGATTCGCGAACACAGCATAGAATGTAAAATTGATGTCACTTTAGACAATTTTAAAATTCTTGGTTGTAATACTTGTCCCAACTCACTAAGAATTTTGGAATCGCTTTTCATCAAAACATTGTCCCCGAGTCTAAATGTTGACTCATCTGCCGTCCCCCTCAATTTGCTATGATCCCTCCTCCTTCCCCAATTCCTTATAATCCCCCCTTCCCCAATCGCCCTCGCCATCTCTTGTTTTCCCGTATTGCCTCTGTTCAATTCAGTTAGCCTCGGAAACTGCAGTGTAAGGTAGTTAGTTTCATTATTCCAGTGTACTATTGTTAATTTTTCCAGTGTATTAATTTCACATTTATTATATGTATTTAAAAATAGCTTCTTAATTTTTATATGTAAATCTGTATAACTTAGAATTTAACCCTCTTTTCTCAGTCTTTAAAATTTGTCTTCATGAATAGGTTATAGAAATTTTCTGTTTTGTTTTTCATTCAATATTGATTTTAATTTCACATTGTTATTAAACAGCCTGAAGATGAGCGTATTGCTCGAAACGTTGCATTAAAGAAGACTTTTCATGGCATTTACATTTCTCCTTGTCATTGGATTTCTCCTATAATATATATATATATATATATATATATATATATATATATATATATATATATATATATATATAGTAGGAATAGAACGGCTGACACACTTCATCAATCCCTTTTACGTATTGGATATTACTCGATATTAAACGCTTAAAATAATCTGAAAACTCGTTTATGTAAAAAGTGGAAATATAATCAGATAAATAAGTTTGTGGTAAAATTCTCTTTTGTTAATGTACACAAAGAAAACAGAATGAGGATTTGTTGGAATAGCATTTTTATTTACATATTTGGTACAGTAACTTAAATTTCCATTCTAAATTAGCGATTGTTCAAAAACCGTTCAATGATGCCATCATTACAGTACAATTTTGTCATATGCTGTTTAGTTCATATGATCGAAGGTACAAGAAAAACTATTTACAAGGTTTCTACTCAAAATACATTCATTTATTCTTATCCAATTCGTATTGTCATATCTGGCAACTTTCCCACCAGCTGTATGTGATGCATACAAGTACCCCGTAGAATATTTCAATTCACAGATCCTACCTGATAATATTGCTTTTTAAGAGCCTTTACACAGTTTTTCCAATGCTTCTACATTATAAATTCACATAAGAAAGACGAAGTTATTCAAAAGCAATTTTTGCAGTAACATACGTATAGTAATTTAATCATACATTTAGGTACATACAAACAAAACAGAGTTCGGCAGACTTTTTGACAAGAGGTCTCTCTTACAAACTGTTGAAAGCAAACAAAGTTTGGTATGAAGGGCCTGAATGGCTAACATGTGAGAATCTTTGGCCAGCCGAAGTAGTTAACCTAACACTCAACTCTACAACAACTGAAAAGATCACAGAGGACAAACCTATTTTTACTATAAACATTATTCACACTTCAACGAACTCTTGGGAATTACAGTCTATTGCTGCAACCTTGTCAATAGCTACCTTCTCAAACACTGTCCTCAGAAGGCCTTTCTAACTTAACAGAAACTGCAACAAAATACTGGCTCAAACACATACAAGCTTCAGAATTCGACAAGAAGCTGAAGTATCTTGGGTCCAGTAAAACATTAAACAGAGGCATTCCTCCACTTGTCATGGATTTAAATCTGTACCTCGATACAGAAGGTCTAATAAGGTGTAAATGAAGATACAACAAGTCAACTTTGACTTACAACTCCAAGCATCCAATTCTTCTTCTAAGGAGGAATCATTTCACAAATCTCATCATCAGCGATACCCACAACAAAATACACCACATGAGAGTCCACAAACCCTGACAGAGATGAGAAAAACTTACTGACTACCAAAGGGTAGAACTGAAACAAAGAAACTTTTAGACACATGCATTCCTTCCAAACGTATCCATTCACGACCCTTTAGGACCCCAAGTCCTCCAGACCTACCCGTGGAACTAGTAACATTTACTCAGCCATTTGAAGCCACGGTTATTGACTACACTGGAGCGGTGAATGTGAGTTTTGGGGATAAAATGGACTCAAAGGAATATAAGGTGTACATTGTACTCTTCACATGTGCTGCAACATGTGCCATATGTTTAGACATAGTAGAAGACCTGACACAGAGACTTTTATTGCTGCTTTCATATTCATCAGATTTGTGATAGTGAAACAGTATAGACTCATTTAATCAAACACAATATAACCTGGAAGTAAATTCCTGTTAATTCTCCATGATATGGTTCCGCTTGGGAAAGAAGCATACAGACTAGACTGTAAAGAATTGCCTTAAAAAGACTATTGGGTTCAAACATCTACAAGTTCTTGAACTCATGACTATTTTCACAGAAATTGAAAATGTTATCAACAATAGACCATTAACATATGTGGGAGATGGTATTAATGAGGCAGAACCTCTGACACCAAACCACCTAATTAAAGGAGAAACAGTAAACATGTTACCAGAAAATTAAAATAACAGTACAGAGGATCCAGATTGGATGGCAAGAAACAACGAACTCAACACAAAATACCAACATTTGACACAAATCAAAACTCTGTTCATAACAAAATGGAGAGAAGAATACTTAATAAGTGTAAGAGAAAGCCATAAACAATTGACAAAAAATTGGAATGATTTGGTTGTAGTGAGTTAATGCCTTTTAGGAATAAATTTTAGTATGGATATATTTAAATGACTGGACACATGCTTCCGCACGAAGGTTTTCTGGCAAAGCGGTTGCTCCTAGACGCAATGTGATTAAAAATATTTTGAAATTGTGACGCAGTCTATTTGTGTGCACGTATTTAGGCTATTTAGGAAAGAGGAGCATATAATTCGTATATTTATTTGTACATTCATTCCTTTATACCATGCAAGCTAAGATCTCCTAAGTGTCTTTCATCCGTTTATTAATTTATGTATTCGTAAAAATTTACGGTTATTTACACAAAGGTAAACCAAAAATCTCTCTCTCTCTCTCTCCAGGCGTAATAGATCGAAAATAAAAAGTACAGTTTATGTAATTCATATACGTAATTACGTACTTAAATAAAATATTACGAGGGCTGATCAAAAGGTTCCGTAACAGATGTATTTATTGCAAAACTAAATATCGCATACCTAATGAAATTTGTCTCCTTCAAAGTAGTCTCCTTCTGATTGTAAACAGTGATTCCAGCGGTCCAGACACTTATTGAAGCACCTGTTATACTCTTTCGGAATGTTCTTTAATTCTCGTCTCACATTTTGTTCGATCCCTGGTAATTCCTTAAATCTTTTTCCCTTGAGGGTGTTTTTCAGGAAAAGGTCACAGGGTGCCAAATCCAGCGAATACGGTGGTTGGGGAACCAGTGTCAGTATTTAAATCATTTCAAAGTTTCAGTCCGGTGAAAATGCTTGATGTTGAGTGAATACGGGGTAGATTGCTGGATAACACGCTTTGATCTATTTCCGGTCTTATATGATAGGGCTTCTTAACGAATTATAAAATATTTGTTTGGCCGTTGTAAGTTAATAATCTACTCTTACACTCGTAAATATTTTTTTCCCTGTATTTATTTGTCTTATATATTTCTCTGTATAATAAACGTTGTTTATCCTTTTACAGGTGTATATCTAAATTTTGCACATTAATACGCGCGCATTGGCGTAGGCAATTGTATGTTCGTTATGCACTGGCCTACTTAGTCAATGCTCCAGACAACTAACTTTTAATCGGATCACTTATATAATGTTTGTACCTGTTGAATCTGAAATAAAGCGTTTGTTTGTTGCTCATCTTCTTTTTACATGGTAAACTACAGGCTCCACCCACTTTCAGAAAATAGGAAATAGGACTTTTGATAAAAATAAATAAGTTAGCCCTAAAACTAAGGTCTAGTTTTATTATAAATTTAAATAACTAGGTGCTCTTCCAATATGTGCTCTACCGCGAAACTGTGATCTACCATATTCCAATACGTGCTCTACCGTGAAACTAGCCTTATAAGGCTAACTAACGAAAATATCATGACTTAACCTAACCAATCGTTAGGTCAACTATACGCCCTTGACGATTGGTTAGGTTAAGTCGTGATATTTTCGTTAGTTAGCCTTAAAAGGCTAACTAACGTACCTGCTGCTAATCCGAATAATCTAAGGTAGATCACGTATTGGAATGTAAATTTTAAGGTAGAGCACATATTGGAAGAGCACCAATAACCATTTGTTTAAGTTATGTTATTTGTGTATATTAAAGCAAAATTGTTTTGAATAATTCGGAGGATGATAGATTCTTTAATGCGTGGTAAAATGATTTTTGATAAAAATAAAGTCAGCCCTAAAACTAAAATCGTTTTAGTATAAAATTAAATGAATATATTTTTAATATAATTTAAAGATATATTTGTATATTAAGGCAAAATTGTATTGAATAATTGGGAGGATGATAGTTTCTTTAGTGCGTGGAAAAATGATTTTTGATAAAAATAAATAAGTTAGCCCTAAAACTAAAATCTAGTTTTATTATAAAATTAAATTAATATTTTTATAATATAATTCAAGAAATATTTGTATATTAAGGTAAAAATTTGTTTTTGTTTTAAATTTTGATTACACTGCTCCAGTTTTTGTTTGAAAGAGCGGATAGCACTCCAATACATTCCAACATTGGCTTCATAGTGGTATTTATTATTTTATGGGAAGATTAATAGCTCGTCTATTATCTGTTATCATTTGTTGAGACCTTACTGGTCTAATGGGTGGTGTTTAGTTGGTGCTGTAATACTATGCTACTGCCGATGGTTGAAGAGGTTATGCATGACGAGCTATGCATGGAAGGGGTCGGGGATAAAACCCTCCAAGGGGGACGTGAGGTAATCTAGCATGAAGGAAAGTGTGCTTGCATATATATATATATATATAATATATATATATATATACACACACATTCAACTGCAAAGAACACGCAGTATAAATAACATAAAGAACGACGCTTGTATAGGAGAAATTCCGCGCAAGACGAGAGAGAGAGAACTAAACAAATGAAAAAATGAGGTAACCACCCGGGAATCGAACCCGGGATCTTCCGATTGCCGGTCAGATGCGATACCATTACACCATGGGCCTCACTCTTCCAAATGCCGTAATTCTTCTACATACTCGCAGAAACCAATGCCCCAAGGGGGCACCTCCCGCATGCCGTAACATTATATACATTCAACTGCAAAGAACACGCAGTATAAATAACGTAAAGAACGACGCTTGTATAGGAGATATTCCGCGCAAGACGAGAGAGAGAGAACGAAACAAATGAAAAAATGAGGTAACCACCCGGGAATCGAACCCGGGATCTTCCGATTGCCGGTCAGATGCGATACCATTACACCATGGGCCTCACTCTTCCAAATGCCGTAATTCTTCTACATACTCGCAGAAACCAATGCCCCAAGGGGGCACCTCCCGCATGCCGTAACATTATATACATTCAACTGCAAAGAACACGCAGTATAAATAACGTAAAGAACGACGCTTGTATAGGAGATATTCCGCGCAAGACGAGAGAGAGAGAACGAAACAAATGAAAAAAATGAGGTAACCACCCTGGAATCGAACCCGGGATCTTCCGATTGCCGGTCAGATGCGATACAATTACATCATGGGCCTCACTCTTCCAAATGCCGTAATTCTTTTACATACTCGCAGAAACAATGCCCCAAGGGGGCACCTCCCGCATGCCGTAACATTATATACATTTCATTTGTTTCGTTCTCTCTCTCTCGTCTTGCGCGGAATATCTCCTATACAAGCGTCGTTCTTTACGTTATTTATACTGCGTGTTCTTTGCAGCTGAATGTATATAATGTTACGGCATGCGGGAGGTGCCCCCTTG
This sequence comes from Bathynomus jamesi, assembly GCA_023014485.1. NCBI lineage: Eukaryota > Metazoa > Arthropoda > Malacostraca > Isopoda > Cirolanidae > Bathynomus > Bathynomus jamesi. Next base: position 1,411,010 of record JAJOZX010000203.1, on the reverse strand, counting down.
GGGCATTGGTTTCTGCGAGTATGTAGGAGAATTACGGCATTTGGAAGAGTGTGGCCCATGGTGTAATGGTATCGCATCTGACCGGCAATCGGAAGATCCCGGGTTCGATTCCCGGGTGGTTACCTCATTTTTTCATTTGTTTCGTTCTCTCTCTCTCGTCTTGCGCGGAATATCTCCTATACAAGCGTCGTTCTTTACGTTATTTATACTGCGTGTTCTTTGCAGTTGAATGTATATAATGTTACGGCATGCGGGAGGTGCCCCCTTGGGGCATTGGTTTCTGCGAGTATGTAGAAGAATTACGGCATTTGGAAGAGTGAGGCCTATGGTGTAATGGTATCGCATCTGACCGGCAATCGGAAGATCCCGGGTTCGATTCCCGGGTGGTTACCTCATTTTTTCATTTGTTTCGTTCTCTCTCTCTCGTCTTGCGCGGAATATCTCCTATACAAGCGTCGTTCTTTACGTTATTTATACTGCGTGTTTTTTGCAGTTGAATGTATATAATGTTACGGCATGTGGAAGGTGCCCCCTTAGGGCATTGGTTTCTGCGAGTATGTAGAAGAATTACGGCATTTGGAAGAGTGAGGCCCATGGTGTAATGGTATCGCATCTGACCGGCAATCGGAAGATCCCGGGTTCGATTCCCGGGTGGTTACCTCATTTTTTCATTTGTTTCGTTCTCTCTCTCTCGTCTTGCGCGGAATATCTCCTATACAAGCGTCGTTCTTTACGATATATATATATATATATATATATATATATATATACAGGGCGTCCCAAAAAAATGTATACACACTTTAACAGCTGATAGCTCAATTGATGTTTCTTTCTTTCCAAGTTAAACCCATTAGAATTAATAATGGCAGTCAGACTAAGCTTTGAATAAAGGAAATTCATTCTAAAATGCTACTGGAAGTGTAAAAACGCAGTTGAAGTGCAAGGACAGTTTAGGAGGGAGTTTCAAACAGATCCACCAACGCGACTTACCATCACTCGAATTAGAGATAAGTTTGAAGCCGATGGAACTGTTCAGAATGTCCACAGGAAGCGTTCCGGAAGACCACGGACATCGACAAACCCCACAAAGCAAGAAAGAGTACTGGAAACGTATCACCAAAGTCCAAGAAAATCTGTGCGGCAAGCGAGTCGTGAGGTAGGAATTTCAGAATCGTCTGTCCAACGCATTTTGAAGCGCTGTCAATGGAAAAGTTACATTCCAAGATTAGTCCATGCTATTAATGAAGATGATCCGGACCGAAGAGTGGAGTATTGCGAGTGGTACTTGGCACGATGTGGATGTGGATTGGACGAAGGGGTTTCGTAGAATACCCTCCGCGTTCACCAGACCTCACACCACTAGACTTTTTTTTATGGGGATACTTAAAAGACAAAGTCTACGCTATAAAACCTGCAACAGTCGCTGAATTGAGAGCAGCCATTGAACGAGAATGCACACAAATACCAAACGAAATGTTTCGTGATGTTTGCGATTCCATTGCTTCGCATTATCAGCAGTGCCTGGACCAGAACGGACGTCAGTTTGAAAACAGGCGTTGACAAAACCATTAAATAATGTCTGTAGATTCTATTACATTTTGAAAATGAAATGTATTTTAATAAACACTGCCTTTATAATTATTTAAATTGTGTATACATTTTTTTGGGACGCCCTGTATATATATATATGTGTGTGTGTGTGTGTGTGTGTGTGTGTGTGCGAGTTTGATATTTTTTTATAGACATGCTGTAGATATATGCTAAGTAATCAGAGCAATGAAATTCTCCTTTATAAAAATGTACATACAAGGATATAACTGTATCTATGTATGTGTACATGCCATGGTTGTGTTTAAACCATATACGACTGGTTGTGCTGTTATATGTTTGTGTTAATGCCATGATTGTTGCGTATCTATGGCATATACGATTGGCTCCGACTGGCTGGGTTCTGAAGACATTCAGGGAGTTCAGAGAAGGCTACATTTTACTTCAAGAGGTTTTATGTATGCGCAAATACTATGATTCTGTTTGTATCTAAACCATATACAACTGGCTTTGCCGACTGACTGCTTCTGAAGCAAAGCAAGAAGTTCAGGGAAAGGTACATTTTACTTCAAGAACTTGTTGTGAGAGGCTGTGTCGCTCCACTTAGCCTATATACTGTATATGTATATAAGTCTCTAAACTAAGTCGACTGGCTGTATTCTGTGGCTGTGTCCGTGACTGCTTACCCTCAACAAACTGCCTGTCAGCCGTTCACGCCATACGACTGGCTGTGTCATGGTTGGGTTCTAAGCCACTGGATGTGAACCAAAGCCGTCCAGGGAGTTCAGGGAAGGAATGAGAATGCTCAGAGACGTCACAGCGAAAGCATCTTTTCCTCCTCCTCTCCTCTTCTCTCCTTGTTTTATTACCTTCGTTAGGGTATGTTACCCCACTCCCACCTTGGAGGGTCTAACCCCAGCCCCCTTCATGCATAATCCCACTTGAAGTGTGTAACTCTCAACCCCTTCATACATAACCCCCTCTCCACCCTTGGAGGGTCTAACCCCCAACCCCATTGTTTCATTGTAGGGGGATGCGGTTCAGAAGCCGTTCTCCCTGATTCTTTTCTTCTATTTCCACCTTTCCCTTAGTCTACCACGTAAAGTCGATGTTGGAGCGTCTTCCTGAATCATGGAGGTTGTCACTCGATTAGTTCAACGTCGATAGGTGAAATATAGTAGAGCGATGTTTTTTTGGAAGTACGTATGAATGCGTTCATGAGTGTGAGTGTTTGCGCGATCATCTTTTCTTAGCTTGAAATGAATGCATGAGGTGAGAAAAAGAACGAAAGGGTTGAGAGAGTTTTTCGCTGTGTTAGCTGTGAGAAAGTCATCGGTGCTCGTGTTAAGGCCAATCATTTTGAAAGCTAAAGTTTAATTGGTGTGGAAAGTGGAAAAAATAGAAGTCTACTATTTCAAATACAAAAAGATCTGTTAACATTTGGGGCCGAATTGGAGGAATTTACTGTAAGTATTGAAACCTCTCTGCCCAGGGGTTTCAAATGTTAGAAGATTTTAACAAAAGTAATTACTCTTTTGTTATAAAACATTTAGAAAAACATAATTTGTAGTAGTCTGGTCATTGACGGAAGATTATTTTTGTTTGCTTGTTATTACTCTAAACGCCTTCGAACGTAAGGGAAGCTCCAAGTGGCTGGTTGGCTGTTCAATTTGTCCCAGTCCAACTGGGGTCCCTGACTTGTACACAGAAATAATTGCCCATCCAACCTTGTTCGGTGTGAACGTTTTCCTTGTTACAGCAGCTCTGTTTTGACCGTTTGAAGATTGACTGAGAAAAGAGAGAAGAATAAGAACCTTTTTTTAAAACATCTGGAGAGATTTGGAAGCTCTTTACAAGGAAGTAAAAGTGAAGGCCACGGAAATGTCAAATTTCACTGTAAAATACCTCGAGTCTTTGTTAAAATCTTGTTCAGTCGTTCCTCATGTCAATTAGGTTAAATTTTATCCTCTTTACAGAGACGCTTATAATATTTTTTTTTTGTTTATTGTTTTATTCTTGGCCACGTTAAAATATAGAAATGCATATTTTGTATTATTTTTTTTTGCCGTTTGTAATAAATCATAGAATTGTATTTGCTAAATCAATATCGATCCCTCCAGTGAACTAAATTCCGCAAGGTTCCTTTGTTGGGCGGGAGGCTTGAGGATTTTGAGTGATTAAAAGAGACGGCTCCCGCTACAGCATAACTCCCTCTCCCCCCTTGGAGGGTCTAACCCCCACTCCTTGTTGCATGTAATGTTGCAATGACCTGTCACAATGTTGCAAATATTGATCGTGTTGCATGCAATTGATTTGCAATCGACATTTTTTATGGTATATTACTTGCATGGACTTCAAACAAAAAATGTTATTGCCTTTGGGAAAAGTCGATACTACAACTTATCTTACACTTTAATTATAACATGGCCACATCAAAATCCTATGATTGAAAGTTTTTAAAGTATCCCACGTTTGTGAAATAACTTAGCTACTCTCTTCCCTAAATTTCTAAATTTAGGAATAACGCATGAATAAAATACATAGTCGTCCAAGCATTACCACCAGAACTACAGTGAACAATATATTTATTCTGTCATTGGTTTTCCAAAAATAAAAATATTACTATGACAACACCTGACAGGGGGAGGAGGAGAGGGAGGGAGTGAGGGTGGAGGAATGGGGTTTAAGTGGGGCTGCGTTGCCTCCACATCTCGGAGAGGGTGGAACGGAACTATTGTAGGGGACTGTACATCCGATCGAATTCACATATCCAACAGCATTATCCAGGTTATTCTTTATTAGGCGAGATTTAACCGTATTATTATACTTAAAGACTACGTTGATGTCAATTGTTTTAAGGAAGATGGGAAGATATTTAAAATTTACGTGGTAAGGACATTTTTATGATTCAATTCATTTACAATTACACTATTATGATACCTATTCTGAGCATTTCTAAGACAGTTATCTAGAAATGGAATAGGAAAACATAATTTAGTACCAACATTCTACATACTGCATAACTCAGCATCTAAAAATTCAGGACTGCCAACTCTCAATGCCTGAGAAACAAGAAAAAATAGAAAATTTTATCGAGGGGTGATGGTCAGAGTAAAAATGGAGGTAAGAGTTATGTTCATAATAATAGTCAGACTGGCTATTGTCAGCTTGCGGAAAACTTCAAATTTGAATTGATTCATACATCTCCGAATTTTTAGATCACAGAAATAATAAGCGTTCATTGTTCATTTTTAACAGTGAATTTTATGGATGGAATTAAATTATTGAGTTGACAATAAATCGTCAACATCCAAATTGTTAGGCCAAAGGCCTATATAACGGTAGCAAACAAAGTTAAAATTAACAATAGTAGGCAAAATTCTACTTTAAAAATATTCCATATATAAATTGGCCAATACAGGAGGAAATACATCAAAACTTACCAGTTTGAAATTAGGATCACTCGGAAACCTCAATTTGTTAATAAGATTCATGCCATTTACAATATGAGATTCGGAAATAGATCCAAGTGGTTTGCATTATTCATTCATTTTATTTCTTTCATTTTATTAATTTCATTCATTTTATTAATTAATTTTATTTTATTAAGTATTAGAATTAATTACCTACTTAATGTAAGCGACCAAACCCTTAAATTGTCAGCATGTCATTTGACATTGTAAAGTTTATTCTCGATTCTATGATTATTGTGATTATTGATTGTAAGTTAGGATTTACATGTTTATTTATTTAAATCTCAATCTGTGTTTATACCAACTTTTGAGAACCAGTCTAAATTCAACTCCGTCCGAATTAAGGGAGGGGGTGAGGGTGGGGGACTGGTGGTTCAAGAGGGACTGCGTTGTCACCACATCTCGGAGAAAGTGGAGCGAAATTATTGTAGGGATCTATACATCTTACACACTACACAATCTTTTCAGAATATACAGTAGGGTGCATCAAAATGCAAGGCAAAATTTTAATATCAACAGATCAAACTGTCTGGGGTTGCATTTCGTTCGAATGCACATAGAAATTACTTGTGCAAAGTTTTGGGAAAATTCATTGAGATTTAGAGGTGCAACAAGGTAGGTGAAATTTTAAAAATTTGCATTTTTGGGTGTTTTCAGAACTCCTATTCCTTGACAAATTGACAAGGATGACAATTGTTTTTGGAAATTGTTTTAGAGAACAACATTTTTTAGAATAAAAACACAGGAAATTGTATTTAAGAACATTTTTTTAGAACAGCATTGAAATTGTTTTTAGAAATTGTTTTTGAGAACAACATTAAATTGTTTTTAGAAATTGTTTTTGAGAACATTTTATTATTATTCTCGAGCCTCATAGAGTTCTAGTCCTGGTCTGTATCCAGCTTGCGCTTGCAGCAGCGAAGATTTGGCTGCTGAGAGCGGTCATGCTCAACTGCCTGCAGCACATTCTGCAGGTGCTGCTCGCTCCTGGCTGCTGCCACGAAGTCTGACGTAAGTTTCACACCGCGCTCGGCGCAATCATTGACGACGTTGATGGCACGTACGTTCGCCGCACCCGCCTGGAATGCTGCACTGGTAGCCCAATCCTCTATGTCGAGCGAGAGAAACGCAGGATCGACGTGCAGCTGGTGCATGCCGAACCAGCAGTCTGTGTTGGCGAGGTCGGCCAATCTGGTGGTCGGCGAGAGGGCTGGAAACTTCGTCTTGCCGAAGCCAGTGCCAAAGCGCAGCTGTGGGGCTCGCATGGGGAGATCAGCCGGCTTGTGCTCCAAGATGGCATCCGCAAGTGCGCGCCGCTCGCCAACTGGCACCTTGGTACTAAAGAGTGCCAGGGGCAGCATCTCGCCCGTCAGGTACCAGAGGTGCCGCTCCAGCGACTTGATCGCTGACGCTGCGATGCCCGCGTCAACGGACTTGTACGCGTATAGGTGGTGGTAGAGTGTGAAGTCATTCCAGGCGGCATCTATAGCTGTGTCGCAGGCCAGCCAACACGTCCCATAGATGTGCGTGATGAAGTCGGCAAACGCCCGAATCTTCAGCACCTGCTGCCGCGTGGTGATTGTGCCCTGGGGAAGAAACGCGATGTGCTGCTACATCAAGGCCAGCTTGAGAGTGTAGAGCAGCTTGGCCATCCATCGCGCTTTGTGCAGCGCTCCCGGCCGTTGGAAGGTCACTGGAGTCTGCGCTGCACCGGGTGCACCCAGATACACAAGACACAGCTGCACGAACTCGCGGTAGTCGCCTCGCTTGTAGTCGAGCACTCCCGCAGCGCAAGCAACTTGCCCAGGAACGGTGGTTCGGCGTCGCCAGGAATGTAGCGAGACAGTGGGCCGCTGTCGTCGTGCGGCACCAGGTTCCAGTTATCCCGCAGACGCGCGAACAAGGCAACCTCTGGCGAGCGCGACGTCTCCACTTTGAGGTCGGTGAAAATGTGGCTGAGGAGTACCTCGCCGATGTGGTGCCGGCACCCGGACCAGAGCAGTGGTCGACCCAGTGAGAGCTGGATGGCAATGCAGGCTGCCGTGAGATGGCCAGTGTTTGACGCGGTGGTGTCAAATGCCATGTTGACAACCTGGTCGGCGCAGCGCCACTCCTGCAGCAGCTTGCACGACAGCCGGGCGATGATCGTTCCGCACGCTTCGTCAGTCCCCTTCGTGTATGCTGGCACACCGAGCAGCTTGAGCCGCGCCGTATCTCCGACCACCACCTTCAGACGCTCCTCCAACTGGCGCACATTGCTGAGCGTCGACGTCAACTTGCTGTCCCAGTGCAGGGTGCACATGGGAGGCGGTGTCCACTGCTCGTGGCGTTCCTCGCTGATAGCCTCCAGTACTTGGCGGCGCGATCGGTCCGCCGTCGCGTAGGATGTGGAGACCTTTGACCAATTGCCACGTGACTCCGCGATCAGGCTGCGCGTGATGAAGGCAGCCTGCTGCATCGGCATGATCTTCAACCGCGTAGCCAGTGACACGAGACTTGACCGCCTGAGGATGTCGGGTGAAATGAAGGCTGTGGTGCCAGTCCTTTTGCGCTCGCGGGTGCGTGGTGTGTTCTCAACCGGTGCGTCGCTATCCTCATCGCTTTCGCTCTCCAACACGGCCGTGCTGGACGTCACGGTCATCTCCTCCTGCTCCTTGGTAGCGCGTGCCTGCCGGGTTGTTGCCGCAGCTTCATGCTCCTGTCGCCGCTTCACCTTGGCTTGCAGCTTGGCATCGAACGCGCCAAATGTGGCCAGTCTGTCGCCCTTCATGCTGGCCAGGAAAGCGACGTCCTCTGAAGCACGGATCAGCTCCTCGGCGTTTGGAGACCACAGCGGAAATGTGGCATCCAGCCTGCGCTCCATAGTATCCGCCTGTCGAGCTGTAGCCTCACTGGAGCGCCTGGCCTGTGGAATGCGCCGCAGCTTGTTGTTGTCGTCGACAAGCGCCACCATCTTGTCGCATGCGCGCCGATCGCTCACCATTGGGATGTTGGCCTTGGCGTAAAATGGCCGCACCTGCTCCAGGACGACCTTGGCCGCCTCGAACCGCGACAAGGCTCCGATCGAACCGGGTCGCTTGGCATGCAGTTGCGCGTCGCAGTTGTACAGCATGCACCGCAAGATCTGGCGACCACTTGGCAGCATGGCGTCAGTAATGATGCCATCGTCGTTTGTGATGCTGGGGCCCAGACCGAAGACCAGCCTGCGGCTGCTCGTGCGGGAGCCCGAGGGCGACGTCTTGTGAGAGCTGGATCCTGCGGCGGGCGATAGCGTTGAGGAAATAGAGCGCTCGGCTCCAACTTGTGCAGACGACATAGCGCTAATTTCGTCGTCTCCTATGGATCTGCAAATCAACAAGAGTTAAGAGTTAGGACTACAGCAAAATGGAAAGATATGAACTCCAGCCAACAAAAAGCATGATATTACCAATCAACACTAAGAGTCTAAGACCCCAGTTGACATGCTGAAAAGCTGATGTGCCGTTGCACCTCTAGATCACCACTAGATCAATATGCTGGAAATGTGTATTTTGATGCACCCCTAATATACAGGGTGTCCCATAAGTCCGGCATCATAGGAGAAATTCATATTTTTCTATTTCTACAAATAATTCATATTTTTCTATTTCTACAAACCATAATTCATTTTTCTCTTTCTACAGGCCATAATGTCTGTGAGCAAGGAAGAACGAATCCAGATAATTCTACTCATAGGAAATCGGAGTCAAAGAGAGGCCGCTGCTGAATTTAACAGACTGCATCCAGACCGTGAGCCAATAACAGAGTTGTGTTAGAAGACTTGTTGGAAAGTTTAAGGAAACATGACCCATAGAAGATAAACCACGCAGTGGACCTTCAAAGAGGTCCACTGACGATGATACAGCGACTGCTATCCTGGCTCATTTTAACAGAAGTCCCAATAAGTCTCTTCGGCGATTGTCCGCCGAGACAGTAGTGTTGAAAAGTAGCATCCATCGCATTCTTCAGGCTCACAAATGGCATCCATATAAACTTCAGATCCTACAGAAATTAAGCGAAGATGATCCCGACCGGCGGATGGAATTTTGTGAATGGGCTACGGAACAATATGCTCGGGATGCCAATTTCCCGTCCACCATTCTATTCAGTGACGAGGCTGTTTTTTATGGAAATGGTGAGGTAAATCGACAGAACACCCGCTACTGGTCTCAAAACAACCCTCACTGGTATACCTCTTCAAAGGAACACGGTGCATCTCGGGTGATGGTATGGTGTGGCATTTGGAAGGATCGCTTCATAGGCCCCCTCTTTTTCGATGAACATGTCACTGGAGGCACCTACCTACGTATGCTCAAGGAAGAAGCATTTCCCAGTGTCTTGAATGAAGAAAGAAATTTCTCAACATGGTTCCAGCAAGACGGCGCTCCTGCACATTACAGCACCCAAGTAAGGGAATACCTGTACCAGCAATTCCATGGTCATTGGGTAGGACGTCGAGGGCCTGTGGAATGGCCAGCTAGAAACCCGGATCTCACGCCACTAGATTTTTATCTCTGGCGCCACTTGAAAGCGCTGGTAAACGCAGAGAAAATTAGGAGTGTTGAACATTTGCGGCAGCGCATTATTGGGGCATGTAACACCACTACTCCTGACATCATTCACCGTGTGCTTGCTGACTGGGTATCACGTCTGAATTTGTGTATTGAAAACAATGGTGGACATAGTGAGCACGTTCTGTAAGTAAAAGCTTTTGTTTTGCCTTTTTTTATTATTTTTCCTATGATGCCGGACTTATGGGACACCCTGTATACACACATACACACACACACACACACATATATATATATATATATATATATATATATATATATATATATATATATATATAAAGAGGTATCGTCAGGCTTGGAGACCTTGATTTTGGCTCTCTCTTTCTTTTAAAGGGGGGACATATTTGGGGGCGCTCGCCCTTGGACTCTCCTTTCTATATAATATATATATTATATATATATATACTGTATATACGGGGTGGTGCATAACCTTTCTCCAGGGGCCTGCAGAATAATTAATGATTTATGTTATATTTGAGAGTTTTATATTCTAATATGACCAATTTCATATTTTAGGAAGAAATCTGAACAATGCAAACGGTACTGATTGACAGCAAGGACCACAGATTTATTGATCGGGTGTGAGACAAAGTATTTCGTGAAACAATGAAAGCAGGAGCAATATTTAGCAATCGAAAGTTGATTGCTGAAAGGTTAAGACGAAGTGAACGGTGGGTTACTGGAAACTGGAAAAAAGGTTACGACAACTGCTTTATTGAATTTTTTTTTCTCCCAAATTTGATGTCGGCTGGATGTGTTGAATGTCTAGTGATATAAGTAGGAACATATAGCAATATCAACTTACTCCGACTTCATCTTCAACTGCTACCCTTTTGCATAAGAGATGGCACGAACCATCCAACCAGAAAGTGACCTATTGAAGTCCAACAAAGCTTTTAACTAATGCCAGGTAATTTGATTTTAAGAGTGATTGGAAATATGTAGGTATATTCTTATATATTGATATTATTTTTTTATGCAACTCTCAACTGAAACGAAATTCTAACTCTCGAATCACTCAGAACCCAGAAGGCGAACCAAGAAGCTTTGACACCTGTGTTTACGTTAGTGTCGTCACCCCAACAGCTACAAAAGAATCCATTGCAACCCGTTTCTCCTCCAGCCAACGTGTGATTTCAGTTTGAATGTTTCATGCTGTACCTGATAAAACAGTGATGTGTCCAAGGTATGCTGAATTTGGCTCTTTGACGAGTGAGATATGTTCTTCAATAATGCTATATGCATAATACTTGTTTCCCTTCATTTACATTTAATCTAGTTTTAGCTTTCCTAGCTTCAAAGTACAAGCCTTGCACGGTGTCTGACACAGTGACACAAGTACTTGATATTTTTTTCGTTTCTCCCTCTCTTGTCTTATTTTTATCAATAATCATACTTTTTCAACTTCTTTAATAATACCCAGGTCCTGTAAGACAACTGACGAAAATGCAGTAGTATCCCGGTCTGAAACATTGTGCCTATCGGCTTCGATTGCTAGTGGTGGGAGACTAACTCTCATGCAAGCGTTATCAGTAGTAGTAGATGGCAGAGCAATTGCAGGATCAATCTGTGACACATTTTGAATTACCGTATATTGGGGCGAAAAGTCGGTATTTTAAGCTTAAAATTATACCCCTAAAGTAGGGCGTCGAATTATAGGCTCAGTCTAAAAAATTAATCTTCCACTTTCCAATTTAGCTTGTATTTAAAGACAGGTCTACCTGTCATAGGTCCTTAGTCCTGCATTAGCGCCATTTTCGTCAACATCTGAATTGGATCCATATGATGAAGCACTAGTAAATGTATTGTAGGATGTATATAATGAACTTATGATGTCAGATGATGATTATGATGATGATTATGAAGAATATAACTAATTTTTACAAGGTTTTTCCAAAGTTTTACTTTTTTATGTTGGCAAGTTGGTGGTCGACTTAGACACCCACAATTTCCTGTGTCAGCTTTTGTTCTTGCACCTTTACAGATTCTTTACTAGTATGACTGCAAAAATCCCGATTGCAATGCAATTGCATGCAACACTGCAACTTGCAACATTGCATGTAACATGATGATAGTGTTTTTAACCACCCCTACCCTCCAAAGGGGGTGGGTTATGCATCTTATGTATCTGTGATCTCAAGGGGGAGAGGGTAACCAAACCTGTTAGCTCAGGCCCACAAAAATATATAAAATGTATATATATATATATATATATATATATATATATATATATATATATATGGGTTTGTATGCATATAAATGTAGGTAACCTAAAATAAAACACAAGAGAGAGAGAGATGAGATCCTTTCACTGCGGCGTCTCGAAGCATTTTAAATTCTTCACTAGACATCCTGGGCGGCTTTAGCATCACAGACAGTTGGTTTAGAAGCGTATGGCGTCATCAGTTTAGTTTAGTGACCTATGACCTATATATATACACATATATTGGCTAAATGGAACGGTAACACCACTCGGGGCAAATTCTTGAAGTAAAATGTGGCCAGCCTGTCGGTTCACAAACTCCTTCAAGAAAATACAGCCAGTCGCCATAGACACACACACACACACACACAACTCTATCGTTATATATATATATACACGTCCTTCATTTCCATTAATATTTGTTTATATGGTGTAAAGGAGAAATATAAGACAACTACAGCGTTCTCTCTATTTAATATATATCGAATTACAAAATATGTACTGTACATACATTATGTGCAAAACAGGAATAATTGGAGTTATTTAACAAATATATTTACATCAAACATAACAGCCAGTAGAGGAGAATTGAATTAGACGCAAATACAGGAATAATTGGTGTTATTTAACTTATATATATATATATATATATATATATATATATATATATATATATATATATAATATATATATCAAGACAAAATTTAATATAGGTAATACAGAAGAATTTTATAGACAACAAAATACACAACATTTGTATAACCTTTTGTTACCTTCCGTCCGAATTGTTCATTCTGACAAAGGTCAAGCTTTTCACTCCACCTTAGACCTACAGTTTAACGTGGATTCCGAACCGCGCCCCACCAGCAGCTCGGCGTCTTAACCACTAGGCCACCCAGGGTACCCATTTATCTACCAACCACTTTCTTTATTGTGTGGAAGGATGAACAGCTGGGTTTTGCTGTGCGCCGGCTGCCGTCACCGGGTCTCGATCCTGGGGCCGATGGATTCGTAGTCCGATGCTAACCACTACACCACGGAGGCGCATTTAATTATATATATACACACACACACACAGTGTATATATATATATATTATATATATATATATATATATATATAAGCATAAAGAATGGAAAAATGGAAATACATACTTTAAGGTCAGTCAGTTTCTACCGCGCTTAACTAAAATAGTAAATTCGCACGTAATCGAATCGACATTTACATCCTCATTGCTCTGTACTACACAATAAAGACGATTTAACATTAATTCACCATTCAAAGTATGCCAGTGTCTGTATTCAATATAATGGGCTTTCAACTCGTTTAACACTATTTTTGTGCTCACCTTACAATTGGGAGGCAAACTATCATGCTCTTTAAACACGGATAGAATAGTCAAAAGCACGCACAAAGATGACATCGTTTGCTACAACATTACCATTAAATTCAAGTTTATAAACACTCCTTTCCAAACGTGCATTTATTCTTTCCGCGCTAACCTTTTCAACTGTAAAATCTGCTTCACAACTCATATCGGCAATTGAAGTATGTTTCTAAATCATGCCGACAACTGCGTCTTATATAAAAAACAGTGGAACAGTGTAGGTGAGTTCAGTCCTGTACCATTCTAGGTCTTTGTACCAAAATTCATGAAATTTCAAGGATTCTGCACCTTCTAAATACGCATCCAATTCCAAACCATTCTCACCTTATTCGGTCCTACACTTGGTAAAATCATCGAGTAAGACGGTGTACGCGTATTCAAGTACCGTGTCAAAATAACGCACATCAGCAACACGTGCGTCTAATATACTTTTACGTTTCCGTTTACGGAAACCGATGACTTCAACATTCTGTCGAGAATGAAACGGCTTCGTGTGGAGATAAGGGCGTTATTGTCAGCAGTATTCTTCCACATCAACCGTATATCAACGCATGGTTGGTTTGTATCATGATTTACGCACAGGGTACAAATAATAGCGTATGAGGTTGCATCACCAATCTACTTTCTTTTTGTGCCTACACCCACAGGTATTTTATGACTGTCCTCACCCCACTTCTCAACCACCACAAAGATTCTGTTCATCTCTTCAACACTTAAATAAATAACATTGCGTCTACCAGAGTTTCCATGTCTACATTTCGTTTCAAGTACGTAATTAATTGCACCGGTATTACGCCTGAATAAACGCACAGACTTCAACACGGATACCTCGTATACTGTATTGAGGATGCTCCTCAAAGGAAGTTCCAACTTTCAATAGTTTTCTATCGATCCTGCGAGAACATCCAGACGGGTGAAGCTCTGAGGCGACTATGAGTGAGTCGCCGGTGCGCTGTTTGACTCGGAGGGACCGTGCAGGCGGTTGGGGAGGTGGGAGGTGTCGGGGTGGGTATGAGTCACACAATTTGCGTCATGAACGTCGGCAAGCGTTAGTGATTCGTGTATGACATTGTTCCAACATGAAAGATTCGTTGCGCACTGGTGAATCAGGCGAATATTTGTATTCCATTATACTGGGTAGGCGTTTAGGGAATGTTTCCACCTGCGATATATGAAGTAATATCGGTTTTAATGTTTTATCACACACACTTCCTGGAATGCGCACCATACATCTTCGCCTCACAGGTATGGGGATCTCAACAATAAACTCAATTAATGCCAATGTTTATCAAAAAAACATTAATAAACTTTGTTTTTTGCTTATTTTAAAATGTAGGACTCGTATGTGTTTGAACTATCATGTATATTTGTGTGCCTACATGTGTATTTGCGAACTATCATTCGTTTGACCTATCATGTGTTTCCTGATTCAGCATTTTATTTTCTTTTGTTTCAGATTAATAGCATAGCTTGTAATGGCCTCTTCTGGTACAACAAGAGAAAAAGTGAAGCATTCTGTTTTCGGAACGCCATCAGAGCTTCCTAGTAACCAACTACCAACTTGTGAGGCTGTATTCAAAGCTTATCTTAAACATAAGCTCATTACTTCAACATTTAGCACTCAGAGATACGCTGAAATTATTGCAGAAGAAGTGAATGATATATATATATATATATATATATATATATATATATATATATATATATATATATATATATATATATATATCTGTGCTTCAATTTCAGCAATCGACTTTAAAAGCATAGTAATTAAGGTGAAGAGATTAATTGAGAAGGGACAAGAACTTAGAAAATATGACATGAGTAAAAGATCTTCCAGCACTTATCAAAGTAAATATGATTCCTTCAGAAATTTATTTGACATATGTTGCTGCAAGTGCTATGCCTCCGTTTCTCGTAAAAGAAGTGAGTGTAAATGCGCTAAGGCGGAGAAAATCCCGAATGATGAATGCGAGTTCTGGATTGATCAACATACTGAACGAAAAATTATTATAGATAAGTTGGATAAAGTGAAAACGTCAAAACTACAACAAATGGAAAACAGAAGGCATAAAAGACAATTCTTTAAAGATAAACAAAAGAGTTTTGTTCAGGAAATGCAGATGAATCCTTGTGATATTGGTGAGATCAGCTCTGAATGTGAAAAAGGTCATCAAAATGAAGATTTCGAATTGAGCGAGTACGAGTTAGATACAGAAGCTAGCACTTCTCAAAATCGACACCAATATCCAGAATTATGCAAGACAGTTGATCGATGCAAAATAAGCAACCGTGATGCTTGTTTAATTGCTAATGCTGTCTTAAAAGATCTTAATCTATTATCTGAAAATACTACGATTGATCCCAGTAAACTGCCTCGTCAAAGAACCTTGTGGAGAAGCATGAAGAACAGAATAAAGGAATAGTTTGCCTTGGATTTGATGGAAAAATTGACAAAATTCTTTCAAAAGTGGGTGAATGCCAGCGGACTTTGAATGAAGATCACTATGTGTTAATTTTATTTCCAGGAAACGAATATATTGACCATGTTGCTCCTGAAAGTGGAAGGGGAAATGATATTGCTAAAGAAATTATATCAGTAATTACTGACACCAACTCTGCATCGACTTTAAAAGCAGTAGTTTGTGATGCAACTAATGTAAATACAGGTAAATCAAATGGAGTAATTAGAAAACTAGAGCTGACATTCGGAAGACCATTACAATGGTTTATTTGCTTACTTCACACTAATGAGCTTCCCTTGAGAAAATACCTGGAAGTTCTTGACGGGCAAACGACAGAACCTAGAAGTTCACAGGGCAAAATCGGGAAGGATCTAAACTTTGATCCAAAGAACAGACCAATTGCAAAATTTCCACCTCTCGCTGGAAAAGTGATGAACTTACCAGAAGAAGTGCTAGCAAATCTCAGCATTGACCAGCAATACCTCCACAAGGCGTGTTTGTTAATTCAAAACGGTCATGATAGAGGTTCAGCTATCATATTGTTAGAAACTGCTCAACCTGGGTCTCTCAATAATTCATGGTGGATGACAAAAGCAAATCGTCTTTTACATTATATTACAAGTCAGACGAAAAAATCATCAGAAACACTTGAAAGGACTGTTCATTTTATACTGAACTTCTATGCTCCTGCATGGTTCTATATCAAAACAAACTGGTCTTGTAAGGATGGGGCCAAAAATTTTTTCTTCATGACTGAGTTCTATCAACGAAACTAAATTTGCTCCCAAATTTTGGCTTTTCTTCAAAATTGAGGTCAAAGTTGCAAGAATTCACATATGCATAGGCTATAAAAGAGCATCTTTTCAGAGATATTTCATACTGACAATTTGAGTTCGAGATGTTTTCGCCCCGCCCTATTGATCACGCTCATCTTCTAATCTCACTAGCTCTTTCAGCGAATCAAAGTTGATGATCCCCCGGTTCGTCTGGTTAAGGGTAATGCCTTTAACCTTCGCGATATATTTCATTTCCTCCCCCACCTTCATCCGTATCTCGTAAATTTTTGGGCCTATTGAGACAAAAGAATCAGAGTAGGCACTATCTTCATACTCATCCTTGATATCGTCAGTTAACTCTCCAATAGGTGGTATATATTCACCTTCCCTCTCCGTGAATATCAATATCATACTATCTGTACCTGGGTACAGAACCCTCCGTCTAAGAGAATGCAATACACTCCAAAGCATGATGCGGGCGTATGCTGTTGTGAAACTGGCTACAGGTATGTTTGTGGCATGCGATGTATCTGTAGTCAATTCGGTTCTCTTGTTCTTTATTATGTACGTATTACCTACATTCACAATCTCCATGACCTCTTTATCGAGACCGTTGGCGTAATTCCACAACTTTGCACTAAGCGCTTGCCAGGGTTCTTCGCAATTTGGTCCCGTTCAAGTTGTATTCCTTCACGATCATGGTAGCTTTGAATATACGTCGATTTTTCATTTTCGGTCTCAACTCCTCGCGCGTATCCTGATGCTTCTAACTTATCCTTCAAAAAAGTATTTATATATGGTGTGAAAAGGTTGAGTAGCTTCTGAAACCTCCACACCTCATATATCTTCAATATTCTGCGACCGTAACGAATGGTTAGGGACAGCTCAGGGTTTGTATATACGCCTCTGATCTTCCTCTGGTTGATTGTGTGATTACAGGCCCCATTTTTCTCCTCTACGCACTTCACACACACAGGGAACATGAGTTCGTGATCTAAAACGACGGGCAAGATTGGCATCCATAAGTCGAAGGGGAAGCACATTTACGAAAGAACCCGGGGCCGATGGTTTCGTAGTCAGCGACGCTAACCACTGCACCACCGAGGCGCCTTCACCATATATATATATATATACATATATACATATATACATATATATATACACACACACACACACACTCATATATATGAAAATATATATATATATATACACACACACACACACATATTTATATTTATATGTAGGAGAATTACGAGTTCTAACTGATTGGGAACCTTGGTGTAGTGGTTAGCATATCCGACCGGCAATTGGATGATCCCGAGTTCGATTCCTGGGAGGTGCTTCATTTTTCATTTGCTCGTTTTCTCTCCTCATCTTGTACGGACGCTCTTCTACACAAGCTTCGTTCTTTACATTAATTATACTGTGTGTTGTTTGCAGTTAAAATGTATGTACATACTTATATATATATATATATACTGTATATACACACACACACATATCTATATATATATATATGCACACATACATATTTTTTATATACACACACACACACAACACACACACACACACACACATTATATATATATATACAGTAAAAGTCCAAAAATCCGAACCTCAAGAATCCGAACCGCCCAAGAATCCGAACATTTTAAAACTCAGTCGAAATTTAAATTTAGCGACGCTGATGCGCAACCTATGTTCGTTCATGTATGCGAACGAACGCATAGCGCGAACATTTTCGCGCCAGTCTCTGCTGCACATCCACGCTGTGAACAAGTTGCTACAGTATACGTACACCTTGATAAATATATTCAATTTATCGAGCAGAACCATAATTTTGATCTTCAAGATGTCATGCGTGTGCATATGGTGCGGAATGATTTCATTAAGAAAAAAATACAGAATCGAAAGCAAGGCGATATACGTAATTATTTACGTGAAGCTAGAGTTAAACCAGTAGATGCAGTAGTATAGCCGCAAAAGGGGAGAGTGCAAGAATGTTGCAAGTTATTATGTAATGTTGCAAAGGGGGAGGGGTTGTTGCAAAGGGGGGTGGGGTGTGTTGCAAAAAAAGGGAAAAAAAGAAAAAAAAAGAGTACTGGCCTTTGTTGCCAACCGGGGTTGCAAGGGGCATGCAACCAACTTGGAGGTGGAGTTCTCCCCCAAGCTATTCCCCCCAAAGGGCCAGAAAGGAGAGAAAGGAGGAGAGAAAGGAGGAGAGGTGTTCACGTGGCAGGAGCCAAGTGCATATTAAGACTTCAGCCGAGTAGGCGTTGTTTTATAGGCTCCTAATCAGCCAGTTGGCTGAATCAGTCAGTTGGCTGAGCCAAGGGGGGAGGGGTACACCTGAAGGAGAGAGAGAGAGTAGTTGCCTTTGATTGCAAGGCATGCAACTTGGAGGCGGAGTTCTCCCCCAAGTTATTTTCGTTTACCTAACGTAAGAGGCCTCTAAGGGGTTTTCCCAAAGGGCCAGAAAGAGAAGGACCAGAGGTCCTTGCTCGGCTGGGAGCCGAGCTTGAATGACTCCGTCAGTCGTCTCTCGGTCTTTTATAAACCTCTATTCTGGCTGAGTTGCCAGATAGCGCCATGTATTCAGTTGCTGAGTTGCCAGATCACGCCGTGTATTCAGTTGCTGAGTTGCCAGATCGCACCATGTATGCAGTTGCTGAGTTGCCAGATCATGCCATGTATTCGGGTGCTGAGTTGCCAGATCGCACCATGTATTCCAGATAGCGCCATGTATTCCAGATAACAAAAAACATATATTAATCATCCATTTAAATAGTGTACCACAATATATATGACGGTAGATGAATCCAATTAAATTCTATTTATTAAATAAATAATTTTTACACACTTAATTTTTAGATATATAGATGTATATAGTGTTTTACAATAGATGTATATAGTGTTTTACAATAGATGTATATAGTGTTTTACAATAGATGTATATAGTGTTTTACAATAGATGTATATAGTGTTTTACAATAGATGTATATAGTGTTTAACGATTAGAAACAAATATAACATTAACTTGAACTTCATTAAACTTGAAGTTAAACTTTTCGGAGACGAAACAAATAACGTAGTTAGCCTACACATAATTCAACCAACCATAGAAAACAGAATTATAGAAAAACAATTAGGTTTTTATGGATAACTAGTTTATCTTGACATAAGTTTACTATAATTATATATATACAGTCTTTTAAACATCTTGTGATATGTATATATATATATATTATATATATATATATATATTAATTTTTTTTTATTTAAAACAAGTTTGAATGTATTTACTTTGCAAACAACATGAGCAAAATTAAATGATAAATATTTTATAATTTTTTAAGATAGATAAATAGATATATAGTATTTCACTATAGATGTATAGATGTATATAGTGTTTTACAATAGATGTATATAGTGTTTAACGATTAGAAACAAATATAACATTAACTTGAACTTCATCAAACTTGAAGTTAAACTTTTCGGAGACGAAACAAATAACGTAGTTAGCCTACACATAATTCAACCAACCATAGAAAACAGAATTATAGAAAAACAATTAGGTTTTTTGGATAACTAGTTTATCTTGACATAAGTTTACTATAATTATATTATACAGTCTTTTAAACATCTTGTGATATGTATATGTATATATATATGTATATATTAATTTTTTCTTTATTTAAAACAAGTTTGAATGTATTTACTTTGCAAACAACATGAGCAAAATTAAACCATAAATATTTTATAATTTTTTAAGATAGATAAATAGATATATATAGTGTTTCACTATAGATGTATAGATGTATATAGTGTTTTACAATAGATGTATATAGTGTTTAACGATTAGAAACAAATATAACATTAACTTGAACTTCATTAAACTTGAAGTTAAACTTTTCGGAGACGAAACAAATAACGTAGTTAGCCTACACATAATTCAACCAACCATAGAAAACAGAATTATAGAAAAACAATTAGGTTTTTATGGATAACTAGTTTATCTTGACATAAGTTTACTATAATTATATATACAGTCTTTTAAACATCTTGTGATATGTATATGGATATTATAATATATATATATATATATATAATTTTTTCTTTATTTAAAACAAGTTTGAATGTATTTACTTTGCAAACAACATGAGCAAAATTAAACGATAAATATTTTATAATTTTTTAAGATAGATAAATAGATATATATAGTGTTTCACTATAGATGTATAGATGTATATAGTGTTTTACAATAGATGTATATAGTGTTTAACGATTAGAAACAAATATAACATTAACTTGAACTTCATTAAACTTGAAGTTAAACTTTTCGGAGACGAAACAAATAACGTAGTTAGCCTACACATAATTCAACCAACCATAGAAAACAGAATTATAGAAAAACAATTAGGTTTTTATGGATAACTAGTTTATCTTGACATAAGTTTACTATAATTATATATATACAGTCTTTTAAACATCTTTTGATATGTATATATATATATATATATATATATATATGTATATTACTTTTTTCTTTATTTAAAACAAGTTTGAATGTATTTACTTTGCAAACAACATGAGCAAAATTAAACGATAAATATTTTATAATTTTTTAAGATAGATAATAGATATATATAGTGTTTCACTATAGATGTATAGATGTATATAGTGTTTTACAATAGATGTATATAGTGTTTAACGATTAGAAACAAATATAACATTAACTTGAACTTCATTAAACTTGAAGTTAAACTTTTCGAAGACGAAACAAATAACGTAGTTAGCCTACACATAATTCAACCAACCATAGAAAACAGAATTATAGAAAAACAATTAGGTTTTTATGGGTAACTAGTTTATCTTGACGTAAGTTTACTATAATTATATATATATACATTCTTTTAAACATCTTATGATAGGTATATGTAAATATATATATATATATTATTTATTTTTTCATATTATAACATTTAATTTTATTTTAGTGTTTATTTATGCAGTGTTTAGTTAGCCTCTTCATTTAAACTATAACATTTATAGTGCTGCAGTTAAACCACCCTTAAAATGGCAGAGTTTGTGCCGAATTGGAAAGGTTTTCACTCCGCCTTAGACCCACAGTTTAACGTGGAAACTGAATGCTTTTTTAAAAATATAATTAGGCTATATTTCTTTATTATAAAATAAGTTAATTTAAATTATGTTAACACAATAATTTGTGAAAAAATACTAATAACTTGTAAGTAAAAATAAAAATATAATATAAGGGGCTACCATAGAAATGTAAGTGTCTATAATTTATTCACAAGAAACACGATTTTATATATATGTTACTCGTCCGGTCCCGTTATAGCGGATTGTTACACATCATAGCTCCACCCAGCTACATCGGCAGCCAATCACTACGAACATCTGGTCTTTTGGGGCGGAGCTTGGCGATTGTGCATATAAAAGGGGATATTTTTCAGTTGGGAGTAACAGTAGCTATTTCGCGTCAGTGAATAATCATTCCCTCCACCATGGACCTGTACGTCTCCCCAGATTTGTATGAAGAAAGTGATACTGCAGCATTAACGGCAATTACTCTTTTTAATGCGATTGACCGTGATGAATTATTCCCAACGCAAACCGTAGAAGATATTTGCAGTGACGCTCCTTACAATCCGACGCAAGGGACTACCATAGAAATGTAAGTGTCTATAATTCGATTTATATATATCTGGAGAGTTGTAGTATCTCGTCAAATAGATACTCGGCAAAATTTTTTTATGGCAATCAACAGTGGCGACTCGTGGTATAAATGTATGGGGGTGCGATTTCATAAAATTTATAATTTTTAGAATTGTAGTACATAAACAATCACATGGTGCTTCCGTACGGTACTTATATGTCAAAAGAAGCCATAAATTTGTATTAAAAAAATATTTTAATAAAATATAAAAATAATTGTTGAATATCTTAAAATTAATATATTTTTTATCTGTTAAATTAATATTTATCGTTTCAAGCAAGGGGGAGCGACCGCTCCATCGCTCCTATACGCCAGTCGCCACTGGCAATCAATGTTATTTGGTTTTACTTCTTACCCCATTATGCTAAAATCGAAATTTTTTATGGCAATCAACGTTATTACTCTTAAATGAACCAAAGATAACTTCACATAATGGGGATCTGTCTGAATACTCTGTATATGTTTTAAAAGAATGAACATTATTCCTTTAAGGTCCGATGAGGATTTGACACGTGTTATACAATCTTTTGAAGAATCTCGTGTCATGAATACGGAGGATATACTGAACAGTCAGCAATGTCACACATCCTCCACCATGGACCTGTACGTCTCCCCAGATTTGTATGAAGAAAGTGATACTGCAGCATTAACGGCAATTAGTCTTTTTAACGCAATTGACCGTGATGAATTATTCCCAACGCAAACCGTAGAAGATAATTGCAGTGACGCTCCTTACAATCCGACGCAAGGGACTACCATAGAAATGTAAGTGTCTATAATTCGATTTATATATATATATATTTATATATATATATATATATATATATATGGATGGGCTGTAGTATCTCGTCAAATAGATACTCGCCAAAATTTTTTTATGTCAATCAATGTTATTTGGTTTTACCTCTTATCCCCATTATGCTAAAATCGAAATTTTTTATGGTAATCAATGTTATTCCTCTTAAATGAACCAAAGATATCTTCACATAATGGGGATCTGTCTGTATACTCTGTATATGTTTTAAAAGAATGAACATTATTCTTTAAGGTCCGATGAGGATTTGACACGTGTTATACAATCTTTTGAAGAATCTCGTGTCATGAATACGGAGGATATACTGATCAGTCAACAATGTCACACCGAAATAATGTAACTGTTTTTCGATCTTTTTGGGATAAGAAGACAATATATTTTCATAAATTTATTAAATGAAAGAAATAAGTACAATAACCAACTACAGAATATACCGTTACAAATATACAAACAAAAACATTATACTATACAACGAGTACGTACAATTGGAAAGCGGATTTTTATCTGTCTGCATACCATTTCATCGTTTCGGCGAGTGTGACACGGGTCAACTAAATTTAAAAAAATTATAAATTCTTTATCACATGACATATGCATGAGAAATGAGACGCAGTACATTCCGCAAACATTAGTAAAATATCCTTGTATGCGAAATGGGTTCCATACAATTTCGGGAATATGTAACTGAGCGAGAAATTTTACAATAATAGGGTCACTCCAGGGTTGAGTACCGAGTGAATCAAAATAGTACAGGCGCTGTCTATTTTTAAAATAGACAGCGATCCAGTGAATTCCTTCATTACCGATGACATCTGTGTTCACAATAAGACTTCCGCATTCTCGCGTACTTGGCAAACTCAATGTTTCATTCTTCGCAAACACGCCGATAAATTTGGAACGTGTGACTCGTTCCATTACTTTCTGAAGTGTAGTAGCATCCATTTTAAAAGTCAGTGATAACGCTCCTAAATCTATCTACTTCTATTAGGGCTTGCGATTCGAGATATACTAGTACACTAATAGGAGCGTCTATAGGCTTGGCGAATTTCAGCCGCACTGAGATGTTTCCGCTCTGCTGTGGGGTTAAATGGGTATTTACGCTAGCAGATAAGTCAGGTGTAATGTCAAACGGATAAAGGTTAAATTGATCAATGAATTCTTCCTGCGTTACCCCATTACCAAGCTCATCACAATCACCTGCAATATGGGTCAGATTACTATAGGCTCTGGCACAAAGAGTTAACACAGCGTCTGATGAATAGTCCGTACCCATTGTTCCACCCAAAGCAGTGCCATTAACGTATAGAGTTATATTTTTAAGTCCGAAATTCTCGAATTTAAAGGCACTCTTTTTATATTTTCCATTCACCGAAGCATGGTCCTGCATGCCGATTAATATCCTTTTAGGAAGATTTCCCAGGGTAATGTTTTCTATCTGCTTCGATGCCAACCCTGCAGGAACCGTATATAGTTTGATTTGCACTCTGTTAATAGGATATTTCACTGTAGCGTTTAGTAAATTTTTCTCAATTTCTAGTTGTTTTGGTGAACTTAATTTCACTCGCCGTACGCGGAGGTATGTGTCCATAATATGTGTCCATAAGGTGTGTCCATAATGTGTCCATACTATTTTCATCTTTAGTTTGATAATATCCCTCGGCACTTAAAAAGGTAGCCTTCGCTTCTTTGGAAAAGTTGAGGACATTTTCCAGATAGGCTCGTAGATGATAGTACCCCGTGCCTGCCGATATGCTGGTCTGATTTAAATATACGTCACACTGGTTGAATATGGAGTGCAGAAAGTTTGTTTCAGGGTATACAGCATATTTGTCATTGCAGACCGTTCCATCAGAATGGGCTATACGTAGCTTAGCGTACATGTGCACACAGCTTGGATCAAAAAAGTAAGGACCTGAGCTGGGTATCACGAATTCTATAGGTGCAATCGGGGAACTAATTGTGTTTAAAGGGTTAATTGTAATAAAGTCACTGTGCTCAATAGAAACTTGGGTTGGAGGTAGCTCAAAAAGGGACAGCTCCGATTTACAGCATTGTGAACTACATGGGTGGATGAAGCGTGCCATGGCGAAATAGTGACTCCTCTCTCGACAAGTGGTAAACAAACTATGATTCATGAGATCAATGTCCTTAGCTTATATCAGTCAAAAAAGTGGTCAACCAAAGGTTTCATTCGCTTACAGCACTTCTTTTTTGATAGCCTTTTACGTTTAATACCACGTGACCCCTTCTTCTTCCGGACAGCCCGCTTCTTCCCGCCACCACGCATTTTTCTCTTTGCATCTTTGATGATTTCGTCCCGTGTACGCTTTAAATGTTTTTTTAGAGGCTCTTTAGGTTTAGCCCCGGCCAATATGTCTTCTGCAGTGTTAATACCTGATTGTAGCGCTTTCCTTCCAAGGTATCTGGCACCCCTCTTCAGCAAAGGAACAGCCGTACGTAGTATGGATGAAGAAATGGACCCAAGTCCACTACCGCGCTGGTATCGCACCCCTCGATAGACGGTGAAAGGCTTTCTATCCATTATAACTCAGTGCGTCGAAAGTGTAGCTTCACTGTTAAGCTCCCGTTACCGAATGGGAAGTTTTCACCCTCAATCGTTCTTATATATATTGAGATATTGGTTATTAAATTAGTTGCGACATTCACATAATGGAGTCTGTCATATGTAATACTCAAACTCCTTCCTCTATGGTTGGGGATGTGAGCAATGCGCAGCAGGCGTGCCTGGGTATCCCCAACAAACTGGTGTTCCACTGTATTACTGTAAATATAGCACATGTCTGGGGACCTTTCAGCCAATTTCTCCATCTTCAATTGATACATTAATCTGGACAATTCATGCTGTGTCTCGTGAAATGTGTCTCTTTGGAAGGCTGCGCTATATCGGCCATTGGGTAGAATTTGGAACTTTCTATGGTCTTTAATACGTCTGTTAGTCTTTGATTTTAGGATTAGTGTATGTGCAGGGTTGTTTACGATTTCGTATACTAAATTATTCGTAAGGTTTGAGTTTCTTAAACTTACGTTTAAGCCTCTCACAACATCCTCGGCCGAACCATATTGACCCGGTCCTAGTCGTACTTCTGTACTGTAATACCGTGCAATCTTAGTCCGAGCGATACGCATAGTTTCATCCATAGCTACCCCAGCTTTTTCACACTCGTCAATGTCTCTAAGAATCGTAAAAACGGTTTCTTTATGTTCAATATTTAAAAAGATGGTGTCCAGCTGAATTTCGCATATCCCCACCTCATACGAATCACGACCCAATTCAATGTGCTTGTGGAGCTCTGTTACAAAGTTGGCTAGTGTGTTGTTAGGTGTACAGACAGGGACGAGGAGGACGGGAGTGTGACGTAGAAATGGTTAGGAGCCATGTTGCATACTATTTAAGCTTCATTATTGCATCAGCTTTTATATAGGTGTTGAAGCTTTCTGGGTACCCTAGCCATTTCACCAGGTACATTTTTCTCTTTCCTGAACCTTTGCTTCCTAAAATTTTCTCAATTTCAAACACATTTTTTTCTAAATTAAACGCAACTTTCTGCAACTCCTCGCGGTAAAACCTCCTGAGATTTCTTCCCCATTCAAATCTTCAATGTAATACATCATTATCTCACCTTTAGGTCCACAGCCCTAACTTTAAAAATCTCGCGTGTCCATCCTTGCTCAAAACCCTTTGCGAATTTATTCCCCGAACGCGACAGCCTTACATAATCATTGATTTTGAAGCGCGCAGAGTGTGGTGGTGGTGGTGATCCATCTCTTCTCGGGAGCGTACCTCTTTCTAAAACTTCGTTAGGTGTTGTCCCAATCGTGCGATGGTGTGAGCGGTTTGTAGGATGATGCCAATGATTCCAGAATGTCTAGAAATCTGTATGTGTTTTTATGTGTAAAATAACGGTGCATGCGTTCCTTTATGGTGCGCTGAACTCTTTCAGCTAAAGAAGCCTTATGTATAGAATTGGTTGTGTAATAGCTGATATTAAACTCTGTCAACATGTTCTGAAAGCACGGCCTATAAATTCCTTCCCCATATCCGTACAAAAATAGCCAGGAACCCTGTTTTCTTTTAACATTAGCGTTTTGGTGGCTTTAGCAACTGTTTCAGGTGATTTATTTTTCAGAGGAACTAGCCACAGATATCTAGAGAATACGTCTATTATGAATAGAATGTAGCGGTAACCATCGTTATACACAGAATATCTTTGCATGTCTGTTAAATCTGCTTGCCAAATAGAATCAATCGAGGAAGCCGTTGTCTTGGCTGTTTTAAACCTTTTTCTCACAGGCTTATGAAGCGTATAAGCGTCCTGCTCCCTCAAAAATCTTTCAACATCTTTTTTTCCTACTCCGTAAACACTTCTGTACAGTCTATCTACGCCGCCTTAAGAGGATGGGGTAGAAATGTCATAATAACGTTTAGTTAATACGTTAGCCATTTGCGTATTTTAGAGGCACGTGGGTAGGGTTGGTTTAACCTCTTCTTGCTCCTCTTCAAAGGTGTTACCGCCGGGGGTGACGGTGCCTTCAGTTGTGTCACATGTGTTGCATGTTCCAAGTCTTTTAACCTGTACAGATTTCCTATCAACGTTTTAGGGACATTTATTTGTTGTAGTCTTGCTTTAATATGCTTCCATCCTGATGGTGATGGCCTATCCCACTTTCTCACCAGATCATGGACAATGTCTACGATATTCGATCCCTGTACCTTTGATCCTTCCACAATGAGCTCGCCTGTATCGGTCCATTGTATGGCTGGATCCTCATTCAATAGATTATAAAGACTTAAGCCTTTACTCATCAATGTATGTGGGAGGGTGCTTTTTAATACATGTTCGAAATGTTGTGTGGCTAATCTTTTTGGTTGGTCAGCTGTATCGTCGGGCACAGATCCTATGTCGCCATGTCCATCGTCCCCCGTGCTGTGCCTAATAACCACAGGAATCTCTGTAGGGCTCTTATAATTTTCGTACTCGCGAAGAAATTTCTGCAGAGCTTCTTGGTATAAGATTCTTTTCTCATCAGGTGTTTTTTCACTGTTTAATAGGGCTAGCAATTCGCTTTCCATTCTTTTAAGTCTGCTTTTACGGGGATCTAGATCCGTGTCTGGATTCCTTTGCAGTGAAGCGTACACCTCGTGGGGAATCACTACCACTTTCTTCATTATATTAATCTAGTCAGTAAAGGACCCAAAACTGAAAATAAGATGGGGAGAAATGACCCTCCTGTTTGTACAATAATTCGTTTTTTCTTCGCTACAGTTTGACTTTTACGAGCGAGTGCACGTATTATGTTCTTGTAGCGGCGTAGGTGAGCCTTCTGATGGGTTTTCATTGATACATTGCAATTTATAACGTTAAGACAGATTTCACAGATGCATTTTAAAAAGTCGGCGTCGATATTTTTAATAAACATCTGCTGCAATGCCCGGGGCAGTCGATGATAGATTTTTATTAGTTCACGGTATTTCTTTAGTCTCTTTGTCATTCTGGAATATACACCGTTTCAGGCTCGTTTGGAAATATATTCGTTCGCAGAAGCACTCGAAACGTGTTTCGCGGATGAAGGTCGCAAAGCAAATATCCGTAACGCGTGCTTGTAGCTTCTTTATAAACTTCCAAAAACTCCTTACGCTGATTCGGGAACATTTGATTGGCTAATACCCCAATTTGTGATACATCTCTACGTTGCGCGAATAAGACTAGATATTGCGTATTTAACGACACATCGCGCATGTATCTATTTTTGAAAAATAGATTCTGATTGATGGAGAACACGTTTATGTTAAGATGGTGGAAGAATACTGTAAATGTCTCGGCAAACGTTTTATCCATCTCCAACATGAGATCGTCAATTACAATGATTGTATGTTCATTTCCCTTTAACGAATTAACGTCATATACGCCTTTGTGGAACAAAATATCATCTTGGTACTCGTTGAACACTGATTGATACGTCGAATAGCACCATATAACTTTATGCACAAATTTCGAGAACATCTCTCCCTTTTCTTTAATGATTTTAAGCATAAACACAGTTTTACCACATCCTGTAGGTCCAGATATAATACATGTGGATGGACTCGTGAATCTGAATTTTTCTACAGAGTCCATTTCTAACACGTCACACTCCTAAGTGGGTCATTTACAAAATATTACTTTGAGTGCTGTTCCTTATATTTTGCTTTCTTTTCCCACAGAACCGTGAATGACGATGAGGTAGAGCATCCCATCATTGACATTACGGATGACCTCGACGACAGTGTAGTTGTGATCTCCTCCCCTGCCAACGAACCCTCACCAGCGATACCGGTAGCACGTCCAAAGCGGAGGTATGATGAAGAGAACCCCACGTCAGGTATAAAGCAACCGAAATACGCGCCTGTTGCACCAGTAATAGATCCCCAACCCTCAACCTCTTACGCAACAATCCCCCCAGCAGCACCTCCCGCTAATATATCCCCTTATTCATCCGCCACAGTTGCCCCCCGTTCTGTTAAGTCTACAATAATAGATCCCCAGCCCTCAACCTCCTACGCAACAGGCCCCCCATCAGCACCTTCCGCTAATATACCCCCTAATTCATCCGCCACAGTTGCCCCCCGTTCTGTTGAGGATGATATAAACGCTTGAGTTGGTGCGCTCCGCAGCCCCCACCCAGCCTTGACTAGAAATCGGTATAGAGTCAGGGTCGACCCTAGAGCCATATATAGCAGTGGAATTGAGCGCGGGCTACGCCGGGTTGTACAGCGTATTGTAGAGTTTGCTCTTCAGAACCGCGACGAGCGTGAAGTCAGGACGAGTCTGTCCTTTGGATTCGGGTCAGATGACGGTGATGTAGATGATTATTGGGTGATAGTGCCATTTAGACGTTTGGCGCTGAAGATGTAGAATATATATTAGGACGTATAATGCAGGCCGCCCAAAGTAGTATAGCCTTTAATATGGACAACTTCACGGTAAATATTGATCGTGTATTCCGTGTTGCGGGCCATAGTGCCATACCGTATACTCTTAACTTCAATTCTCCGACTATTTACCGAAAGCATATAAACGTCGATCGTGGTTGCGGCTTTATAGCAGTACTCTTAGCACGTATGTTTACTGTACAAAATACACGGATTCAAAAAATTTGGTTGCCTACGGTCGTGGAACGTGCCCGTAAACTAGCTGTAGACTGTGAACTTGAATTTGACTGTAATATGGGTCCTGAAGAGCTGAGAATGGTAGAACAGGAAATGAATGTCCGTATAGTTGTATTTGGGTTGGATGATCGTCGTAGGACTGTGTATGTTTTTAAAAGCTGTGTGAGAGATCGTACAAGACCCCTACTTATTTTAGGATTGTCAGGGACAACGTATCTCCCCATCCGCAATATAAGGTGGCTTTACGCGAGTTATGACAAAAGTCGAAAATATGGGAGACATCATGATTTGTGTAAGGGGTGCCTCGAGTTTGCGGATGATATAGTGAGACATTGTAAAGAATGTCACATGGTATGTGAGCAGTGTAAAAGCACCAAATGTGAAAGCCGTGTAGTTGAAGCTGAGAAGAGAGACTGTGATGTGTGTAGACGCACATTTTTCAATAATAGCTGTTTTGATTTCCATAAATCAATTGGCACGTGCAGGAAAATGAGAATCTGTGAATGTGGTATGTTTCACACAATGGATAATTGGGGAAAATTTAAGCACAAGTGTGACGTAATTCACTGTCCTACATGCCAGGAGGAATATAAGGCGGATGGAGTAAAGCATGTATGTTATATGAAAGAAGCTAAGCCTAAAAATAACCCTTGTATAACTGTATACTACGATATAGAAACATATACGAACGCTGAAACCAAAGAGGTAATTCCACATTTACTTGTGAGCCAGACCATCTGTGATGAGTGTATGGGTATCGAATGTGACGAGTGCCCCAAATGTGGTAAACGGACAAACGTTTTTAAAACGAATGTCCGCGATAGTCCTGTGAAACTATTTGTGTCCTATATTGTCAAGTTAGCCGACAAGTTCAAAAAAATGACTGTGTATATTCTCGCCCATAACGGGGCAAAGTTTGACACGCAGTTCCTTTATAAGGAGTTGCTTGAACACGAATCCTCTGAGATATTTACAGGTGATCCATTGAAAAGAGGCAACAAATTAATACAGATGCAGATAAGAGGCAATGTACAATTTAAAGATACTTTATTATTCACACCTTGTAAATTACCAAAGCTACCCAAGGTGATGGGAGTAGCAGCTGAAGTTTCCAAAGGATACTTCCCTTACACTTTCCTCACCAGCGAGACTTTAAACTACGTAGGCCCACCACCCCCCAAACATTATTTTGACTGTATGGATGAACGTGAAGACTTTGATCGATACTACGACAGTTTTAATGAAAGTAACCCTTATAATATAGCTGATGAGTGTGAGCGTTATTGCGTGAATGATGTGCGCGTGCTTAGAGTATGTTTCCAGGCCTTTAGAAGGATGTACATAGCCCGTTTCAAATGCGATCCACTGCAAGTCGCAACCACCATCGCATCATTATGTTTTACGGTGTTCAAGAATAACTTCATGCCTAAAGACACCTTAGCCATTATTCACCGAAACAATCCCCGCAGTTACGGGCACAAGGCTATTTACTGGCTCATACACCTACAACAACAGACAGGTGTATACATAAAGCACGCCCGCAACACGGGTGAAGTACCCATTAAGATTAATGGACGTGTTTTTTGGGTTGATGGGTTAAGTGAAAACCGTGCCACTGGTGTGAAGACTGTGTACTCCTTTAACGGTTGCTGGTGGCATGGATGCCCCGTCCTGAGTGCGGAATCACCGGAGATATCCACGGTAGGTCTCCTGCCGACTGTCTTGCATCGACCCGCACCCGCGATCAACTTATAGGATCACAGTTCACTCACAAAGTCTTGTGGGAGCATGAATATGATGCACGGATGGAGACAGACGAGGTGTACCGTGAGGAAATAAACACGATCAAGCGTTCAATGGTGCTGGATCCTCTCAAATGTGGTGATAGCTTGTTTGGAGGACGTACAAATCCTTTCAGACTATACTTTCCACCTACGGAGGGCGTGAAGCTCCATTACTACGATTTCTGTTCTTTATACCCATACGTGATGAAGAGCAATCCGTACCCCGTGGGCCCTCCTGAGAAACTGGTGAGACCTAGCCTACCCTCCATCAATGAATTTTCAAAAAATTTGAATGATCGTTACTTTGGGCTCGCTTTCGTAGACGTACTCCCCCACGCAATTTATGGATGACGATCTTACCTGTCGTTATCGACGACAAGCTCATGTTTCCCCTGTGCGTGAAGTGCGCGGAAGAGGATAACGGCGAATGTAACCATATACCCCACCAGCGTAAGATCAGAGGCGTATATACAAGTCCTGAGCTGGCCCTAGCCGTACGCCATGGTTATAGAATACTGAAGATACATGAGGTGTGGAGGTTTCAGAAGCTACCCAACCTTTTCACACCATATATAAACGCCTTTTTGAAGGATAAGGTTGAGGCATCAGGGTATCCGCGAGGAGTTGATACCGAAGATGAAAAGTCTGCCTATATTCAACGTTACCGCGACCGCGAAGGTATACAACTTGATCGTGTCCAAATTGTAAAGAATCCTGGCAAGCGCTTTAGTGCAAAGTTGTGTCTAAACAGTCTATGGGGAAAATTTGCGCAGAATACCGGCAGAGGGAGCATTCATTTGGCACAAAGTTATAGCGATGTCTGGGATTATGCCAATGTTCCCGATAAAGAGGTCATGGAGATCGTGAATGTAGGTAATACTTACATAATAAAGTACAACAACACTGAATTTGCCACAGATACCTCAAGGGTTACAAACATACCTGTGGCCAGCTTCACAACAGCCTACGCCCGTATAAAACTTTGGGGTCTATTGCATTCTCTTGGGCGGAGAGTATTGTATGCCGATACAGATAGCGTGATATTCACAGAGAGGGAGGGTGAATACATGCCTGCTATTGGGGAGTTCCTCGGCGAGCTCACTGATGAGATCAAGGACAAGTATGGGGACAACGCTTACGCCGACTCTTTTGTCTCAACAGGACCTAAGACTTATGGGGTACGGGTCAGGGTGGGGGAGGAAATGAAATATATCGTGAAGGCAAAGGGTATTACGCTCAACCATGCGAATCGGCGGGTTGTTAACTTTGAATCGTTGAAGGATCTAGTATGTTTGGACGATGATGAGGGCGAACAACCTTCCCAACTAATTGTAGGCACCCACAATTTTCGGGCGCAGAAGCTGGGGGGCGTGAAGGAACTTAGGGGTACGAAGGTGTGCCGTAACACCTATAGGAAACGTTACCAGTTATCTGGTACCTATGATACCGTACCCTTTGGATACCATAACGTATGATGCTTCTATTGTTAACTCACACGTATTTGTCTTGTATATAATCGTATCTATTGATTTATTACACGTATTTGTAAATATATATATAACTTGAATATCTCGTTTATTAAATCGTATTTGTAAAGTATCTATTGATTTATTACACGTATTTGTAAATATATATATAACTTGAATATCTCGTTTATTAAATCGTATTTGTAAATATATATAACTTGAATATCTCGTTTATTAAATAAATCATGTTTCAATTAGCGTTTCACTTTCTCCTTTGTGTGTGTGTGTGTGTGTGTGTGTGTGTGCAGGTGAAAGTTCTAAGCTCCGCCCACTGTAAGACCGTGAGTCATGCTACTATCTGGGAGTCCCTGCGTGGTCAGTCGACTGCAGTAAGCCCGAGAGATCAGACGTGTATTCAGATCAGACGTGTATTCAAATGGCTACCTTTAATATTGCTTGTACAACGTTTATGAAATGGTATTCAGCAAAGTGTCAGGATGTGGTGGATACCGAAAAACTTCCTATTCCTCCCTCCTATACCTCTTTTAAAAACACATTGGATTGTGCGAAGTTCCAAGATGTACAAATACTCTACGGATGTTCTGGTGAGATCGTTGAAGGCTTTCGTTGCACAGACGATGTGCTGAAGTATACTGCAGAGCTAAACTTTATAAAGTCTCACATACACCGTGACGTAAAAGAAACAACGCGTGCAGAAGAGAAGCAGCAGGTATGGATAATGAGCCTTGCGGATGGGTGGTGTGACAAGCGGTATTACGTCATGCTACACCATGTCGATTACTCATACCCTACGACTGAAAATGTGAATCTCGTGATCATGGACAATCTTAAGTATTTTTATCACTGTATTAACGTATATCATGATGAGGTTCGTAGTGAGGTTGTGGCTAGTGCCCTGCGTGAGTTTTTAACAGACTTTAGAGACGAGTATCGTTTGATGGGCAGAAAGGAAAAATATGAGCATATGTTCCTCTCAAATAGTGCGCCGGAGTGTGAAGATGTTTAGTAAAACATAAAATGTTCCTAGTTCTTATCCTGAGGTAAAATGTCTGGGGCGTAGGCTGGTAGTGATGAAATTAATTCTTGTACCGGAAAAACAAATTTGTACAACAATTCGGTACGACTCGCGGATCATACGAACAAGTCCATTCACGTATCATCGAGTCAGCCGCCCGTCGAACCGTTCCTGCCTACCTGCGTGCCTCACACGGCTCATAGTTATCTCAGAGCTTGAACCGAGTGGACGTGCGCTCCTCGAATACGATGGAACTTCCTTTGAGCAGCATTCTCAACGCCTCGTACGATGTGTCCGTGACGAAATCGTTGCGCGTGTTCAGGCGTAATTCCGGTACCATTAGCTATGTACTGGAAACGGAATGTAGACAAACAAACAAACGGGTTTATTTAAGTGTCGAGGAGATGAATAGAATCTTCGTGATAGTTGAGAAGTGGAGTGAAGATCGTTATAAAATACCTGCTAACGTAGGTACAAGAAGAGAGCAGATTAGTGACGCACCCTCATACGGCGTTGTATGTACGTTGTGTATAAATAACGATCGGCCGTGCATTGATATACGGCTGATGTGGAAGAATGCTTCTCATAATAACGCTCTTGTTCCTACGCGAAACTGTTTCATCCTCGACAGAATGTTTGAAATCGTCGGATTCCGCAAGCTGAAACCTATATTAGACGCGCGTGTTACGGACATGCTTTATTTTGATACAGTACTTGAATACGCATACACCGCTCTGCTCGATGGGTTTACCGAGTGTAGGGCTGGTGAGAATGGTCTAGTGCTGGATGTTTATTTAAAAAGTTTAGACTCTTTGAAATACCATGAACTTTGGTACAAAGCAATTGATCGGTACAAGGCTGAGCTCACCTACACCGTTCACCCTGAAGAACTATTTCTTTATATAACGCGCAGTTGTCGTAACGATTTAGAAGATTATTTCAATTGCCGCTATGTTGAGTGAGTTCACGATTGAAAAGCTCGGGTCGGTAGAAATAAACCCACGATTGGAAAAGCGTGTTTATAAACATGTGTTTAATAATGTAGCTAACGATGAACTCTTTTTGCGTGCTTTTGATTGTATTCTAGACGTATTTAAAGATGACTTACCAACCGGTTGTAAAGTGGGAGCAAAAATAGTACTGAACGATATGAAAGCCCTTCATATCGAATACAGGTTTCCCTATACTTTAAGTGGTGAAATATTATTAAGCCGCATATACTGCGTAATGCAGAGCAATAATGATGTAATTGTAAACTCGATTAAGACCGAGTTTAGTATTTTGAAAAAAAAGTGAAATGTATTTATATATTTTGCTTGATATTTCTCCTGTACTGTTATGATTATATGCATATTTCTATTATTATTGAATTGTATTTATATATTTTGCGTGATATTTCCCCTCTACTGTTATGATTATATGCATATTTTCTATTATTATTGACATGTATATTTATTTCTATTTGAAATGTATATTTATTTTATATATATCCATAATTGTGTGTATATATTTCCTGTACTGTTATGATTAT
Source organism: Bathynomus jamesi (assembly GCA_023014485.1). Lineage (NCBI taxonomy): Eukaryota > Metazoa > Arthropoda > Malacostraca > Isopoda > Cirolanidae > Bathynomus > Bathynomus jamesi. Next base: position 1,375,031 of record JAJOZX010000203.1, on the reverse strand, counting down.
ATGCATATTCCTCAATTATTATTGAAATGTATATTTATTTTCTATATATTTATAATAAACAGAATGATGCAATGTTGTTTTACTTAATTATATCATGTTACGCCTTCTAAACCTACTACCGGTATTCTAAACCAACTTTTAAGAAATATAATAATGTATACAATGGTATCGCTAAAAAGTGGTATCTGGCAACTCAAGTCATTTACGCCTTCTAAGCCAACTGGCTGATTAGGAGTCTATAATAGTGTATACAATGGTATCGCTAAAAAGTGGCATCTGGCAACTCAATCCATTTACGCCTTCTAAGCCAACTGGCTGATTAGGAGTCTATAATAATGTATACAATGGTATCGCTAGAAAGTGGTATCTGGCAACTCAGTCTTCGATTAGAATTAAATGAATACATGGCGCTATCTGGCAACTCAAGCCATTTACGCCTTCTAAGCCAACTGGCTGATTAGGAGTCTATAATAATGTATACAATGGTATCGCTAAAAAGTGGTATCTGGCAACTCAGTCTTCGATTATAATTAAATGAATACATGGCGCTATCTGGCAACTCAAGCCATTTACGCCTTCTAAGCCAACTGGCTGATTAGGAGCCTATAAAACAACGCCTACTCGGCTGAAGTCTTAATATGCACTTGGCTCCTGCCAGGTGAACACCTCTCCTCCTTTCTATCCTCCTCTCTCTCCTTTCTGGCCCTTTGGGGGGAATAGCTTGGGGGAGAACTCCACCTCCAAGTTGCATGCCCCTTGCAACCCCGGTTGGCAACAAAGGCCAGTACTCTTTTTTTTTCCTTTTTTTTAAATTTTTTTTATTATTTTTGCAACACCCCCACCCCCCTTTGCAACAAACCCCACCCCCCTTTGCAACAACCCCACCCCACTTTGCAACATTCTTGCACTCTCCCCTTTTGCGGCTATACTACTGATGCGTCTGCAGATAAAAGTGGCCCATCGACAAACAGATTGTCAGATGCGGACGATGCGATCGAATTGAGTGAATGAAAATGTTTGTGTTTACGTGTGTGTAATGGATGTTTACGATTTTTTTGTTTGTTTGTTTAAAATATGTACGGACGCAATGTTTGCAAATTATATTACTGAATGTCCATAATAAGCGTTTCTGTTTTATTTACGTATTACATTAGCAATATTTACATGTTCTTTTTTTTATTTATTCCCTTTGTAACGTGAATTTTAAGGTTACCGCCCGAGAATCCGAATTTTCCGGAAATCCGAACAGCCCTAATCCCCGAACCGTTCGGATTTTTGGACTTCTACTGTGTATATATATATATATATATATATATATATATATATATATATATATATATATATATATATAAATATATATATATATGGAAAGTCTGAATTAAAGTGATATTACAATAAAAATCCAGCAGTTATTCCTTTTTAAGTAGTGCCAAATTTTGAGTGAATATTCAGTGAACATAGTCGTATGCCTATTTAAATGGTGAACCAGCGGCGTTTGCTGAAATAAGCAAATAAGATTAAAGCAACTTAATCTATACAATCTATTCCGAGTGTTTTCTCTAGAAGGAAATCTAACTGCCCATCAAAGGGCAATATCCCTTAGGTATCCCCCGCGGTACACTCCAGGGCACCAATCAGTGAGAACCTACAGCGTGCCACATCCCCCATCCCACACCCCACGGAATAACGGAAAAACTTTCCCTCCCTCATTTCAAAAGTCGAGTCAAATACCTCACTTATTAAATTACTATTTTGAGTTAATATTTCGAGCACAATCATTTACATATCATTAGACACATAACAATGGTAAATCAATTCATACAACCCTGTGGATACTGTAAAAAAAAGAAACGGATGAATCAAAAACAATTCGCTGTGATCTTTACCACAACTTAGTCGAATTTCAATGCCTAAATTGGTGCGACGAAGAAATCTCTCTTATAACGGGCGCTAAACAAGTGAACGGAATAAAGTTCTGCAAAAGCTGCATAATCGAAATAAACTCGTTTACAATTTTTAAAGCAGAACGAGACTATGAAGAAAAGGCAAAAAAGGAGCTTATGAATAGTGACCAGAGAAAAGAAATAGAAGAAGCAAAGATAGTACGAGAGGAAACTGCGAAAAACAAACGAAAAAAAAACAGCAATGGCAGAAATAATAGAAATAAAAGAAGCACCAACAGAGGAAACAGAGGCACAAAACCAAATCCAAAGCTTTCAAACAAAGGGCAATAGCAGCAATAGGAAAAAACAAGTAGACAATAAAAAAACCATACTGAAACCACCAAAAACAAAGGCTCCAAGTAAAAATGGGGAAGAAAATAGATGTAAATACTATGTGAAAGGAATATGCAGATATAAGGTAGGAAAATGTATTTACGAACACCCTCCTGTGTGCAACTACTTCTACAATAATGGTCACTGCAAATTTGGTGGAAAATGCAAATTCTACCATCCGGACATTTGTAAGACCTACGCGACATATAGAACCTGTCAGTACGGGAGAAAATGCAACTACCATCATCTCCCGACAAGTTCAAAGGACAAAGGACAAGTCTCACATGATAACAGAAGGAATGTGAGAAAAAAAGAATATGTACCCAAATAGCAAACAAAACACACATAGCACACAAAATTTTGTCAACATCTCGGACACAATACGGCCGCTAAGTCTTATAGAGCATATGCAGCTGACACAGCTGGAGACCCTCGAGCCGGACCGCTACATGGCAAGAAGCTACCAGAAAAGGTAGGCGGGAACGGATCGATCTCGGAGGACCACAAGGCTACAAAAGGACAACGAACTTAAAATGCACAAGGGGCAATACAAAACAAAGAACATAAACATTGTCCTGGCAAATATTCAAGGAATAAAACCGAACAATTCACTAAACAAAGTTTCATACCTGAAAGGTGTTATGGACGAAACAATGGCGGACATCGCATCCTTCACAGAAACATCTTAAAGACTGCCAAGGAAACTGCGATAACTGCGAACACTATATCGATAAGAAAGAATTGCATATCGATGGATTCAACTTACTAAGAATAGCGATAGAACAACGAGATGTAAAGGTGGTTGTGCTGTTTATATACATGAAAGGCATATGACAGAGACGGTAATAAGTAAATCCAACAGTTTCGTAGAAACCCTTGCAGTGAACATAGAGAAACTAAACGTGGTACTGATAGTCATCTATAGACCTCCAAACTCTCCAAACGAAAAATTTTCGGATGCCGTTGATGATATCAGAACCCTAATAAAGTCCCTAAACTCTCCATCCCCTAATATAAAACTCTGTGACGATTTTAATTTTCCAATTTTCCATTTATAAAATACAAAAAGAAATTTATACAGCAAGATAAAGGGGGCACAAGAGAGGACCAGGAGCAAGCAAGAATGCTGATGGCTCTCACAAACGACTTTATGCTGACACAGGAGATAACAGAAAATACTAGGAAAAATAACACGAACTTGATTGCGGATATAAAAATAATTCCACCTACTATCTCAGACCACAATATCAACAAATATGGCGATAACTTTAAAAGACAATATATATATATATATATATATATATATATATATATATATATATATATATATATATATATATATATATAAATAAATATGTATATATATATATATATATATATATATATATATATATACACACACACACACACATATTTTTATATATGTATATATACATATATATATATATATACACATATTTATATGTATATATATAAACACACACACATATATATATATATATATATGTATATTTACACACACACACACATATATATACCATATGTCCCACAAAAAAGTACACCCAACTTTAGATTGTACTAACTCCTCCAAAAATTGAGATATTTTGGACCTGTTTGTTTGATTTAATATAGCAAATTATTCTTTGTTAACGTTCAAAATTTATTCATGTTTAAACGATTTAGTGTTTAAGCATCTGCTTTTAACTGAAGGGTACAACAAAATGGATTGCGCAAAATTGGTCAATGAAAAAATAATGTGTGTGCTATCGATGTAATGAAAAGACAAATACATAATAATAGATACTTTAACATAATTTTAATAAGATACAAAGCAGATTTTTCTTTATTCCTTATTGCAAAAGTTATGCTTAGTTTCGTTTTCTTTCAACATGACCGCCATTCCTATCGATACAAATCTGGAGTCGAGCTCTCATCTTCCCCATCACTCTTTTGATAAGATCTGGATTGTCTTTTAACAAGTTGATTTCAGCTGTGATGCGAGTCCTCAAATCATCCAAATTGATAGGTTGTGATGCAAATACTCTATTTTTCAAATGACACCATAAAAAGTAATCACACGGGGTCAAGTCAGGGCTTCTGGGAGGCCATTCAATGTCATGGCCTGTAGCAATTACTCTTTGGTGGAAGACTTCCTGCAAGCGTTCCTTCACAATAACTCTCCTGTGAGCAGGAGCTCCGTCTTGCACCCACCAAATACGATTAAATCGGTTTCCATAAGTAATATGTATTTGTGGAAGGATTTCTCGGTCTATCATTTCTAGGTAAGCTTCACCATTTAGATTACCATCGTAAAAGACCGGGCCAATTACCGCTCCATTACCGCACAGTCCTACCCAGAGAGACAGTTTTTGTCTAGAGTTATTCTTTTCGTAGATATAATTGTCAGGTGGATGATTTTTTGGTGCATACTGACGGCAGATTTGTCTGTTCACTAGACCATTCATAAAAAAGGCCGCCTCATCTCCAACCACTAATTGTTCCGTGAATCTTTCTGGTTTTTCAAGAAACCACTGGGCAAATCTTAGGCGGCGAGGTAGATCTCCTTCAATGAGTTGATGTCGAGTTTCCATTCTGTATGGGTACAAATTCAAATCCTCACGAACTATTCGATGAAATGACATGCGTGAGAGTTCTGTACCATTTCGCCTGGTGGACACTTTTGGATGTCTCTCTAATAAATGCCGAACATGCTGAATGTTCTCGTCTGTTCTTGCCGTCTTCGGATGGCCTGAAC